>CM033470.1:257650621-258115621 GCA_019447015.1 Hymenochirus boettgeri | reverse complement strand
CTCGAACTGGGACCTCCGGCGGCTCTTAAAGTGCCCTTGGGCGGCGTCTTCGTGTCTTCCATCGGGTGACACCAGCTCAGTTGAGGCCACCAACCCCAAAATACCCGCGGCCGCCAGGGGTATCTCTGTGCTGGTGGCCTCAACGAGGCCGATGTTACCGGCATCTTGATCCGACGAGGTGTCTTCGGGCTAGCGACACCAACACCATTAAAGTCGCTGATCCAGGCAGGCTCACTGCGGCTGACAGTGAGCCCGCTGGCACTGCCAGCCTCAGAGGAGGCGATGTTACTAGCCGCTTCTTTCTTCTGCCATCTACTGCGATGACTTCTGAGCTCCGCGAGGTGTGCACCTCTTTATATAGGTTTGCCGAAAACCCTAATCGTTCTTTCTGATTGGTCAATTTTTCAATACTTGGTTTACATAGTTTACATTACCAATCAGATTTCAGAAATCGAAAATCTGATTGGTTAAAGGGCATGTCCACCCCCAAAACTATAATCCCCCCAAATGGCCCCATCATGTAGTGTAATAAAATCCTTACCTCACATCCCAGCTCCATAGGTTCTCCTGTAGTCCCCCCCCAAGTCCCAAAAACTGCCTACCAGGAGGATAGCAGAGTCCATATAGGCACTTCTCCCTTCTCCCCCTCCCTCTCCCTCCCTCTCCTCCCTCTCCCTCCCGATTAGATTCCCTCCCCTAGCATAAAACCCTTTCCAATAACATTCCCCCTGTCCCCCCAGCCCCAACCGCTATATTTTTATATTAGAAATTGCCCCAAACATTACTTACCTTCCCTCTTTCCTCCGCCGCCAATCACTGACGCGACTGCCGTCCCGCCCCTCTGCTTGCATTTCTCCGCACAGAGGGCCTGGCAGTGCGCGGAGAAAAGAGGGAAGGTAAGTAAAGTTTGGGCACTTTCTAATAATAAAAATATAGTGGTTGGGGCTGGGGGGACAGGGGAATGTTATATAAAAAAAAATTTTCAAGGGTGGACATACCCTTTAATGTAAACCATGTAAACAAAGCATGAAAAATTGACCAATCAGAAACGGATTAAGGTTTTCTGCAACCTATGTAAGAAGTGCAAACCTCGGCGGAGCTCAGAAGTCATCGCAGTAGATGGCAGAAAAAGAAGACATCTGATCAAGATGCCGGATCAAGACCTGGTAACATCTGTTTACTATAGTATGGTAGGAATCACATTTATATTGTTCAACTACAGTACAGTAAGACTTAGACACTATAGTAGAACACCTATAGTAGGAATTACCCTATAGTAGCACCCGTTGACTAGACTGGAGTTTTACAGAAAGATGGTTCTGTAAGTATCACCTGTAAAGATCCTGCTGCATATGTACATAGCCCACTGGAAGTCTCTTGGGTAATAAGAATTATTTTGTATATTAATATTTGCCTTTTATCCTAGTCTATCAATAAATCAGCTAAGACATTACAACATTATTTTGTTATTTTACTATATTTTTTACTGTATTTGCTATTGATTACCTGAGTGTTAAGCTCATTAACATATTTCTCTGTTGTAATGGGCATTGTCATGGTTGCTATGGTAACCTTCCTTGTGACATCATCAGGAGACTATAAAAGGTGGTGTCATATGACTCACTTCATTTACTCATGGACAACTGTAGAGGAGGATGGCTTTTGCTCCTCTCTTGTCATGGTTCTCAATGCTGATTATTTCATGTTATGGTGTAACTGTTAAGTTGCCACCACTGCATGTTAATTGTTTGAAGCCATTTGAGAATATTATCACCCCCAATGACACCATTTTTAGAAGACTTGTTTGCCAGGGAAATGGCTAGAACTTTCCTATGAGAGATCTCCAGAATATCCCCTACAGAGAAATTTACTATCCCTCCATTATGCAATTGGTATCAGGGGGATCTGGTTCTACGAAACAACCCGCTGGGAAGGAAAGGTATGGCACCTGGAAAGGTTGGAACGGTAATTAACGTTAAGTGTCGATCATCTAACTGCCGATGCACACTGTAGTATAAAAACATTACATTTACAGTGGCTGAGCAGACAACATTTTTTCCTTTTCTCTCTCTGGCCTATTTACCAGTTCCAGTTTGTGCAGTTTGGTTGGTGTGCCAAGCTGAGAAATCCTGATTGGAAATATCATTTCTCCAGACATGTAGGGGCATCAGAAATTGTAATTCCCATTATGATTACATAGTAACACAGGACAATATTTACTATTCGGAATTCCTTAGCAATGCACTGGATATTACAATTACCTGGCCAATGCCACCTACTCTGAAGTTGGCACATTTGATGCCTCCCTCAGGTTGCAGAACGTGCCAAATAAAGTGCTTACCATCTCTCTTCATGTTGAAGATTTACTGCACGTTCTTTCACTACTACAGAGCTTCCTCAGAGTTCAAACTTAGAATTGACGTGGACTCTAATGCTCATAAGTAACAAATTAATGGCTTTTCAGCTGATGGATGAAAATAACGTGTCAAATGGACAGTGTCTCTAGTAAATACGCCAACAAAACCATTTTTTGCCCCCTGTGATCCAAACCCCTGGAACAGCAGTTTCCGAATCTTATTCCTATTTAACAGCAGTGGGTTAGTTTTCACCGGAAGCAAATTGGGCTTTACCAGAGGTAACGCACTTCTTTCTACACCGATAAGAACCTCTTTCCGGTTACTTTAATATGAAACCAAACAAACGACTCTTACTACTTCAATCAGGACCAGGACTTAACTACAATGCAACAGAACCAATGCACATTACAGTGTCACAATATTTATGGCAGCAGGAAAGCTTGTCTTTCCTTTTCAGTTTTAAATCTGAGGATTCATCTAAACGGAGCCTTGTTGTGCACATGTATTTAGAAAAAGAATGCATTGCTTAATACCTAGAAGATACGGATATAGATTATACATCTTCAATACGGTCCCACAGAACCAAATAATATTAGTTATATTGTATGGTTTATAACAAAACAACATAACCTGCTATTTTGTGAATGGGAATTTGATCTGAAAATTTACGCAGGTGTGAGAAGATACCTTGTTAAAAGCTTAATTATAATTATGGAAATGCCGCCGCAGACGCCCACAAATTCGTTCCTGGTACTGCCTTTCCATTTGATGTGAACAATATGAAGGTTTTGTAGTCAAGGTTAACTTTTCAAAAAGTGCTTAAAACCTGTTACCTTACAAGCTAAGTTTGGAAGTCAGGTTGCAAGGTATTGGAAACCTCAATCCTGGTTGAGAAGTTCCCATGTGACTTACTAACTTTAAAAATCAATAAACCAGCTTGAATCCTGTAATGACCACACAAAAGGCAAACAACTGACCTTATATTTAACTGTGGCAGTAAAATGTTTGGTGCCAAAACCAACAATTATAGAATGGAAAGTGTATAGGATCTTTAGCATTTCAGACTCACCAGACTGGAACGATTTCCTTGATTTACCGCAAATCATTCCAAGGAATCAGACACATTAACTATACCAAAAAATACTCTAGATTATGGACTTTATCTATTTCGTGCCTCGGTAGACATCCCTGTAGATGATGATGAGTTGATGATGACAGATATTCAGATACTTTAGTTGTTGAAGTGCAAGAGAGTGAACTAATTGCAGTGATTGCAGGTGGAAGTTTCAAAACTGTTGGCTTTAGTCATTCCTGGATTCTAAATGGCAATGCTTCTTATGATCCAGACTCACCAACAGTCGGAATGGAATGGAATTTACATGGTACTGTACCCTAAGGAAAGGACTATAATAACATGATACTGAGTCCTAATTCAAAGTGTCACCCAGACCAAAGAGACTTAAATGGATTGATCCCTTTGATGCTTTCCTTTATGTTGAAGCAGAGGAACTTCCGGGCCACAAAGTTACTATTTTCGCTTGGTTGTTAATAAAGAGGACAGAAATAGTCATTTTACACCCAGGAAGTATTTTGTAGAATCGGGATCTCCTCCCATCGTAAATATGGAATGCATAGAAAACTGCTTCGAAAAATTTATTCCAACGGAACGATTTACCTTGTCTGGAAAATGTACAAACTGTAGTACAAACAGCCGACCAACATACGAATGGTCTTTATTTCAAGGCAAAACTGAAGTTGACTTTGACTGGGCTGCTAAAACCACAACGGGTAGATCGTTTGCCTATTTGTCAATCTTACCTCAAACATTTTTAAAGGCTGTTGACCTGTGGTATACTGTAGTTTTAAATGTCACAACTTGGTCTGGAGCCCATTCAACCAATGAATACTCATTTTATGTTAATTCTCCACCTGGGCTGGAAGATGTTTCATTGAACCTTCTGAAGGAATTGCTCTGCAGACTAAGTTCCGTATTGGATGTAATGGATTTAAAGATGTAAATCAGCCCCTTACTTATAAGATCCTGTCAAGTTTAACAAAGAGCAGTAATATTAGCTCCTTGCAGACAAATTCACTTGGAGTGATAATTTATAATGGCTACGATTCTACAACACCTCCATTTCTACTTCCTCTGCCGGAGAGCCAAGTCTGAATTATTCCTCAACCCTACACATTCAAGTTTACGATCTCTTTCTGCTTATACTGAACTATCTTTGAATGTAAAAGTTTACAACTTTCAGAGCGAAATGTCCCAGAGGCCATTGTTGAGACTTTGACTTCAATGGCCAATGGATCATCTCAATGATAATAATTATCTAACTGCCGGGGACTATATAAGCTTAGGACATCTTATTCACTGATTACTTCTAGTTTGAATTACTTTAAATCTGTGGAATCTACAAATCCTCTTCAAGAAGGAGGATTCAGTTGCGAGAGAATCTTCTAAATATTTCAACTGGTTTGTTGAGTTTAGATGTTATGGGGATAATCAGATAATTACCTGTATTGCTGAACTTACTGAAGATGCTAAGGAAGTTAATGTACAATCTCAGCAGCTTGCAGTGAAAAAGCTCAATGACTTTGCTGATAGTTTTAGGTAACTTTAAAAAGGAGTTCATTGGAATTTCTGAAACTGAACGTCTAAGCAGAGGCATTGTGACCTCTTTATCCACCTTATGAATGGGCACTTTTGAATGTAGAGTCACCATCTGCAATAGTAGAAGAGAAGGTTCAAGTATTAGAACAGATTTTGTCTACAATGGAAATTTTTGACGAAATGATTTTACAAGGTAAAGTTCCAGGAGAGAAAACAACATTGATAACAGCTGCAAATTTCAACATCTTTAAAGAAATATGACAAATGGCATCTTAAAGGTTCAGCGATTAAATATAACCAAGGAAGACTGTCATAACTGTTGGTATCCAAGCCTGCGAGTACCTGTCCTGATGTTCCTATGAATGTGGGGTTAGTGTTGCTTATTATGAATTTGAAGAAAGTCCTTTCCATGGTTCAAGAGTGGAAAGGAAATTGATACCCATGTGACTGGATACTACATGATGGCTACTAATGACAATGGAGGTGTTATGAATGAAATGCCTGAATCAGTGGAAGTTGTGTTAAACAGGAACACATTGTCCGTTTTTTGATTTGTTTTTTTCCAGTTGAACGTGCCACTTTAATGGCTGCTTTACTTTTGAAGTCAACATTATGGTAAAAACAGATTGGTTTTGCAATTTTTCTATTCTGACGATATAACTTTGGCTGTATCCTTATATGTTGGCAATGAGTAAGAAATAATACTCCCATTGCTTTATTTACCATCTCTACAATGACATCTCAAGTAATATACCCTGAGATGAATAATTTTAAGATCTCTCAGACTTCCAATGGATTTGGTGACAAGTGCCAAACCTGCAGTTAATATCTCACTGCAAGTGACACACCAGGCATTCAATTACTTCAACGGCAAATCCAAACGTTCAGTTTTCTATATTTATGCAGGCTGCTTATTCTCTGATGGAAATGGAGACGACTGGAATGATGGTAATTGCAAAGCCGGCCCTCTTACTGATAACGCAGTAGTACATTGCGTATGTAAAAATATGGTTAACTGTGCAGACGAGAAAAACCGGTTTCTAAAACACAGGCACTTGTTCTTTTCCACCAGATTATTTATTCCGCCAAATCAAATTAATTTAACCAATGTTACTGCGAAGTCTGTACAGCAAAATTTGGTTTCCCTTTTAACAGTAATTGTGATGCTCATTCTCTATATCATTTAAATGTACTGGCACGTAAAAGGGATAAAGAAAAAATGCAACAGGCACAATATATAATATTGCCAGACAATGATCCTTATGATTGTCAAAGCCTCTTAGTGACCTTTTTCACTGGTAGCCGTTGGGGATCTGGTACAACAGGAGTGTTTATTTGAAAATATTCGGTAAAGACGGCTTAGTCATCGGCATCGTTTACATTGTATGGGCGAAAACTTTTTCAAACCGGAGGATGTGACACATTTTTGCTGAAGACAAACTTGCCTTAGGAGACATTCATACATTGAGATTTGGCTTAAAGCTACCAAGGATCTCCAAAGTGGTATCTGAGCCGAGTTCAAATTGAGACTACAGACCAAACAGTATGGTATTTCATGTGTCGAAGTTGGTTTAAAGGTAACTTTGTAAAAGGAAAGTTTGGCCCCATGGACCTTGAAAGGAGATTGGAAAAAAACGGATTTTATCCAAATATCGTGGTCGTATGATTGTATGTGGTAATGTGATGTTAACTCCCTTCGCACCGGATATACCAGGCACAGGACATTCACTAACAAGATTCAGACACTTTCCCTCTAAGGCACAAGACAGAAGCACAGACAGAGAAACTTCATCTCATCCACATGAAGTCCGAATTAGGATTGAGGATGACGATGTTGGAGAAAGATCTAATCCAAAAGGGAAAAGAATGACAGAAGGAAGGTCATCTGGTTGATTGACTGGATTTTAGTTCTCTTATTTGCAATTGGATTTTCCAGTTTAATCATTTTGTATGGATTGACGTATGATACGCCGTCCGGTGGAGTGGCTCATGGCTTCTTTGGTCACTTTTCTAATAAGTGTTTATACGCAGGTACCCGTCAAAGTTTATTTATAGCATTTATAAAATCACTGTTCAGTAAGTATTATGATGACATCCCATGGCCTGCCCGGAGCTTGACCCTAGAAAAGCCGGAGAATCTGTTGCTAGGATGAAGAAGAAATGAGAGACCTGCAAGAAAGAATTGTCCATCTAAGGACAGTGAGGCCTACCAGCTCCGAAAATGAAATACCAGTGATCCTGAAACTGAAAGGCTCTGAAGATCTTGTTTAGGTTAAAACGGGGCAGATCAAGGCAACGTTACAGAGGGGGGTGGGAAGGGCGGTTAACAAAATATTAGAGACTAATTACGGTACCTTTTATTTATTATATTTGTTGATAAATTGCTGTGTCTGTAAGATCTTCCTGTGCCTTCCTTGTCCATTGCCTTGTTCCTGTGCCTCGTTCTGATGCCGTTCCCATGCTTCCTTCCACTACTTCTGTTCCTGTGTCTCTGTCCTGTGCATCTGTTCCGGCGCCTAATTTGTAACTTTCAGGTACTGGGGGCCGCAACCTGGTGTGACTCAGCAGCGCAACTCCCCACCATTAGGGCTCTGGTCACACTTAGACCCTGCGCCCCAGTGCCTGTGAGTAACTACCTCTCCCACCATGGAATCAGGTAATCCTGACATCCGGTCATTCTGGTATAATGGAAAATCTATTGTAAATGTTTAATAAAGTTATAAAATTCAAACTAGAGTCTTCTTTGCTTATTTATTTATATTGTGGACCCTCCTGCAAAATTTTTGATGGGGCCCCCCAGTTACACAATTATTACCTTGTCCTGGCGCTCTCTAGAGACAGATATAAACTATACAACATTTTCAGTACTTATGCTACGATACCATGACCTGGATGGATGAGAACCTTCACAGCACTATACAACAACATTACAGGGGTACTAGTGCATTAAACATCTCATAAATCAAGTCTGTCCATTGAATCCCATTAATAACCATACAAACAAGAGAACAAAGACAAGACAAGAGAAGTAATATCCTTATATTATTCTGTAGATAGGTATTATTCTATATAATACATAAGGTCAAAAAAAAGAAAATCCAGCACAGGCACTCTGGCTCCCCCCTCCCTGTCTCCGCCCTCCCTTTCTCCCCCATCTGTATTAGTAATGTAGATAACAGCCTGTTTTTTTTGTAATACAAATAGTTAACTGACTTTTCTATCTCAGAATAAAGAAGACAATAAAACACCGGCTCTCAACCTGTGCAGTTCCGGTTCGTTACACTGACTGACTGAATTACTGTGCTGATAAGAGGCGTGAGCGCATTCCTGTGATTCATAATTGACTCGGTCACTCGCCCTCCTTATCAGCACAGTAATTCAGTCAGTCAGTCAGTGTACAGAAACTGCTTGTTATCTACATTACTAATACAGGCAGGGAGAGACAAATGGGGAGGGGCATTGGAATACAGAAGTCACTCATTTACATCACTGAGTGACTGTAATATAGATTCTCGCCACTGCACCTCCCATTGAAATGCCAGAGCCTTATTATTATATAAGGGATATACGCCCCTTACAGTGTAATATAAGGATATAAAGTCACTGAGGAGTTCCCTGGCCATATAAAGCACGAGACCGAAGGTCGAGTGATTTTATACAGGACAGGGAACTCCGAGGTGACTTTATAAACCTTATATTACAATGTAATGGGGCGTATTATTTCTATATATATAAGTTTAAAAAAAATGAATTTACTGGCTAGTCCCTTTACTAAATCCCCAACTATCCTATTTCCCTTCACTAATAAATAAACTAAATACACAGTAACCCCTGTCAGCCCTGTAATAAAATAGATTAATGAATACATACCAGAATTTAACTTGTTAGTGGACATCCTTCTGGCAGCCTATCCTCTGGAATTCCCTGCTCCCTTCATTTCTTCCTATTTCCTCCCTTTAAACAACACTTTCCTTGTCCAACCCTGCAATAAAAAAGATTAATGTACCACACAGACATTACTGTTCGTAAAATCCTTATCTAAGTCCTTGATGTAAAATCCCTCTCACCCGGTAACCTAAATCCTGTCGCAGCGTGAGACAACGTCCTGTAGCCCTGCAGGGAACTTAAGGAGAGCGTGCAAAGGAAGTTGTCAGTACGCTGACACGGCCGCTCTCACTCGCAGGCTGCAGGAATTTGTCTTGTCACGGCTGACAGGATTCAAGTTACCGGGTGAAACGGAGTTTACATTATTTTAGGAAGGTATTTAGTATTTAGGTTGAATAAAGACATACGTCCATCCAGTTCAACCCATCTAGCAATATCCTCATTTCCTGCCTAACTGTTGATCCAGAGGAAGGCAAAAAAACCCCACCAAATTTATGAAGGGGGAAGGGAAAAAATTCCTTCCTGACTCAAGTGGCAATCGGAATTTCCCTGAATCACTCTACTTATGTATCAATACCAGTAACATCAAGGACAAGATAAGGATTTTAGAATAGTAATGTCTGTGTGCTATAGCATTCTTTTTTATTACAGGTTGGACAAGGAAAGTGTTTGGTAAAGTGGAAGGAGGCCGGCAAATGTATTGGGAGCAGCAGTGGTATATATTCTTATAAAAATCACTCAACTACGTAGTTGAGTGATTTTTAAAAGGATATATTCCACTGTTGCTCCCATTATAATCCAGGCCACTTATATATTATATAAATATATTTCACAAAATATAAAGAAGCAAAAAACTTAAAAACTGTTTGTGATCAAACCCGTTAAATACCCCTGCAGTTTTGCTTCTGCAAGAATACACAACCTTGTAAGGTGATAAGGTGATAGACGGGGTCCCCAACAAAAAAAATAAGCAGAGCACATTATATAGTGATTCAAGGTTTATTTTACAACAACATACACATTTCAGGACCACTTTGTCCCTTCCTCAGGTACCTGAGGAAGGGACAAGGTAGTCCCGAAACGGAATTTTTTTTCCAAGATTGATCAAGATTTTTGTTTTTAACTATAATTAACATTAAATATGGCTGCCACAGAAATGGATGGGTAGATAAGTAGGTGTTTGTACATGTGTCAGCTTGGGGGTATGTGTTTTTGCTTTTATGACCATTAAACTAACTTTTTGAAGATTGATCTTTATTTTTTTTTTCTGCAGTTACCCTTTAAGTATGGCTGCCACATAAAATGAAGGGTAGGTCAGAAGGTGTGGGTATGACAATAAAACTAACTCTTTTGTTCACATGACCCTACAACATTGATATGGTGATTTGAGCATTGTACCCATTACAGTAACAGGTAAAATGCCCTGAAATTTGCCATTAATGCAGTAACACTTCCATAGGTTCCTTACTATGAAAATAGCACACTTCTCCTGCCATGTCTGTACCGAATTTCGTGTCTCTAACTATATACTTTTTGAGGAGATACAGTCTAAAAACTGAAGAAAATAGAAGAAGAAATAGAAAGAACGTCTCTTCACAAGCCAAATTAACTAGAAAATGTTCGATATAGGCCGAGCACAACACACACATAGGGCAACTGGTAAAAATATCAGATCTCATTGGCTGCCATTATGTGTTTAGTTATGCTCACATGGCATTTACTGAGATGAGACATTAAAGGATATCTCCCCCTCCTGCTCTTCACTTTCTAGGACTTTGGGCAGACATTAAAAAAGAACCATTTGGAGCAGAGAGGTAGGTAAGGATTTTTTAGTACTACACACTGGGGCCAGCAGTAGGGAGAATGTAGTTTTGGGGTGGGCATTTCCTTTAACTCACTGAGAACCTTATTAATAACATCTGTATACATGCTTATTCCACTAATGGAAATCCAATCCACTAATTGTGGTAGCAGCAGCAGCAAAATACTTATTTTAATTATTCAGATACAGAGCAGGAGCTTCTTTTAAGTTTGACATCACATTGGAAAAAGTTGTAATCTCTGTCTGTTTGTCATGATTGTTGATTGTATGATTGTATTTATGTACTACTGGTCCTCCCAGGATTCTTACACACACGTGCTTCCAATGAACAACGGTATAAGATACAAAAATGCTTTTTTGAAATGCCTTGCTGATAGAAGATGTCAAGAAAAGAAGGCATTTTAGTTGAAGCTGACAGAAAAGCCATGGTAATTTAGATGACTCTTTACAACCGTGGTGAGCAGAATGCATGTCAGAATATACAAACAGCAAAAACCAATGTTGGGTTGCACTCACGTGCAGCCACACATGTTTTATATATATGTATCCTAAACCTATGTATGCAACTTATTTTCGAATTTTAATTAATCCGTTTAATTGCTTTCACTTATCCCCTTGTTTGTTATATGTCTTTTATAATGTACAGTGCTGTGTACCCAAGTAGAACTTTATAAATAAAATAATACATGCACACATGTGAGATAAGAGCAGACCATTGGACTGCAGTTGGCACTATTTCACCATGATTGGAAGTGGATGAATGAAAA
The DNA here is from genome assembly GCA_019447015.1 of Hymenochirus boettgeri. NCBI lineage: Eukaryota > Metazoa > Chordata > Amphibia > Anura > Pipidae > Hymenochirus > Hymenochirus boettgeri. The sequence continues at coordinate 258,104,176 of CM033470.1, read as the reverse complement.
GCATTTGACAAGCAGCGGTTCTTATCTTTAGATAATCTAATTTGGTCCATTCAGTTTGTGATCTCAAGTTGATTGCAGAAAAGAAATGGCGGTTCTTAGATATTAGACTTTGTCTATCTGTAGCTGAATGTCTATAGACAAAGGTCTAAAGCTTCATACACATGTGTGATCGTGGGGGCCGACCCGGGATGCACGATTGTATGAGTGTTAGTTTCATCCAACAATCGTTCCGTCTGTGGGTGCTTTGTCTGCCAAAATGGACGTTCGTCAAGCCTCATTGACTGATTCATCTGGCGGATCAATGAACGACTCCTGATAGAACGCATACACGTTGCAATTATCGGGCAAAACAGCACACACTCTGGACGTTCGTCAGGCAAAGATCATATGTGTGGTACAAAGCTTAAGTTTTAAGCTCCTCCAGATAACATTCTAATTGTTCAATGTGTGATACCCCCCCAAAACTAAATTTTATTAAGAAGTACTTACCTCAGCAACCTTCTCAGCATGTGAATTGAAAGGTAGGTAGGTACCTCTGCACTATGTTGTCCATTAACCAAACCACTGACTCCCATCGGCTCTCCCATCTGGGAACATTTGTTTGGCCAATATACATTAAATGCACCAATGGTAAACCTGAAATGGGGTCAATATTATAGATCAATGAGCTATAGTTTCAGACATAAATGGTTATTCCCAGATGGGTTTTTTGCAAAATAGTTTGGTATCAACAATATAACAAAGTTGGAAATCATGTTCAGTTTGCTATCTTCAAAGGATGCACAATTAATGGGGTCGAATGGTCAGTACCACTTTATTACAAGTGACAGGCTCCAATCAGCACAGTATATCAGTGTGTACAGGCCTAAATAAGTTGTTACAATTGCCAACTTTTAACAGATCCTGAATAATATTTTACTTCTTTAAAAACTAGAATGTAAACCTTTCAACAAACCGGTTTGTCAGTCTGTCCTAAAAGGCATCCTGTAAATTAAAGAACAAACTGATGTATTTAGTTAATCACTTATTTCTATGGATTCACATGCAGATACATATATGAATTTTACTTGAATTACTACTGTAATTGGTCGGTGTTTAATCATGAATGCTCCTAACTAGAGATGTTCAAACAAGCAAGTTTCTTTCCGTTTTGTAAAATATTTCCGATCGCACTTTTGGAAGAGTTTTGATAACCCGCGAAAGTGGGTATTTATTACAGAATTATCAAATCGCTGTTTTTAACAGCGTATGCATTAAAAATACACACGATTAGCGGTTTAAACCTTCTGCGGTTCGGTACCGGACTTTTAAAACAGTTGGTCACGTGTATCTTTACTGCATACGCGTGATCAGCAGCATGGAATCAGCTGATCACGACTATGCAGTAAAGATGCACACTAGGGGGCAGCCTGGGCCTTGCAGTTACGCAGCTGGTCAGTGGTTATATCTTTGGGGTGATTGTATACATTATGTTTCAATACACAAATGTTGTCTTATGTTTAGAATTATTCTAAGTCTTATTTTTACTTTTCACACGGGTAGATCGTTGATAATAGTGAATAATGATAGTGATAATACAATTCTTTCAGCTCTGTCTTAATTACATAAAGGTCATATTGAATGACTAACATCCACAATTTATTTCCTGAATCCCCAGCAAAGGGAAAGGTCCTACAAAAACTCTACACAAATAGTAGAATATACTTTCAAAGACCTTACTGTAAACATTTTTTATAATCTTAAAAATGAGGCGGCTGCATGGTTAGCTTTTGTGTTACCACACATCCACAATGCATGAGTTAAAGTCAAGATAATCAATAGTACATTGGTTAGCGCAACTCTTCGTGCACCACCCTGACATTCTTTGTGTTTCTTGAGTGGCCCTTGCTTCTGTTTGGGGGCCCGGGGGCAATTATCCAGTCTGCTCTGCCTTAGAAACAGTCAGTGCTTGTGAAAAATGTCATTGTAACGAAGAGGCTCTTTACACAGGATCTGGTAATTGCTGTTCTTTCCTTGTGTATCAGATGATAATTCCATGCAGGATCAGCTGCATTAGGAGAGAGTGATCCAAATGACTAAGGGCCTAAACTTATTTTAATGGAGCGGCAAAAACCGGAAATTGCCTTTGGGCTTTAAAAGAAAAAATGTGATTTAAAGCATTAAGCCCCCATTAGAAACATTAACCCACCTCGGTCAGTTTAGAAAGGGTGATATGTGGTTAAAAAACTACATCCTACACAACAGGCATTTTAAGGTAATACATTCTATTTCATACATGAGGTGTTCAGTGATTAAACTTTATATCCTTATTATAAGGTGAAATGTGCTTCCCAAGCATGACAGTCCGTATAGAGGAGAGTGGATCTTCCCCTTTATGCCAGTCCTAAGCAGCATTTTATATAGTGGGAGGTCTGAAGGAAAAAACTGAAGCAAGCAGTGAGATTCCATTCCCCTTTCCTCAGTGTGTAATCCCAATGTAAAGGCTGCTATTCTTCCCAAGCAAAAGGGTCCGTGCTTTAAACAGATCTGTCAGTTTCTACTAGTGAAACATTGGAGCATCTGAAGAATAAAAGCAACAACTGAACAGATGGGAACCGTAAGCAAAATCAACATTGCAGGGACAGATTTTCTTCTTCACGTGTTTGTTAGCAGTGGAACTAACTGAAAAGCATTAAATAAAAACCTAGGATATTATTATAATGATCTTGTTTTGTTGACTGAAAGAGCAGGGAGTTGTTTTCACCGGCGAGCGTCTAAGTCCTCTATCTCTCTTGTTGGATTCCTGAAAGAGCAAGGTGACATGGGATTACTGACACTCTTCCCTGGGATTATAAAGTAAGTGGTTTGTTTTACCAGCTTTTTTCTTTGTTAACTTTTCCTTACAAATGTGATATTTCTGGTAGATCTGTGCCACTGTTCATATAAGCATGATGTATGGTATTAAGAATCCTATTACAATTGAAAGGTTAGGTAATGTATAGATCTATAGGTATATAAATATCTACAGGGTAATTGATGATCATAGGGTTATTGTTTATGGTATAATAACCTTTCTATTTGTCCATCATTGTTATGTTTGAATTTGTGTGTTTTCCCCCAAGCCAGAAATATGGAGAAAAAAAGGAAATGTTATTGCTGGAACAGCTTTGCACTTTAAAGATCCAGATCTGCATCATTCATACCAGCAAGAGCTACCTTGGTTCTGATGGACTGAATATGCCGGCGTTTTCATGGACTTTAAGAGGCAGAAGAAAAATGAGTCGGCAGCTAGAGACCTCATCACAGACCACCTAGGGAACATAAATACAAGTCACAGTAAATGGCAGGGAAACTTAAAACGAAATCGTGGTAATTGCCAGGTCCATCATTCTGGATTTTACCCCAGTGGATTATAAGAAACTCAATGCTGGAAAAAAGTTATTCGCTTCTGTTCCTTCGATTATCTCTCTTCAGAACTCAGGTTTAAACATGGATCTTCTGGAAAAGCAGAACTTTGTGAATATCACCAGGAGCTCTTTAATCCAGGAGAGAAGATTTTCAGGAGTGATGTGTTAGCCACAGGGATCAACACTTCTTTCTTCTGAACTATTAATTGGACCACGAGCTTGGAAAACCAAACACATTCACTGCGAGAGGCAGTAAATTTTCTTTGGAAAAGAATTGGCCAGCCCTTTTGACAGTCATTGTCATAGTGGTCACAATTGCTGGGAATATATTAGTTATAATGGCAGTGTCTCTGGAGAAAAAGCTTCAGAATGCTACAAATTACTTCCTCATGTCTCTTGCTATAGCTGATATGCTTTGGGCTTTCTTGTCATGCCTGTCTCCATGTTAAACATATTGTATGGTAAGTAATTGCACCTATTTGTGATATGCAGTGATATAGTAGCCTTCCACATATACAGGGAGATGCAATATTCCGTGCGAACGAGAAACTAAGCGCTAAAATCTCGCTAACCTATGTACTAACGTGATACAAAGGTTTTGCCACTGCCTGTACCATGTTGCAATTTTTATTCCTTTGCGCCGCGCAAGCGATGCCATAATTTTGTGCGTTTTTTGCACTACAATTAACACCTCTTCAATGGTGTCTTTAAAATATGCGCAAAAGGTTGCAACTTACCGCTGGCGTTTTCGCAATGTATTAACGATCGCAAAGTGGTTAATACATTGCGGAAGCGAGTGCACGTAGGTTGCGATAGCGAAATATATCCCCTAGAAATATATTCACGTCACATTGATATGTGCAGTAAACTGCTAAATTCCTGGATTCATTCATTTCATTAAATTGGATAAGAGCAGTAATTATTTCAGGTAAAATTATTTTACACGTATTGGGTGGTACAGTATAAAAATGATAAGAGGATAGACTGGGTACTATAGACCTCTGATAGAGCTGATGTTTTCCTTGTTCCGTAGACATTTCTAGTCATTAACAGTGACACATTTCTAGATCTGTAGATAGAAAACTGGTATAAAACAATAACATTTTGCTTTTCTATTTGTGCAGAACTGATTTATAGAATGATAGAATGATAGAGGACATCATCCATCATTAGGGCTCGTCTACAGAGCGCTTATGATACTATGCTTGACGTGTGTTCTTTTCTAACTCATTTGAAGGTTACTGTGAAAGACAATGGAGCTGCCTAACATAAAATTTTTGCCTTGTGCTAATTTTAATAAAGCCTGCCATCTTTACAAAAATGTCTGTGAAGCTATCAACAAAGCTGTAGTTTACCACTTTTAACACAAATAAAAAGGTAGGGTGCATTAAAGGAGAACTAAACCCATATTTTTATCCACCCATGAATTCAAAACATTTATCCCAATAACACCATAGTGTGTTATACACACCAAGCAAGTAAGCAGTATGTACTTATAAGCACCTGTGGGGATGCTAAAACAACTGCCAGTGCTACCATATTTTTCTTCCCAGTTCACCTTGATCCATTCAAATTGCCTTTTGTGTGTGTTTGCACTTTTGGGCACACCTCCTCATCTCAGTTACATGCTCTCATGTCTGTATGGTCTGTTACAGGATTGAGAGACGTCCAATGGGTGATGACCTGCTGTAACAAGTTATTAAAGTATCTCAACTGAGCATGTGCAAAACTCAATGACAAAACCTCTGTGGGACTGGGATGCTGGGAATAACATGAGCTTATGTGACACCGCCCCATGCAAGTGTTCCCTACAAGCACTCCCAAGCACAATATTGTGCAATTATTGACCTGTATTGGCAGGGCCGTAGGGACAATGCTGCAAAATTTTTCAAATTGTCTTATGGGCACAGTGTCTGCAGATAAGTTAAATATCCAAAGCCACAGCAAAATGAAAGATGAGACACATATTGCTTTTTCTCTTACAAGGTGCTCTCTCTTTTAATTTAGGTTTTGCAAGGCTTTCTTGTGCTTTAATGTGGCTTCAACAAAAATGTCACAAAGCCTATTTGGGATTGGCCTTAACCCGGAATCATCTTTTCTGTTAGGAAGTAAGGCTGGTTTTTTGTCCCGACCGAGCTTCGTACTAGCAAGCACTCGGTAGGGACAATGACTGCAATAGTGGCCACACCAACCGTGTGCGTGCCGATTGTGAACCACATGATCGCCCGTGATTTACCGACAGTCCCGATCTTCTGTTTCATCTGTATCGGACATACCAAGCTTGGTCGTTGGCAGCTGCCCCCCACCATCAGGTATTTCCCGACAAAATATCGAAATTGGATGGAAATATCTGCTGGTGTGTACCCAGTATTTCACCAATCTCTACATATAGGTCCCCTATAGTAATTCCCTCCCCCCCCTGCGTTCTATAATTAATGGATAAATAGAAGAGGGTATAACTAACTCTCATTTTCAGATAGGTGAAATTTTGGGAAGTACAGCAGACGGAGGTAGGAAATTCCCTACCTCCCCTATAATTATAGATTACAGGAGAAAAAAAATGATGATAGTGGTCTGTAAACCTTATTGTAATTTGAATAAACTCTAAAATGTTCAATATCATTATTTGTCCTTTAAATCCTGATATAATAGGCATCAAAGAAGAAATCAATAAGAAGTGTCAATTTAAATTAAATTTAACTTTACCTTGAGCAACAATAATCCTAATCAAGTTATCCTGTTGAGTCTGTATGCCCATTTATTATGGAATCAGCTTTATAGCCTGGAGAAACTCCCCCCCCCCATTATTATAATGTACATAAGTTTTTTTATTAATTGGGCGTCTACATTTAATAAGTCACAGTTTGTTGACGGTAAAGATATCTCAGTCTATGAAAGAAAAGGTTTTCGGTTTGGATAATTAAATTACCAAACAATGAATCTGTGTGCAAAGATACTGCTCCCCTTACTGGCCACTGGCCACTCTAGAACCAGCTCTAAGGAACAGTGTGGGATGGGCTGGAAACTGTTGCTTTCTCAATTTTATGTAAAATAATGGCCAGTATTTCTCACCAATATTTATTACTATTATTATATAGCACTACATGGTGATTTACAAGTACATTGATATATGTTTGAAACCTATACATGTAACAAACAGGGTAGAGCATATAATACATGTCATAGTTAATGTACAGTAATACAATGAAAAATAGGAAAGAAAAAATCTAGAAGAAAATGGGGATCAAATGTAAGAAGACCTGGGAGCCAGGGGGGGGCCCATCTTGTTGTTTTTCCTATGACAGATAAACCTCCCCCCAGAAAACCACTGTAGATGAAGCAGAGATAGAGACCCCATCATAGTTTTGCTGGAGGGCCCAGTGATTCCTAGTTACACCACTGAACGAGATAATAATTTCACACAGAGGTTACATCTTGGATATCAGCACTTTATTCGAGATTGCCCTTTAGGACAGAGTTAAAAGCTTAAAGGGGCTGCATTAAGGTTAAGGCTAACCCCAGATGTGTTCGTGACCATTTGGCTCTGCTATAACATCATTGGGCAGGTTGGCCCACAATGATCACAATGCAATAGAGTTCAGTTTCAGATTGCCAGACACTTACTTCCCTTATTTAAACAGCAGATTTCCAGCCAATTCACCAGTCTTAGTTTGCCAACCATTTACCAGTTTCGTTTGCTAGCATTTCACCATCTCAGCCTGTCATACATTTCACCAGTTTCAGATTAGTTGCTAATTAACCAGCCTTAGTTTTTCCAGCTAGTTTGCCAGTCTCAGATTGACAGCCAATTCACCAGTCCCTTTACCAGTCACAACTTGGCTACCATTTCATCATTCTTGGTACCTTGCAACGTCAGTTATTCCATCAGTATTTCTTTTTCGCATTTCATTCACCAGTATTTGTTTGCTGGCCATTTTACCAGTCTTGTTTGCCAGCTATTTTATGTATTGTCTGTCTGTCTGTCTATCTATTTCTGTCTTCATTTTATCTGTTTTTATGTCTCTCTCTCTCTCTCTCTCTCTCTCTCTCTCTCTCTCTCTCGTCTATCTATTCTGTCTTCATTTATATCTGTTTTTATGTCTATATCTATCTACTCTATCTATCTATCTATCTATCTATCTATCTAATCTATCTATCCTATCTATCTATCTATCTATCTCTGTCTTCATTTATATTCTGTTTTTTCTCTATCTATCTATCTATCTTCTCTTTCTAGATAAAGCTATTTACCTTACACAAGATCCGCAGCAGCACTGAAATTTCCAGACCGCTTCCTGGTTTAGATTAACTGTAGGATGCTGCTGATTCAAGTGAACTATTCCTTTAAGCGCTAAGTGTCCTTCTCTTGTCTATGGTTAAAATGTGTAGATATAAAATGCAATTTCCTGATTATTTATGAAACATTCTAAAGTTAAAAATACAGGTAATGGCCTTTTCTCATAATTACTATCCTATTTATCCTCAAACATACATAAAAAAATATTATATTTATAAAAATGGGTTTTGTTTATTTTTCTGTCTTCTTAGAAAGAAAGTATGACATATTCTCATTAAGACCATTAGGTTGGATGGTATAAATCCAAATCCTTTTGCTTTCACGTAGTAACAATTGTTGTGTGATCTGTTGCCTCCTCTGCTGGATTTTGAAACATGGTCTTAAAGTTCCATGGTTATTAACCACTTCGTGTGTGGGTGTGTGAAATCTGACACTTTGAAACAACCCTGTTGTTGATTTGTATTGTACACCAGTTCCCATCCAGTAAGCCCCTTTTAAAGTCCATATTTACAGATAATAAGTTCCTCCCCCTTTTAATATCCTGTATAGGGGCCTCTCTGGTATATATTGTTAGGACCTTGTCCGACTTGGGGATATTGCAGTTTTCCAGAATGCTTGTTTTAATAGTTTGGTCCAATGCTGAATGTTTATGTATTGAGGTCAATCTGTGTTTCAAAGGAATAATATTTGACAGTAGGACAAACCTTTCTGAAGTACTTCTTATTCCGTTGTAATTTAGGTCAGGTTGCAAATTGAAGAGGGGGTCGGTTCTGCTTATGCCATGGCCGTTCTCCTCCCTTCTTATTGGGTGCCGTTTCAGTTGTTAGAAACCATTTCCCCTCTGCTTCTCTTGGTGTAGTCCAGGCCTAAAAAATCTTTTCCTGCCTTAGGAGTCCACCTAGCCGTTCTTCATCACCAAATTGTGAGTGCGCATGTTGTGACGCTCTAATGTCATTCGTTCCCACCAATCGCAGCCTTGCTCTTCGTTTTCGCAATTTTCCTCAAGTGGAACCCTTCTAGGCTAGCCCTGAATTGGCTTCTTGGATGGACAGCCGATCTCGCATAATGTTTTGTAAGCCATCCATAAACCTTGGATCTTTGTAGTCCATCTGTAACTTTTGTAGTTCTCTGACTTTAAATCCAGTTTGTATGTTCTCGCTTTTGCGTTTTGTATTTATTTAATGCATCTTTGTGTTCATCTAAATTCAGTAATTAATATGCTTGGTCTTAAAAGCAGCTAATTTTTCCCCCGCTTTCTCAAGCATGAGAACACGGTTTAAGCTCCAGTCCACTTGTGGCAGAAGTTCATGTTATTCTGACCTATGGTGGGTAAATTATTCATGCGGGAACTACATGGACTTTGTTTGTTTCTATAATAGTCAAAGAGAAATAGACCGTGTAAATCTAAGTCAATGATGCCTTTATTCAAATGGAGCATCCTCCGACATGCATAACCCCATAGATTGGCTCAACTCATTCATGTTGATATAATTGCTAGTGGTGCTCTCCGTGGAGGTTCCAGGTATATCACAGCAGACACTTTAAGCTGCTATTACTGCTGGCTGCTACCAATATGGTAATATTACAAAGTTAATTCACGGTTTACCCCAGGGTCTTGTAAACAGTATTTTATTGAGACATGTAAAGGCACATTTTGTCCCTTTGTCTTGGGCCTTTCTCAAGCCAACATCTGTGCATAAAATTCAATATTGATTAATCTCTACCCCTCCCTTAACAAACCAGATTTGTTACAGTGAATCAATTCACACCCCGGCGGCCCTACTCACAATAAAAAAGTGCTCCAGTGCAATAAATAATATATAATATCAAATTATATGATACATATAGGGCTATGTACCGACAGCCACTATCGCAAAATTGGGTCTTAAAGTTCCATAAATGTGTTTTAAATGGGATTTATTAACACTTAACATGACTTTTAGACATAAGTTCTATGCGTGCGTTTTCTCGTTAACTTTGCGCGTCTAACAACGCAATAATGTACCAAATTTTAACAACCAGTAATGTGTGACTATAACATGATATTTTAGAGCGTTTGTAATGCCACGACAATGATGGTCTTAATCAGACGTTAACTAAAAAGTCCTACCGGTATGTAGAGAGATGCTATATGTGTGCATTGCTCTCATGTGATTTCACCCTCACGATTGGCCCATTTTGTATGTGTAATTGGTCGATGCAGACCAATCACAACCACGCATCATGTGTGTAGCAAGCAAGCTTTTCTTGATGTTACTTTATTATGCAACAGAAATAATTGTTGCTTCATTTATATTTATGAATGTATGTTCATGTGAGCTATCGTGGTGTTGCTAAGCCAATTAGTTAACTACTTAGCTAGCCACTACCTACTACTACTAAAACCGACCTAACAAATAACAGGACAAATTTTGTAGTATGAGTGAACTTATTTCTCTGTAATTTAAGTCAATATATAATACCGTTGGCCTATGATGTTTTCTTGTTAGCGAAAGTACGTGCATTGCTTATGTACCACAATTTACGCAATTCCACTAGTAAAACCACGCTAAGCTCTTAACGTGACTTTATGGCTATGTATCAAGACTTATGCAACTTTAGTACTAAAACACACGTTAAGCTCTTAACATGACTTTCTAACACAACACTTACGTACTATTAATTGCAAACGCTTTATTGAATATGAGTAACACTCGTTAACTACAAACCTGTGTTTGCGATAGCAGCTCTCGGTACAATAGCCCTAATAATGTCTAAAAATTACATATCCTTATAGGACAAAAATTATTTCTTCCTTATAAAACATTATGTTAAAGTGCTAAGTGTCCTTCTTGAGAAAGGACCAAAACGTTACTTTTGATGTTTTCAAAAATAAACTGTTTGCAAGACCTTGAGTGCTTGTCTATCGTATCTGTTAAAGAAAATTGTATTTTTTTCAAGGGGCCCATTTCAGGCAGTGCATCAGTGCCATACAACAAACAAATCACATAGCAAACATGTTTGAAATGTCAGTTTACACTTATATGCCCTTATGCCTCTCCCCACTTAAATATTTGCTTTAAAAGGCCCCTGCTCCTAGGTTTGCATTGCAATCTCATTAAGTCGAACGTCTAAAAAAGTTTGAAAGTCCGAAAAGGGACCTATTAAAGTCAATGGGGGGTAAATAGTTCGGAAAATTTGAATGAACTTTAAAAAAATTTGGTGTAAACTTACCTTACAGGCCCATAGTCTGGGGATCATGTCCGTGCGCGGAGAACAGCATAAAAACCGGACGTAGCGCACACACGTGCTACTTCCGCGTGCCGCTTTCGTTAACCATAGAACAGTTGACCGAACGTTGGAGATATATAGATAGATATGAAGATAGATAGATAGATAGATAGATAGATAGATAGATACATACATATGAAGATAGATAGATATGAAGATAGATAGATAGATAGATAGATAGATAGATAGATAGATAGATAGATAGATAGATAGATAGATATGAAGATAGATAGAAAGATGGATATGAAGATAGATAGATAGATATGAAGATATAGATAGATAGATAGAGATATATATAGAAATGAAGATAGATAGATAGATATGAAGATAGATATGAAGATAGATAGAGAATTATTGGTATTTAAACATATAGTGTAGTTCTGGTTGTACAGGATACTAGATAATATTGAGAATTACTGGTATTAAAAATATACTGCAGATCTAGTGGCACAGGGATACTAATAATATGAGAATTACTGGTATTAATACAATATATGAGTTTGGTTGGCCACAGGAGATACTATATAATTGAGAATACTGGTATAATAATAACTGCAGTTTTGGTTGGTATGGGGGCACTATATAATATTGAGAATTACTGGTATTAATACATATACTATAGTTCTGGTTGGTACAGGGATACTATATAATATTGAGTATTACTGGTATTAATAAATATACTGCATTTCTGGTTGGTACGGGGATACTATATAATATTGAGAATTACTGGTAATACATGTAGTGTAGTTCTGGTTGGTACAGGGATACTATACGTTATTGAGAATTACTGGTATTAATACATAATACTGTAGTTCTGGTTGGAACGGGATACTATTATATATTGAGAATTGTGGTATATAAACTATACTGCAGATCTATGTTGGACAGGGACTCATATTAATATTAGAATTACTGGTATTAATACATATACTGTAGTTCTTGGTTGGGCACAGGGATACTATATAAATTGAGAATTACTGGTATTAATACATATACTGCAGTTTTGGTTGGTATGGGGCACTATATAATATTGAGGATTACTGGTATTAATACAATATACTAAGTTCTGGTTGGTACAGGGGTACTATATAATATTGAGTATTACTGGTATTAATACATATACTGCATTTCTGGTTGGTACGGGGTGATACATAATAATATTGAGATTACTGGTAATAATACTGTAGTGTAGTTCTGGTTGGTACAGGGATACTATACGTTATGAGATTACTGGTATTAATACACTATACTGTAGTTCTGGTTGGTAGGGATACTATATAATATTGAGAATTAGTGGTATTAATACATACTGCAGATCTAGTTGGCACAGGGATACTATATAATATTGAGAATTACTGGATATTAACACATATACATAGTTCGGTGGCACAGGGAATATATAATATTGAGAATTACTGGTATTAATACATATACTGCAGTTTTGGTTGGTACGGGGACACTATATAATATTGAGAATTATTGGTATTAATACATAGTGTATTTAATTAATACTCTAGTTCTGTTTGATCCAGGGATACTTTCTGATTGCCATTTGAAATCAGGAAGGATTTCCCCCCAGCCCCTTTTTTAGTTGTTCTTTTTTTTAAATCATTTTTTTTGTGCTCAATTAAACATAATATACATTACATCCTTATATCATGTTTTGTTGTCTTTTGACATATATATTATTGTTTTGGACATTTTTTAACATTAATATATTATATTATATATATAATATATATATAAAACATTCTGAGCCAAGGAGCTTTTTCAGTTATTTCAGTAACTATATTACAGTTATTTAGTTATTTAACTTGCTCTCTATTAGTTCTACTCTGTTATCTCAGTACCAACTTCTCCTTTTCCATTTCACAGGGTAAAATAGTGGGTTAAGTAGGGGGGAAAAGGCGGGGGGAGGGGCATGGGTAATTACTGATTATTGCTTGCATATTAGATGGGGGAGAGGGGGGGGTGTCGACCAACCCGTTCCGTACTTCAATTCACTGTACAGTGGTTGCATCTGATTGGGTCCAGGTGTCCCAAATTTTATATTTGTTTGGGCATTTCCTGTGCTTGTACAAGAGTTTATGATATGCTAGATCATTCGGAGCCATTGTTTCCGTGTTGGTGGGGTATGGTCCATCCAGTGTAGAATGATCGTTTTTCGCGCATAGAACAATAATTCTGTAACTTTTGGTATTTGGGCCAGTGTTCTTCATCCAGAATCCCCAGTATACTCTGCTTTTTGGGGTACTTGTAGTGTTAGGTGGGTGGTTAAAAACCGAATAATTTGTGCCAGTAGTTTTGGATGATTGGGCAGGTCCTTATCAAATGCCAGAATTGCATCTGGTGCTTTTGCATTTGGGATGTGCATCGGTTTGTCGCATAGTGCAATGCGTTTTGGGGATAGATAGGATTGATGTACAATTTAGTATGTATGTGCTATTATTTGAGCTGGGAAGCGAGCCAGGATTGGGGACTCTGCTATATCTTGTGCAATCGAGGGGTCCAGGGTTGGAATGTTGTTTCCATTGGTCAGTCATTGTGTTTAGTTCAGGTCTTGCTTTGGCCTGTAGTAGTAGTTTGTAGATAAGTGATGTTGCCCTTTTGATGTTGCATTAGATAGTATAGATATTACGGGTGTTCATTTACAGTTGGAATTTGTCCTTCGAATTCTGAAAATATACATGTCATAATTGCAGGTATCTGAACCTATAGGATAAAGGTAGTGTGTATTTTGTGGACAGTGAATCATATGGTAATTTTGATTGTCATGTATCACTTGACAAAGTAGTCACCCCTTTATCGCCAGTCAGCAAATTTCCATAGGTTGCCAGCCGAGGATATATATAGTTTTCCAAGGGGAGTGTGTTTAGCTATTCCTTAAGATTGTAAATTACATTGGATTCTTTCCAGATTTTTGCTATCTGGGTATATACATCATTTCATTCTGGGCCAGGATATGTAGTTCTGGGTTGTCTATATAAGCTAGGAAGTGTCCTTTAAGATACAATGCTAGCATATTTTCTGATGCTGTGGGTTGCTCTGGTGGGTTAGCCCAGCATCTTAGCAGTTTAAGCTGGCTTGCTAGATTATATAGCTTGATAGTGGTAGTGATAGGCCAGCCAAGTCTTTGGGGTGCCTGTAGTTGTGCCAGTCGTACGCGTCTTCTTTTATTGCTCCAGAGAAATTCTATATAGTATACTGTTAATTGTTTGGAAACATTTATTCGGTGATAACTGAGGGAGTGTTGCAATACATAGAGAATTTTGGGTAGCAGAAAAATTTTATAAATTTGTTCGTCCTATCAAGTTGAGTGGCAATTGATTCCATGATTGTGTTTTGTGCTATCCATTGTATGAGTGGGAGAAGATTCAGTTATAAAAAGTTTTTGGGTGTTTGGTAATGGTAATTCCTAATATTTAAATGAATGTACAATCGGATTGGAAACAACAAGGTTGTATTTATTTCAGGATTTATATCTAGGGCATATAGTGTGGATTTAGACCAATTTATAGTAGAACTGACATGGGTCCAAATTCAGATAGTATTATGGACTGCTTGTAATGTTTCAGTGTTGCACTAGATACAGTATTATATAATCAGCGTACAGCACATCAATTCTGTATATTCCCCTAGTTTCAGCCCTTGTATAACAGGGGTGTATTCTGATTTTGGTGGCGGCTATAATCTCTATTGCTATAGAGAACAAATATGGTGACAGGGGAAACCCTGTCTTGTACCTCTGCCCAGTCGGAAGGGTTGTGATGTTTCACCGTTTAGAGATATTCTGGCAGTAGGTTCCTGGTATAAGAGTTGTACTAATTAATAAAGTTCAGTTGTTCTTTTTGCCTTTCTCTGGATCAACTGTTAGGTGAGGTTAAAAAAGGAGGATGAAAAGGTTGGACTTGATGGACGCATGTCTTTATTCAACCTCAATTTCTATGTTACTATGTTACACCAACAATGTAATTGTCTGTTTATTCATACAGTAAGTCCCAACAGTATTAAATCACAAAGCTACAGATTGAACACTATACATGCACAGGCATGTAGCAGAACAAACAGGAGCGTGGCACACCTCTGCACGTGCGAATGGGCGGGTGGCAGCGAGCAAATAGGTTAGTGAAGGACACTATTTTGCCCAGTTAAATGGGGACATCAGCCATTTTGCTTCTGCCCCATGAGACACTCAATTAAAGGGGATGGCCAGGTCAGTGATGGACGACATCTTGTTCAGTTGAAGGGAACCATTTGTGCTGTCCAGAGACACCAGTTGTATGGGGGACAGCCAGGTTAGTGACGGAGCTATTTTTCCCAGGTAAAGGGGACAGCTGCCATTTTGCAGCTTCCACATGGCACCACCTAGTTAAAGGGGACCCATGAGACACCCAATTAAAGGGGAAGTCATTTTATTGCTGCCCCGTGAACAAGTGGGAGGCAGCGGGAGAAAAGTCTGCTGGATGGCCATTTTGTTGCTGCCTCATTAGACACCCAGTCAAAGGTCATATGCTATTTTGTTGCTGCACTCTGAGACATCCAGTTATGATGCCGCCCTTTTCTTGTGCCCCGAGAGACACAAACAGTGCAAAAAAACCAAGTCCTTTGTCCTGGACAGAAAGACTGTTCTAACAATATTTCTAAACATCTATTCTAACGCCTGTTAATATAAGGCTTCATGTATAGTTTTCAATAGCTTTTCTTTTACTTACAATAGAGGGCCTTATGTACATGTTCATGGATAGAATGATTATTCAAACAATACTGCATGTGAAATATAGGATATATCTTGCTTGACATGCTAATCAGGTTAGATCTGAGACGTATCTATAAAAAGTGTTGTATTAATGGAAAAATGCTGAATATTTTAATGCTTTTAACTTGAGAATAAAGCCGTCAATACTGTGAGCTCTGATTTAACCTTAAATGTCTAGAAATTCACCTTATCACAACATACAATTATGTGTCAAAATAACATATTGGTTTTGTAAAATTAAACAGTGATAGAGACATGCCACTGTACTGTGTTAAAGTACATTCCACTGTTTCCAGTCCAATGTGTGCTCTCAAGTAATAAGTAGCAAATATTTCTTGCAATCTTAGCAATGTCATTAAGGTAAATGAATTCCTTTTCCTAGTCATCCATTCAAAGTTAAAATGATCTCTACAATGAAATAAAATATGGCAGAAAACAGTAAAGTTTGTTTTTTGCTGAAATATAGCCATAGAAAAGTCTCTATTGGTTCAGCTCAAGGCATATGTATTCTGTGGTTTGAGGGCACGTCAACTGCAACAAATGCAATTGCATGTGATTCATGTGCGATTTCGTTGGTTTGGCATGCGTTTTTTCATTAACTATTGAAAAATGCATGTGATTGTGATAAAATGCGGAACGCAAATCGCAAACGAACGCACTCGAAAAAGTGCATTTTCGGTGCGGTTGCCGCGTTTCCAATGATATGAAAAAAACGCAATCGCAACGCAAAAAAAACGCAGCAGTGTGGCCTAGCCTAAAATACTGTGTGGGAGACCAGACTTCAAATTATGTGCAGCTGCAGAGGGACTTAGCCTTCAAAGCATCTCCAACAAGTACCTACCAATTTGTAGCAATGATGACACTTTAAATGAGCAAATTCTAGAAACACAATGGTTTCCTTCCAATGAGTTCCATGGAATCTCTAAAAAAAACAAAATGAACTGCTTCTTTACTACAAAGCCAGAGGAAAATTAAACATTTTACAACAAAATAAGAATGAATCAAAAGAATATATACTAGTAACTAGAGATGGCCAAACTTTCGAAAGTTTGGTCCGTTTTGAATTTCGAACGCTCTAAAAAAGTTTGAAAGTCCGAAAAGGGACCTATTAAAGTAATGGGGGGTAAATAGTTCGGAAAATTTGAATATGAACTTTAAAAAAATTGGTGTAAACTTACCTTACAGGCCCATAGTCTGGGGATCATGTCCGTGCACGCGAGAAACAGCATAAAAACCGGAGTAGCGCACACACGTGTATCCGTTTCCGCGTGCCGCGTTCGTTAACCATAGAACAGTTGCCGAACGTTGGAGATATATAGATAGATATGAAGATAGATAGATAGAATAGATAGATAAGATAAATGACTAGAAGATAGATAGATAGATAGATCGATACATATGAAGATAGATAGATGTGAATGAATAGATAGTAGCTAGAAGATAGATAGATAGATAGCTAGATCGATAGATAGAATCGATAGAGAGATAGGTAGTAGATAGATAGATAAACTATAGAAGATAGATAGATAGATAGATAGATAGATAGATAGATAGATAGATAGTAGATAGATAGATAGATGAGATAGATAGATAGATAGCTAGATAGATAGAAGATAGATAGATAGATAGATAGATAGAAATATAAGATAGATAGATATGAAGATAGATAGATAGATATGAGATAGATAGATAGCTAGATAGGATTAGATAGATAGATAGATAAAGATAGTATAAGTATGATAGATAGATAGATAGTATGAAGATAGATAGATAGTAGAAGATAGTATGAAGTAGATAGATATGAAGATGAGATATGAAGATAGATAGATAGTAGATAAGATAGATATGAAGATAGATAGATAGTAGATAGATAGATGATAGATAGATAGATAGTAAGATAGATAGATAGTAGATAGACTGAGAGGAGATAATAACTCAATGCGCCCAAGCATTGCTTGCCCAATTATGCCTTTACCCTTCCCCAATTGACCTTAAAGACCTAAAACCCAATATACCCTTATGTACTGTCCATATATTATTATCCATTGTACCCATGTCCCCCTACCGTGAACATCTAATACTAACATGTTTTATTATTTTATTATTTTTGTTGCTTTGGCAATGTCCAAAATGTAAATTGATCCTGCCATAAAGTCTTTTTGATTGATTTGATTTGATTTGATAGATAGATAATATGAGCTGGGAGAATAGATGATAGATAGATAGATAGATAGATAGAAGATAGAAGATAGATGATATGAAGTAGATAGATTATGAGGTGATAGATAGATAGATAGATAGATAGGTAGATAGATAGAGAGATAAATAGATAGAGTAGATAGATAGATAGAATAGATGATAGATAGATATATAGATAGATATGAAGAAGATAGATAGATAGATAGATAGATGAGATAGAGATAGGATAGATTAGATAGATAGATAGATAGATAAGATAGATATAGAAGATATGAAGATAGATAGATGATAGATTAGATGATAGATAGAGATAGATGATAGATAGATATAGATAGATATGAAGATCGATAGATAGAAGATAGATAGATAGATATGAAGATGATAGATAGATAGAGGATAGATAGATAGATAGATATGAAGATAGAAGATAGATAGATAGATAGATAGAAAGATAGATGATAGATATAGATAGGATAGATAGATAGATATGAGATAGATAGATGATATGAAGATAGATAGATAGATTAGATAGATAGATATGATAGAAGATAGATATGAAGATAGATGATAGATAGATAGATAAGAGATAGATAGATAGATAGATAGATAGATAGATAGATAGATAGATAGAGTAGATATGAAGATAGATAGAGAGATAGATAGATATGAAGATAGATAAGATAGATATGATAGATAGATCGATAGATAGATAGATGAGCTAGATATGAAGATAGATAGATAGATAGATATGAAGATAGACAGACAGACAGACATGAAGATAGATAGATAGATAGATAAGGGATAGATAGATAGATAGATAGAAAGATAGATAGAAAGATAGATATGAAGATAGATAGATAGATATGAAGATAGATAGATAGATAGATAGATAGATATATGAAGAAGATAGAAGATAGATAGATAGATAGATAAGTAGATAGATAGATAGATAGATAGATATGAAATAGATAGATAGCTAGATAGATAGATAGAGATAGTATAGATAGATAGTAAGATAGATTAGATGAGAAGATAGATAGATAGATAGATAGTAGATAGATAGATAGATGATAGAGATGATAGATAGATAGATAGATTGAGATAGATAGATATGAAGATAGATAGATAGATATGAAGAAGATAGATAGATAGATAGATAGATAGTATATGAAGATGATAGATAATAGATAGATAGAAGTAGATAGATAGATATGAGTAGATAGATAGATATGAAGATAGATAGATAGTATGAAAGAAGATAGATAGATATGAAGATAGATAGAAGAATAGATAGATAGATAGATAGATAGATAGTAGATAGAGATAGGATAGATAGATAGATAGATAGATAGATAGATGATGACGATAGATAGATAGATATATGAGAAGATAGTAGATAAGATAGATATGAAGAGATAGATGATAGATAGTAGATAGATAGATCGATAGATAGATGGAAGCTAGATAGGATAGATAGATAGATAAGATAGATATGAAGATAGACAGACCAGACAGACATGAAGATAGATAGTAGATAGATGGATAGATAGAGAGTAGATAGATAGATAGATAGATAGATAGAAGGAGTAGTATGAGAGATAGATAGATAGATAGATATGAAGATAGATAGATAGATAGATAGATAGATACATATGAAGATAGAAAGATAGATAGATAGATAGATAGATAGATAGATAGATAGATAGATAGATAGAAGATGATAGATATGAAGGATGAAGATAGATAGAGATAGATATGAAGTAGATAGATAGATATAATGAAGATAGATGAGATAGATAGATAGATAGATAGATAGATAGATAGATAGATAGATAGTAGATAGATAGATAGATTAGATATGAAGATAGATAGATAGATAGATATGATAGATAGATAGAGATAGATATAGAATATGATAGATAGATAGATAGATAGTAGATAGATAGATAGTAGATATGAAGATGATAGATAGATAGAGTAGTAGATAGATAGATATGAAGATAGATAGATAGATGATAGATGATAGATAGATAGATAGATAGATGAGATAGATAGATATAGAAGTAGATGAGATGATAGATATGAAGATAGGACAGACAGACGTAATGATAGATAGATAGATAGATAGATAGATGAAGATAGCTAGATAGATAGATAGATAAGATTGATAGATAGCCATGGATGGATATGAAGATAGATAGATATGAAGATAGATAGATAGATAGATAGATACATATGAAGATAGAAAGATAGATAGATAGATAAATAGATAGATAGATAGATAGATAGATCGATAGATAGATAGATAGATAGATAGATATGAAGATAGATATGAAGATAGAT
The DNA here is from genome assembly GCA_019447015.1 of Hymenochirus boettgeri. Classification (NCBI taxonomy): domain Eukaryota; kingdom Metazoa; phylum Chordata; class Amphibia; order Anura; family Pipidae; genus Hymenochirus; species Hymenochirus boettgeri. Next base: position 258,083,925 of record CM033470.1, on the reverse strand, counting down.
ATGAAGATAGATAGATATGAAGATAGATAGATAGATATGAAGATAGATATGAAGATAGATATGAAGATAGATAGATAGATAGATAGATAGATAGATAGATAGATATGAAGATACATAGATAGATAGATATGAAGATAGATATATAGATAGATAGATATGAAGATAGATAGATATGAAGATAGATAGATATGAAGATAGATAGATATGAAGATTGATAGATAGATAGATAGATAGATAGACAGATTGAAGATAGATAGATAGATAGATAGATAGATATGAAGATAGATATATATGAAGATAGACAGACAGACAGACATGAAGATAGATAGATAGAGATAGATGATAGATAGATAGATAGATAGATAGATAGATGGATAGATAATATGATAGATATGATGGTCAGAGAACGCCCCCCCCCCCTAGTTTTGCTACTGCAGGTTTATATATATATATAAATGTACATATTCATGCAAGTGCCCTTGTGACCCTGATAAGGGCCCTTTGGGGCTTAAGGGATCCCGCAGCTTGAACCGGGACCCCCCTCCCTGGCCCTATCAGGGCCCTTGCAGCTTTGACAAGGGCCCTTTGTGGCTTAAGGGGTCCCCCAGCTCGAACCCCCTCACCGGCACTTATAAGTGCCTTTGCTGCCCTTAGAAGGGCCCTTATGGCCCTTTTAAGGGCCCTTTGGGGCTTAAGGGGTCCCGCAGCTTGAACCGGGCCCCCCTCCCTGACCTTTGTAAGGGCCCTTGCGGCACTAATAAGTGCCTTTTTTGGGGGTCCCGCAGCTCGAACTGGGACCTCCGGCGGCTCTTTAAAGTGCCCTTGGGCGGCGTCTTCTGTCTTCCATCTGGTGACACCAGCTCAGTTGAGGCCACCAACCCCAAGAAGTACCCCTGCGGCCGCCAGGGGTATCTCTGGTGCTGGTGGCCTCAACGAGGCCGATGTTACCGGCATCTTGATCCGACGAGGTGTCTTCGGGCTAGCGACACCAACACCATTAAAGTCGCTGATGCCAGGCAGGCTCACTGCGGCTGACAGTGAGCCCGCTGGCACTGCCAGCCTCAGAGGAGGCGATGTTACTAGCCGCTTCTTTCTTCTGCCATCTACTGCGATGACTTCTGAGCTCCGCGGAGGTGTGCACCTCTTTATATAGGTTTGCCGAAAACCCTAATCCGTTTCTGATTGGTCAATTTTTCAATACTTGGTTTACATAGTTTACATTAACCAATCAGATTTCAGAAAATCGGAAAATCTGATTGGTTAAAGGGCATGTCCACCCCCAAAACTATAATCCCCCCAGTAATGGCCCCATCATGTAGTGTAATAAAATCCTTACCTCACATCCCAGCTCCATATGGTTCTCCTGTAGTCCCCCCCCAAGTCCCAAAAACTGCCTACCAGGAGGATAGCAGAGTCCATATAGGCACTTCTCCCCCTCCCTCTCCCTCCCTCCCCCCTCTCCCTCCCGATTAGGATTCCTCCCCCTAGCATAAAACCCTTTAATAACATTCCCCCTGTCCCCCCAGCCCCAACCGCTATATTTTTATTATTAGAAATTGCCCCAAACATTACTTACCTTCCCTCTTTCCTCCGCCGCCAATCACTGACGCGACTGCCGGTCCCGCCCCTCTGCTTGCATTTTCTCGCAAGCAGAGGGCCTGGCAGTGCGGCGGAGAAAAGAGGGAAGGTAAGTAAAGTTTGGGGCACTTTCTAATAATAAAAATATAGTGGTTGGGGCTGGGGGGACAGGGGGAATGTTATATAAAAAAAAATTTTCAAGGGTGGACATACCCTTTAATGTAAACCATGTAAACAAAGCATTGAAAAATTGACCAATCAGAAACGGATTAAGGTTTTCTGCAAACCTATGTAAAGAAGTGCAAACCTCGGCGGAGCTCAGAAGTCATCGCAGTAGATGGCAGAAAAAAGAAGACATCTGATCAAGATGCCGGATCAAGACGCTGGTAACATCTGTGTACTATAGTATGGTAGGAATCACATTTATATTGTTCAACTACAGTACAGTAAGACTTAGACACTATAGTAGAACACCTATAGTAGGAATTACACTATAGTAGCACCCAGTTGACTAGACTGGAGTTTTACAGAAAGATGGTTCTGTAAGTATCACCTGTAAAGATCCATGCTGCATATAGTACATAGGCCACTGGAAGTCTCTTGGGTAATAAGAATTATTTTGTATATTAATATTTGCCTTTTATCCTAGTCTATCAATAAATCAGCTAAGACATTACAACATTATTTTTGTTATTTTTACTATATTTTTACTGTATTTGCTATTGATTAACCTGAAGTGTTAAGCTCATTAACATATTTCTCTGTTGTAATGGGCATTGTCATGGTTGCTATGGTAACCTTCCTTGTGACATCATCAGGAGACTATAAAAAGGTGGTGTCATATGACTCACTTCATTTACTCATGGACAACTGTGAGAGGAGGATGGCTTTTGCTTCTCTCTTGTCATGGTTCTCAATGCTGATTATTTCATGTTATGGTGTAACTATTAAGTTGCCACCACTGCATGTTAATTGTTTGAAGCCATTTGAGAATATTATCACCCCCAATGACACCATTTTTAGAATGACTTGTTTGCCAGGGAAATGGCTAGAACTTTCCTATGAGAGATCTCCAGGAATATCCCCTACAGAGAAATTTACTATCCCTCCATTATGCAATTGGTATCAGGATGGGATCTGGTTCTACGAAACAACCCGCTGGGAAGGAAAGGTATGGGCACCTGGAAAGGTTGGAACGGTAATTAACGTTAAGTGTCGATCATCTAACTGCCGGATGACAAACTGTAAGTATAAAAACATTACAATTACAGTGGCTGAGCAGGACATACATTTTTTCCTTTTATCTCCTTGGCCTATTTACCAGTTCCAGTTTGTGCAGTTTGGTTGGTGTGCCAAGCTGAGAAATCCTGATTGGAAATATCATTTCTCCAGACATGTAGGGGCATCAGAAATTGTAATTCCCAGTAATGATTACATAGTAACACAGGACAATATTTACTATTCGGAATTCCATAGCAAATGCACTGGATATTACAATTACCTGGCCAATGCCACCTACTCTGAAGTTGGCACATTTGATGCCTCCCTCAGGTTGCAGAACATGCCAAATAAAGTGCTTACCATCTCTCTTCATGTTGAAGATTTACTGCACGTTCTTTCAGCTACTACAGAGCTTCCTCAGAGTTCAAACTTAGAATTGACGTGGACTCTAATGCTCATAAGTAACAAATTAATGGCTTTTCAGCTGATGGATGAAAATAACGTGTCACAATGGACAGTGTCTCTAAGTAAATACGCCAACAAAACCAATTTTTGCCCCCCTGTGATCCAAAACCCTGGAACAGCAGTTTCCGGAATCTTATTCCTATTTAACAGCAGTGGGTTAGTTTCACGCAGAGGCAAATTGGGCTTTACCAGAGGTAACGCACTTCTTTCTACCGATAAGAACCTCTTTCCGGTTACTTTTAATATGAAACCAAACCAAACGGACTCTTACTACTTCAATCAGGACCACGGACTTTACTACAATGCAACAGAGACCAATGCACATTACAGTGTGCACAATATTTATTGGCAGCAGGAAAGCTTGTCTTTCCTTTTCAGTTTTAAATCTGAGGATTCATCTAAACGGAGCCTTGTTGTGCACATGTATTTAGAAAAAAAGAATGCATTGCTTAAATACCTAGAAGATACGGATATAGAATTATACATCTTCAATAGCGGTCCCACAGAACCAAATAATATTAGTTATATTGTATGGTTTATACCAAAACAACATAACCTGCTATTTTGTGAATGGGAATTTGATCTGAAAATGTACGCAGGTGTGAGAAGATACCTTGTTAAAAGCATTAATTATAATTATGGAAATGCCGCCGCAGACGCCCACAAATTGCTTCCTGGTACTGCCTTTCCATTTGATGTGAACAAATATGAAGGTTTTGTAGTCAAGGTTAACTTTTCAAAAAGTGGCTTAAAACCTGTTACCTTACAAGCGAAGTTTGGAAGTCATGTTAGCAAGGTATTGGAAACCTCAATCCTGGTTGAGAAGTTCCCATGTGACTTACTAACTTTAAAAATCAATAAACCAGCTTTGAATCCTGTAATGACCACCACAAAAGGCAAACAACTGACCTTATATTTAACTGTGGCAGTAAAATGTTTGGTGCCAAAACCAACAATTATAGAATGGAAAGTGTATAGGATCTTTAGCATTTCAGACTCACCAGACTGGAACGATTTCCTTGATTTACCGCAAATCATTCCAAGGAATCAGACAACGTTAACTATACCAAAAAATACTCTAGATTATGGACTTTATCTATTTCGTGCCTCGGTAGACATCCCTGTAGATGATGATGAAGTTGATGATGACAGATATTCAGATACTTTAGTTGTTGAAGTGCAAGAGAGTGAACTAATTGCAGTGATTGCAGGTGGAAGTTTCAAAACTGTTGGCTTTAGTCATTCCTGGATTCTAAATGGCAATGCTTCTTATGATCCAGACTCACCAGACAGTCGGGATGGAATGGAATTTACATGGTACTGTACCACTAAGGAAAAGGACTATAATAACATGATACTGAGTCCTAATTCAAAGTGTCACCCAGACCAAAGAGACCTTAAATGGATTGATCCCTTTGATGCTTTCCTTTATGTTGAAGCAGAGGAACTTCCGGGTCACAGAAGTTACTATTTTCGCTTGGTTGTTAATAAAGAGGACAGAAATAGTCATTTTACCCAGGAAGTATTTGTAGAATCGGGATCTCCTCCCATCGTAAATATGGAATGCATAGAAAACTGCTTCGAAAAATTTATTCCAACGGAACGATTTACCTTGTCTGGAAAATGTACAAACTGTAGTACAAACAGCCGACCAACATACGAATGGTCTTTATTTCAAGGCAAAACTGAAGTTGACTTTGACTGGGCTGCTAAAACCACAACGGGTAGATCGTCTGCCTATTTGTCAATCTTACCTCAAACATTTTTAAAGGCTGTTGACCTGTGGTATACTGTAGTTTTAAATGTCACAACTTGGTCTGGAGCCCAGTCAACCAATGAATACTCATTTTATGTTAATTCTCCACCTGGGGCTGGAAGATGTTTCATTGAACCTTCTGAAGGAATTGCTCTGCAGACTAAGTTCCGTATTGGATGTAATGGATTTAAAGATGTAAATCAGCCCCTTACTTATAAGATCCTGTCAAGTTTAACAAAGAGCAGTAATATTAGCTCCTTGCAGACAAATTCACTTGGAGTGATAATTTATAATGGCTACGATTCTACAACACCTCCATTTCTACTTCCTGCCGGAGAGCCAAGTCTGAATTATTCCTCAACCCTACACATTCAAGTTTACGATTCTCTTTCTGCTTATACTGAATTATCTTTGAATGTAAAAGTTTACAACTTTCAGAGCGAAATGTCCCAAGAGGCCATTGTTGAGACTTTGACTTCAATGGCCAATGGATCATCTTCAATGATAAATAATTATCTAACTGCCGGGGACTATATAAGCTTAGGACATCTTATTCACATGATTACTTCTAGTTTGAATTACTTTAAATCTGTGGAATCTACAAATCCTCTTCAAGAAGAGAGGATTCAGTTGCGAGAGAATCTTCTAAATATTTCAACTGGTTTGTTGAGTTTAGATGTTATGGGGATGAATCAGATAATTACCTGTATTGCTGAACTTACTGAAGATGCTAAGGAAGTTAATGTACAATCTCAGCAGCTTGCAGTGAAAAAGCTCAATGACTTTGCTGATAGTTTAGGTAACTTTAAAAAGGAGTTCATTGGAATTTCTGAAACTGAACGTCTAAGCAGAGGCATTGTGACCTCTTTATCCAGCCTTATGAATGCGGCACTTTTGAATGTAGAGTCACCATCTGCAATAGTAGAAGAGAAGGTTCAAGTATTAGAACAGATTTTGTCTACAATGGAAACTTTGACTGAAATGATTTTACAAGGTAAAGTTCCAGGAGAGAAAACAACATTGATAACAGCTGCAAATTTCAACATGTCTTTAAAGAAATATGACAAATGGCATCTTAAAGGTTCAGCATTAAATATAACCAAGGAAGACTGTCATAACTGTTGGTATCCAAGCCTGCGAGTACCTGTCACTGATGTTCCTATGAATGTGGTGGTTAGTGTTGCTTATTATGAATTTGAAGAAAGTCCTTTCCCATGGTTCAAGAGTGGAAAGGAAATTGATACCCATGTGACTGGATACTACATGATGGCTACTAATGACAATGGAGGTGTTATGAATGAAATGCCTGAATCAGTGGAAGTTGTGTTAAACAGGAAACACATTGTGCCGTTTTTTGATTTGTTGTTTGTACCAGTTGAACTTGACACTTTAATGGCTGCCTTTACTTTTGAAGTCAACATTATGGTAAAAACAGATTGGTTCCTGCAATTTTTCTATTCTGACGATATAACTTTGGCTGTATCCTTATATGTTGGCAATGAGGTAAGAAATAATACTCCCATTGCTTTATTTAACATCTCTACAATGACAACATCTCAAGTAAATACCCTGAAGATGAATAATTTTAAGATACTCAGACTTCCAATGGATTTGGTGACAAGTGCCAAACCTGCAGTTAATATCTCACTGCAAGTGACTACCAGGCATTCAATTACTTCAACGGCAAATCCAAACGTTCAGTTTTCTATATTTAATGCAGGCTGCTTATTCTTTGATGGAAATGGAGACGACTGGAATGATGGTAATTGCAAAGCCGGCCCTCTTACTGATAACGCAGTAGTACATTGCGTATGTAAAAATATGGTTAACGTGCAGACGAGAAAAAGCCGGTTCCTAAAACACAGGCACTTGTTCTTTTCCACCAGATTATTTATTCCGCCAAATCCAATTAATTTAACCAATGTTACTGCGAAGTCTGTACAGCAAAATTTGGTTTCCCTTTTAACAGTAATTGTGATGCTCATTCTGTATATCATTTTAAATGTACTGGCACGTAAAAGGGATAAGAGAGAAAAATGCAACAGGCACAATATAGTAATATTGCCAGACAATGATCCTTATGATTGTCAAAGCCTCTTAGTGACCTTTTTCACTGGTAGCCGTTGGGGATCTGGTACAACAGGGAGTGTTTATTTGAAAATATTCGGTAAAGACGGCTATAGTCATCGGCATCGTTTACATTGTAATGGGCGAAAACTTTTTCAAACCGGAGGATGTGACACATTTTTGCTGAAGACAAACTGTGCCTTAGGAGACATTCAATACATTGAGATTTGGCTTAAAGCTACCAAGGATTCTCCAAAGTGGTATCTGAGCCGAGTTCAAATTGAAGACCTACAGACCAAACAAGTATGGTATTTCATGTGTCGAAGTTGGTTTAAAGGTAACTTTGTAAAAGGAAAGTTTGGCCCCATGGACCTTGAAAGGAGATTGGAAAAAACGGACTTTATCCAAATATCGTGGTCGTATGATTTGTATGTGGATAATGTGATGTTAACTCCCTTCGCACCGGATATACCAGGCACTTTAACAAGATCTCAGACACTGGCCCTCTCAGGCACAAGACAGAAGCACAGACAGAGAAACTTCATCTCATCCACATGAAGTCCGAATTAGGATTGAGGATGACGATGTTGGAGAAAGATCTAATCCAAAAGGGAAAAGAATGACAAGAAGGAAGGTCATCTGGTTGATTGACTGGATTTTAGTTCTCTTATTTGCAATTGGATTTTCCAGTTTAATCATTTTGTATGGATTGACGTATGGATACGCCGTCTCGGTGGAGTGGCTCATGGCTTCTTTGGTCACTTTTCTAATAAGTGTTATTACGCAGGTACCTCAAAGTTTATTTATAGCATTTATAAAATCACTGTTCAGTAAGTATTATGATGACATCCCATGGCCTGCCCGGAGCTATGACCCTAGAAAAGCCGGAGAATCTGTTGCTAGGAGTGAAGAAGAAATGAGAGACCTGCAAGAAAGAATTGTCCATCTAAGGAGCAGTGAGGCCTACCAGGCTCCAGAAAATGAAATACCAGTGATCCTGAAACTGAAAGGCTCTGAAGATCTTGTTTAGGTTAAAACGGGGCAGATCAAGGCAACGTTACAGAGGGGGGGTGGGAAGGGCGGTTAACAAAATATTAGAGACTAATGACGGTACCTTTTATTTATTATATTTGTTGATAAATTGCTGTGTCTGTAAGATCTTCCTGTGCCTTCCTTGTCCATTGCCTTGTTCCTGTGCCTCGTTCTGATGCCGTTCCCATGCTTCCTTCCACTACTTCTGTTCCTGTGTCTCTGTCCTGTGCATCTGTTCCGGCGCCTAATTTGTCACTTTCAGGTACTGGGGGCCGCAACCTGGTGTGACTCAGCAGCGCAACATCCCCACCATTAGGGGCTCTGGTCACACTTAGACCCTGCGCCCCAGTGCCTGTGAGTAACTACTCGTCTCCACCATGGAATCAGGTAATCCTGACATCCGGTCATTCTGGTATAAATGGATAAATCTATTGTAAAATGTTTAATAAAGTTATAAAACATTCAAACTAGAGTCTTCTTTGCTTATTTATTTATATATGTGGACCCTCCTGCAAAATTTTTGATGGGGCCCCCCAGTTACACAATTATTACCTTGTCCTGGCGCTCTCTAGAGGAGCAGATATACACTATACAACATTTTCAGGGTACTTTCAGGGATACCATGACCTGGATGGATGAGAACCTTCACATGCACTATACAACAACATTACAGGGGGTACTAGTGCATTAAACATCTCAATAAATCAAGGTGCTCATTGAATCCCATTAATAACCATAAACAAACAAGAGAACAAAGACAAGACAAGAGAAGTAATATCCTTATATTATTCTGTAGATAGCGTATTATTCTATATAATACATAAGGTCAAAAAAAGAAAAATCCAGCACAGGCACTCTGGCTCCCCCCTCCCTGTCTCCGCCCTCCCTTTCTCCCCCATCTGTATTAGTAATGTAGATAACAAGCCTGTTTTTTTGTAAATACAAATAGTTAACTGACATTTCTATCTCAGAATAAAAGAAGACAATAAACACCGGCTCTCAACCTGTGCAGTTCCGGTTCGTTACACTGACTGACTGAATTACTGTGCTGATAAGGAGGCGTGAGCGCATTCCTGTGATTCATAATTGACTCGGTCACTCGCTCCTCCTTATCAGCACAGTAATTCAGTCAGTCAGTCAGTGTACAGAAACTGGCTTGTTATCTACATTACTAATACAGGCAGGGAGAGACAAATGGGGAGGGGCAGTGGAATACAGGAAGTCACTCAGTTACATCACTGAGTGACTGTAATATAGATTCTCGCCACTGCACCTCCCCATTGAAATGCCAGAGCCTTATCTATTATATAAGGGATAATACGCCCCTTACAGTGTAATATAAGGATATAAAGTCACTGAGGAGTTCCCTGGCCATATAAAAGCACGAGACCGAAGGTCGAGTGATTTTATACAGGACAGGGAACTCCGAGGTGACTTTATAAACCTTATATTACAATGTAATGGGGCGTATTATTTCTTATAATATATAAGTTTAAAAAAAAATGAATTTACTGGCTAGTCCCTTTACTAAATCCCCAACTATCCTATTTCCCTTCACTAAATAATTAAACTAAATACACAGTAACCCCTGTCAGCCCTGTAATAAAATAGATTAATGAATACATACCAGAATTTAACTTGTTAGTGGACATCCTTCTGGCAGCCTATCCTCTGGAATTCCCTGCTCCCTTTACATTTCTTCCTATTTCCCCTTTAAACAACACTTTCCTTGTCCAACCCTGCAATAAAAAAGATTAATGTAACACACAGACATTTACTGTTCGTAAAATCCTTATCTAAGTCCTTGATGTAAAATCCCTCTCACCCGGTAACCTAAATCCTGTCAGCCGTGAGACAACGTCCTGTAGCCCTGCGAGGGAACTTAAGGAGAGCGTGCAAAGGAAGTTGTCAGTACGCTGACACGGCCGCTCTCACTCGCAGGGCTGCAGGAATTTGTCTTGTCACGGCTGACAGGATTCAAGTTACCGGGTGAAACGGAGTTTACATTTATTTAGGAAGGTATTTAGTATTTGAGGTTGAATAAAGACATACGTCCATCCAGTTCAACCCATCTAGCAATATCCTCATTTCCTGCCTAACTGTTGATCCAGAGGAAGGCAAAAAAAACCCACCAAATTTATGAAGGGGGAAGGGGAAAAAATTCCTTCCTGACTCCAAGTGGCAATCGGAAATTTCCCTGAATCAACTCTACTTTATGTATCAATACCAGTAACATCAAGGACTAAGATAAGGATTTTATGAATAGTAAATGTCTGTGTGCTATAGCATTCTTTTTTATTACAGGGTTGGACAAGGAAAGTGTTGGTTAAAGTGGAAGGAGGACGGCAAATGTATGGGGAGCAGCAGTGGTATATATTCTTATAAAAATCACTCAACTACGTAGTTGAGTGATTTTTAAAAGGATATATTCCACTGTTGCTCCCATTATAATCCAGGCCACTTATATATTATATAAATATATTTCACAAAATATAAAGAAGCAAAAAACTTAAAAACTGTTTGTGATCAAACCCGTTAAATACCCCTGCAGTTTTGCTTCTGCAAGAATACACAACCTTGTAAGGTGATAAGGTGATAGACCGGGGTCCCCAACACAAAAAAAATAAGCAGGAGCACATTATAATAGTGATTCAAGGTTTATTTTACAAACAACATACAACATTTCAGGACCACTTTGTCCCTTCCTCAGGTACCTGAGGAAGGGACAAGGTAGTCCCGAAACGGAAATTTTTTTCCAAGATTGATCAAGATTTTGTTTTTTAACTATAATTACCATTAAATATGGCTGCCACAGAAATGGATGGGTAGATAAGTAGGTGTCTGTACATGTGTCAGCTTGGGGGTATGTGTTTTTGCTTTTATGACCATTAAACTAACTTTTTGAAGATTGATCTTGATTTTTTTTTTCTGCAGTTACCCTTTAAGTATGGCTGCCACATAAAATGAAGGGTAGGTCAGAAGGTGTGGGTATGACAATAAAACTAACTCTTTTGTTCACATGACCCTACAACATTGATATGGTGAAATTTGAGCATTGTACCCATTACAGTAAACAGGTAAAAATGCCCTGAAATTTGCCATTAATGCAGTAACACTTCCATAGGTTCCTTATCTAGGTAATAGCACACTTCTCCTATGTGTTCCGCATGTCTGTACCGAATTTCGTGTCTCTAACTCATATACTTTTTGAGGAGATACAGTCTAAAAAAGCTGAAGAAAATAGAAGAAGAAATAGAAAGAACAGTCTCTTCAAGCCAAATTAACTAGAAAATGTTCAGATATAGGCCGGAGCACAACACACACATAGGGCAACTGGTAAAAATATCAGATCTCATTGGCTGCCATTATGTGTTTAGTTATGCTCACATGGCATTTACTGAGATGAGACATTAAAGGATATCTCCCCCTCCTGCTCTTCACTTTCTAGGACTTTGGGCAGACATTAAAAAAGAACCATTTGGAGCAGAGAGGTAAGGTAAGGATTTTTTAGTACTACACACTGGGGCCAGCAGTAGGGGAGAATGTAGTTTTGGGGGTGGGCATTTCCTTTAACTCACTGAGAACCTTATTAATAACATCTGTATACATGCTTATTCCACTTAATGGAAATCCAATCCACTAATTGTGTAGCAGCAGCAGCAAAATACTTATTTTAATTATTCAGATACAGAGCAGGAGCTTCTGTTAATGTTGACATCACATTGGAAAAAAGTTGTAATCTCTGTCGTTTTGTCATGATTGTTGATTGTATGATTGTATTTATGTAACTACTGGTCTCCCAGGATTCTTACACACAACAGTGCTTCCAATGAACAACGGTATAAGATACAAAAATGCTTTTTTGAAATGCCTTGCTGATAGAAGATGTCAAAGAAAAGAAGGCATTTTAGTTGAAGCTGACAGAAAAGCCATGGTAATTTAGATGACTCTTTACAACCGTGGTGAGCAGAAATGCATGTCAGAATATACGAAACAGCAAAAACCAATGTTGGGTTGCACTCACGTGCAGCCACACATGTTTTATATATATGTATCCTAAACCTATGTATGCAACGTTATTTATCGAATTTTAATTAATCCGTTTAATTGCTTTCACTTATCCCCTTGTTTGTTATATGTCTTTTATAATGTACAGTGCTGTGTACCCAAGTAGAACTTTATAAATAAAATAATACATGCACACATGTGAGATAAGAGCAGACCATTGGGACTGCAGTTGGCCACTAGTTCACCATGATTGGAAGTGGATGAATGGAAAAGCATTTGACAAGCAGCGGTTCTTATCTTTAGATAATCTAATTTGGTCCATTCAGTTTGTGATCTCAAGTTGACTGCAGAAAAGAAATGGCGGTTCTTAGATAGATTAGACATTTGTCTATACTGTAGCTGAATGTCTATAGACAAATGTCTAAAGCTTCATACACATGTGTGATCGTGGGGGCCGACCCGGGATGCACGATGTGTATGAGTGTTAGTTTCATCCAACAATCGTTCCGTCTGTGGGTGCTTTGTCTGCCAAAATGGACGTTCGGTCAAGCCTCATTGACTGATTCATCTGGCGGATCAATGAACGACTCCTGATAGAACGCATACACGTGTGCAATTATCGGGCAAAACAGCACACACTCTGGACGTTCGTCAGGGCAAAGATCATATGTGTGTACAAAGCTTAAGTTTTAAGCTCCTCCAGATAACATTCTAATTGTTCAAATGTGTGATACCCCCCAAAAAACTAAATTTTAGTAAGAAAGTACTTACCTCAGCAACCTTCTCAGCATGTGATATTGAAAGGTAGGTAGGTAGCTCTGCACTATGTTGTCCAATTAACCAAACCACTGACTCCCATCGGGCTCTCCCATCTGGGAACATTTGTTTGGCCAATATACATTAAATGCACCAATGGTAAAACCTGAAATGGGGTCAATATTATAGATCAATGAGCTATAGTTTCAGACATAAATGGTTATTCCCAGATGGGTTTTTTGCAAAATAGTTTGGTATCAACAATATAACAAAGTTGGAAAATCATGTTCAGTTATGCTATCTTCAAAAGGATGCACAATTAATGGGGTCGAATGGTCAGTACCACTTTTATTACAAGTGACAGGCTACCAATCAGCACAGTATATCGAGTGTGTACAAGGCCTAAATAAGTTGTTACAATTGCCAACTTTTAACAGATCCTGAATAATAATATTTACTTCTTTAAAAACTAGAATGTAAACCTTTCAAACAAACCGGTTTGTCAGTCTGTCCTAAAATGTGCATCCTGTAAATTAAAGAACAAACTGATGTATTTAGTTAATCACTTATTTCTATGGATTCACATGCAGATACATATATGAATTTTACTTGAATTACTACTGTAATTGGTCGGTGTTTAATCATGAATGCTCCTAACTAGAGATGTTCAAAACAAGCAAGTTTCGTTCCGTTTTCGTAAAATAGTTTCCGATCGCACTTTTGGAAGTAGTTTTGATAACCCGCGAAAGTGGGTATTTATTACAGAATTATCAAATCAGCTGTTTTTAAACAGCGTATGCATTAAAAATACACACGATTAGCGGTTTAAACCTTCTGCCGGTTCGGTACCGGACTTTTAAACAGTTGGTCACGTGTATCTTTACTGCATACGCGTGATCAGCGCATGGAATCAGCTGATCACGACTATGCAGTAAAGATGCACACTAGGGGGCAGCCTGGGCCCTTGCAGTTACGCAGCTGGTCAGTGGTTATATCTTTGGGGTGATTGATATACATTATGTTTCAATACACAAATGTTGTCTTATGTTTAGAATTATTCTAAGTCTTATTTTTACTTTTTCACACGGGTAGATCGGTGATAATAGTGATAATGATAGTGATAATACAATTCTTTCAGCTCTGTCTTAATTACATAAAGGTCATATTGAATGACTAATCATCCACAATTTATTTCCTGAATCCCCAGCAAAGAGGAAAGGTCCTACAAAAACATCTACACAAATAGTAGAATAAATACGTTCAAAGACCTTACTGTAAACATTTTTTATAATCTTAAAAATGAGGCGGCTGCATGGTTAGCTTTTGTGTTAACCACACATCCACAATGCATGAGTTAAAGTCAAGATAATCAATAGTACATTGGTTAGCGCAACTCTTCGTGCACCACCCTGACATTCTTTTGTAGAAAATGTAGTCTTGTTCTGAGTGGCCCTTGCTTCTGTTTGGGGGCCCGGGGGCAATTATCCAGTCTGCTCTGCCTTAGAAACAGTCAAGTGCTTGTGAAAAATGTCATTGTAACGAAGAGGGCTCTTTACACAGGATCTGGTAATTGCTGTTCTTTCCTTGTGTATCAGATGATAATTCCATGCAGGATCAGCTGCATTAGGAGAGAGTGATCCAAATGACTAAGGGCCTAAACTTATTTTAATGGAGCGGCAAAAACCGGAAATTGCCTTTTGGGCTTTAAAAGAAAAAATGTGATTTAAAGCATTAAGCTCCCATTAGAAACATTAACCCACCTCGGTCAGTTTAGAAAGGGTGATATGTGGTTAAAAAACTACATCCTACACAACAGGCATTTTAAGGTAATACATTCTATTTCATACATGAGGTGTTCAGTGATTAAACTTTATATCCTTATTATAAGGTGAAATGTGCTTCCCAAGCATGACAGTCCGTATAGAGGAGAGTGGATCTTCCCCTTTATGCCAGTCCTAAGCAGCATTTATATAGTGGGAGGTCTGAAGGAAAAAACTGAAGCAAGCAGTGAGATTCCATTCCCCTTTCCATCAGTGTGTAATCCCAATGTAAAGGCTGCTATTCTTCCCAAGCAAAAGGGTCCGTGCTTTAAACAGATCTGTCAGTTTCTACTAGTGAAACATTGGAGCATCTGAAGAATAAAAGCAACAAACTGAACAGATGGGGAACCGTAAGCAAAATCAACATTGCAGGGACAGATTTTCTTCTTCACGTGTTTGTTAGCAGTGGAACTAACTGAAAAGCATTAAATAAAAACCTAGGATATTATTATAATGATCTTGTTTTGTTGACTGAAAGAGCAGGGAGTTGTTTCACCGGCGAGCGTCTAAGTCCTCTATCTCTCTTGTTGGATTCCTGAAAGAGCAAGGTGACATGGGATTTACTGACACTCTTCCCTGGGATTAATAAAGTAAGTGGTTTGTTTTACAGCTTTTTTCTTTGTTAACTTTTCCTTACAAATGTGAATATTTCTGGTAGATCTGTGCCAGCTGTTCATATAAGCATGATGTATGGTATTAAGAAATCCTATTACAATTGAAAGGTTAGGTAATGTATAGATCTATAGGTATATAAATATCTACAGGGTAATTGATGATCATAGGGTTATTGTTTATGGTATAATAAACCTTTCTATTTGTTCCATCATTGTTATGTTTGAATTTGTGTTTTCCCCCAAGCCAGAAATATGGAGAAAAAAGAGGAAATGTTATTGCGTGGAACAGCTTTGCACTTTAAAGATCCAGATCTGCATCATTCAATACCAGCAAGAGCTACCTTGGTTCTGATGGACTGAATATGCCGGCGTTTTCATGGACTTTAAGAGGCAGAAGAAAAATGAGTCGGCAGCTAGAGACCTCATCACAGACCACCTTAGGGAACATTAAATACAAGTCACAGTAAATGGCAGGGAAAACTTAACGAAATCGTGGTAATTGCCAGGTCCATCATTCTGGATTTTACCCCAGTGGATTATAAAGAAACTCAATGCTGGAAAAAAGTTATTCGCTTCTGTTCCTTCAGATTATCTCTCTTCAGAACTCAGGTTTAAACATGGATCTTCTGGAAAAGCAGAACTTTGTGAATATCACCAGGAGCTCTTTAATCCAGGAGAGAAGATTTTTCAGGAGTGATGTGTTAGCCACAGGAGTCAACACTTCTTCTTCTGAACTATTAAATTGGACCACGAGCTTGGAAAACCAAACACATTTCACTGCGAGAGGCAGTAAATTTTCTTTGGAAAAGAATTGGCCAGCCCTTTTGACAGTCATTGTCATAGTGGTCACAATTGCTGGGAATATATTAGTTATAATGGCAGTGTCTCTGGAGAAAAAGCTTCAGAATGCTACAAATTACTTCCTCATGTCTCTTGCTATAGCTGATATGCTTTTGGGCTTTCTTGTCATGCCTGTCTCCATGTTAAACATATTGTATGGTAAGTAATTGCACCTATTTGTGATATGCAGTGATATAGTAGCCTTTCCACATATACAGGGAGATGCAATATTCTGCGCGAACGAGAAACTAAGCGCTAAAATCTCGCTAACCTATGTACTAACGTGATAACAAAGGTTTTGCACTGCCTGTACCATGTTGCAATTTTTATTCCTTTGCGCCGCGCAAAGCGATGCCATAAATTTTGTGCCGTTTTTTGCACTACAATTAACACCTCTTCAATGGTGTCTTTAAAATATGCGCAAAAGGTTGCAACTTACCGCTGGCGTTTTCGCAATGTATTAACGATCGCAAAGTGGTTAATACATTGCGGAAGCGAGTGCACGTAGGTTGCGATAGCGAAATATATCCCCTATAGAATATATTCACGTCAC
Source organism: Hymenochirus boettgeri (assembly GCA_019447015.1). Classification (NCBI taxonomy): domain Eukaryota; kingdom Metazoa; phylum Chordata; class Amphibia; order Anura; family Pipidae; genus Hymenochirus; species Hymenochirus boettgeri. Next base: position 258,067,215 of record CM033470.1, on the reverse strand, counting down.
ATTGATATGTGCAGTAATAACAATGCTAAATTCCTGGATTCATTCATTTCATTAAATTGGATAAGAGCAGTAATTATTTCAGGTAAAATTATTTTTACACGTATTGGGTGGTACAGTATAAAAATGATAAGAGGATAGACTGGGTACTATAGACTCTGATAGAGCTGATGTTTTCCTTGTTCCGTAGACATTTCTAGTCATTAACAGTGACACATTTCTAGATCTGTAGATAGAAAGACTGGTATAGAAACAATAACATTTTGCTTTTCTATTTGTAATGCAGAACTGATTTATAGAATGATAGAATGATAGAGGACATCATCCATCAATTAGGGCTCGTCTACAGAGCGCTTATGATACTATGCTTGACGTGTGTCTTTCTAACTCATTTGAAGGTTACTGTGAAAGACAATGGAGCTGCCTTAACATAAAATTTTTGCCTTGTGCTAATTTTAATAAAGCCTGCCATCTTTACAAAAATGTCTGTGAAGCATATCAACAAAGCTGTAGTTTACCACATTTTAACACAAATAAAAAGGTAGGGTGCATTAAAGGAGAACTAAACCCATATTTTTATCCACCCATGAATTCAAAACATTTATCCCAATAACACCAGTAGTGTGTTAGATACATCACCAAGCAAGTAAGCAGTATGTACTTATAAGCACCTGTGGGGATGCTAAAAACAACTGCCAGTGCTACCATATTTTTCTTCCCAGTTCACCTTGATACATTCAAATTGCCTTTTGTGTGTGTTTGCACTTTTTGGGCACACCTCCTCATCTCAGTTACATGCTCTCATGTCTGTACTGGTCTGTTACAGGATTGAGAGACGTCCAATGGGTGATGACCTGCTGTAACAAGTTATTAAAGTATCTCAGGACTGAGCATGTGCAAAACAGTCAATGACAAAACTCTGTGGGACTGGGATGCTGGGGAATAACATGAGCTTATGTGACACCGCCCCCATGCAAGTGTTCCCTAGCAAGCACTCCCAAGCACAATATTGTGCAATTATTGACCTGTATTGGCAGGGCCGTAGGGACAATGCTGCAAAATTTTTCAAATTGTCTTATGGGCACAGTGTCTGCAGATAAGTTAAATATCCAAAGCCACAGCAAAATGAAAGATGAGACACATATTGCTTTTTCTCTTACAAGGTGCTCTCTCTTTTAATTTAGGGTTTTGCAGAGGCTTTCATTGTGCTTTAATGTGGCTTCAACAAAAATGTCACAAAGCCTATTTGGGATTGGCCATATCCGGAATCATCTTTTACTGTTAGGAAGTAAGGCTGGGTTTTTGTCCCGACCGAGCGTTCGCTACTAGCAAGCACTCGGTAGGGACAAATGACTGCAATAGTGGCCGCGACCAACCGTGTGCGTGGCCGATTGTGAACCACATGATCGCCCGTGATTTACCGACAGTCCCGATCTTCTGTTCATCTGTATCGGACATACCAAGCTTGGTCGTTGGCAGCTGCCCCACACCATCAGGTATTTCCCGACAAAATATCGAAATTGGATGGAAATATCTGCTGGTGTGTACCCAGTATTTCACCAATCTCTACATATAGGTCCCCTATAGTAATTCCCCCCCTGCGTTCTATAATTAATGGATAAATAGAAGAGGGTATAACTAACTCTCATTTTCCAGATAGGTGAAATTTTGGGAAGTACAGCAGGACTGGAGGTAGGAAAACGTCTCCTACCTCCCCTATAATTATAGATTACAGGAGAAAAAAAAATGATGAAGTGGTCTTGTAAAACTTTATTGTAATTTGAATAAACTCTAAAATGTTCAATATCATTATTTGTCCTTTAATCCTGATATAATGAGGCATCAAAGAAAGAAATCAATAAGAAGTGTCAATTTAAATTAAATTTAACTTTACCTTGAGCAACAATAATCCTAATCAAGTTATCCTGTTGAGTCTGTATGCCCAGTTATTATGGAATCAGCTTTATAGCCTGGAGAAACTCCCCCCCCCCATTATTATAATGTAACATAAAGTTTTTTATTAATTGGGCGTCTACATTTAATAAGTCACAGTTTGTTGACAGTAAAGATATCTCAGTCTATGAAAGAAAAGGTTTTCGGTTTGGATAATTAAATGAAACAATAGAGTAGCAATTAGCAAACAATGAATCTGTGTGCAAAGATACTGCTCCCCTTACTGGCCACTGGCCACTCTAGAACCAGCTCTAAGGAACAGTGTGGGAATGGGCTGGAAACTGTTGCTTTTCTCAATGTTAATGTAAAAATAATGGCCAGTATTTCTCACCAATATTTATTACTATTATTATATAGCACTACATGGTGATTTACAAGTACATTGATATATAGTTGAAACCTATACATGTAACAAACAAGGGTAGAGCATATAATACATGTCATAGTTAATGTACAGTAATACAATGATAAAATAGGAAAGAAAAAATCTAGAAGAAAATGGGGATCAAATGTAAGAAGAAGCCTGGGAGCCAGGGGGGGCCCATCTTGTTGTTTTTCCTATGACAGATATAACCTCCCCCCAGAAAACCACTGTAGATGAAGCAGAGATAGAGACCCCATCATAGTTTTGCTGGAGGGCCCAGTGATTCCTAGTTACACCACTGGACGAGATAATAATTTCCAGCACAGAGGTTACATCTTGGATATCAGCACTTTATTCGAGATTGCCCTTTAGGACAGAGTTAAAAGCTTAAAGGGGCTGCATTAAAGGTTAAGGCTACCCCAGATGTGTTCGTGACCATTTGGCTCTGCTATAACATCATTGGGCAGGTTGGCCCACAATGATCAGCAATGCAATAGAGTTCAGTTTCAGATTGCCAGACAACTTACTTCCCTTATTTTAACAGCAGATTTCCAGCCAATTCACCAGTCTTAGTTTGCCAACCATTTACCAGTTTCAGTTTGCTAGCAATTTCACCAGTCTCAGCCTGTCATACATTTCACCAGTTTCAGATTAGTTGCTAATTAACCAGCCTTAGTTTTTCAGCTAGTTTGCCAGTCTCAGATTGACAGCCAATTCACCAGTCCCTTTACCAGTCACAACTTGGCTACCATTTCATCATTCTTGGCTACCATTGGCTACCATTTTCACGTCATTCCATCAGTATTTCTTTTTCAGCCATTTCACCAGTATTTGTTTGCTGGCCATTTTACCAGTCTTGTTTGCCAGCTATTTTATGTATATGTCTGTCTGTCTATCTATTTCTGTCTTCATTTATATCTGTTTTTATGTCTCTCTCTCTCTCTCTCTCTCTCTCTCTCTCTCTCTCTGTCTATCTATTTCTGTCTTCATTTATATCTGTTTTTATGTCTATATCTATCTATCTATCTATCTATCTATCTATCTATCTATCTATCTATCCATCTATCTATCTATCTATCTATCTATCTCTGTCTTCATTTATATCTGTTTTCTATCTATCTATCTATCTCTCTTTCTAGATAAAAGCTATTTACCTTACACGAGATCCGCAGCAGCACTGAAATTTCCAGACCGCTTCCTGGTTTAGATTAACTGTAGGATGCTGCTGATTCAAGTGAACTATTCCTTTAAGCGCTAAGTGTCCTTCTCTGTGTCTATGGGTTAAAATAGTGTATATAATAAAATGCAATTTCCTGATTATTTATGAAACATTCTAAAGTTAAAAATACAGGTAATGGCCTTTTCTCATAATTACTATCCTATTTATCCTCAAACATACATAAAAAATATTATATTTATAAAAATGGGTTTTGTTTATTTTTCTGTCTTCTTAGAAAGAAAGTAGTGACATATTCTCATTAAGACCATTAGGTTGGATGGTATAAATACCAAATCCATTTTGCTTCACGTAGTAACAATTGTTGTGATCTGTTGCCTCCTCTGCTGGATTTTGGAACATGGTCTATAAAGTTCCATGGTTAATTAACCACTTCGTGTGTGGGTGTGTGAAATCTGACACATTTGAAACAACCCTAGTTTTGATTTGTATTGTACAACCAGTTCCCATCCATAAGCCTCCTTTTAAAGTCCATATTTACAAGATAATAAGTTCCTCCCCCTTTTATATCCTGTATAGGGGCCTCTCTGGTAATATATTGTTAAGGACCTTGTCCGACTTGGGGATATTGCAGTTTTCCAGAATGCTTGTTTTAATAGTTGGTCCCAATGCTGAATGTTTATGTATTGAGGTCAATCTGTGTTTCAAAGGAATAATATTTGACAGTAGGACAAACCTTTCTGAAGTACTTCTTATTCCGTTGTATTTAGGTCAGGTTGACAAATTGAAGAAGGGGGTCGGTTCTGCCTTATGCCATGGCCGTTCTCCTCCCCTTCTTATTGGGTGCTGTTTCAGTTGTTAGACCATTTACTCCGCTTCTCTATTGGTGTATCCAGGCCTAAAAAATCTTTCCTGCCTTTAGGAGTCACCTAGCCGTTCTTCACCAAAATTGTGAGTGCGCATGTATGTGACGCTCTAATGTCATTCGGTTCCCACCAATCGCAGCCTTGCTCTTCGTTTTCGCAATTTTCCTCAAAGTGGACCCTTCTAGGCTAGCGCCGTGATTGGCTTCTTGGATGGACAGCCGATCTCGCATAATGTTTTGTAAGCCATCCATAAACCTTGGACTCTTTGTAGTCCATCTGTAACTTTTGTAGTTTCTGACTTTTAAATCCAGTTTGTATGTCTCGCTTTGCGTTTTGTATTTATTTAATGGATCTTTGTGTTCATCTAAATTCAGTATATTAATATGCTTGGTCTTAAAAGCAGCTAATTTTTCCCCGCTTTCTCAAGCATGAGAACACCGGTTTAGGACTCCAGTCCACTTGTGGCAGAAGTTCATGTTATTCTGACCTATGGTGGGTAAATTATTCATGCGGGAACTACATGGACTTTGTTTGTTTCTATAATAGTCAAAGAGAAATAGGCCGTGTAAATCTAAGTCAATGATGCCTTTATTCAAATGGAGCATCTCCGACATGCATAACCCATAGATTGGCTCAACTCATTCATGTTGATATAATTGCTAGTGGTGCTCCGTGGAGGTTCCAGGTATATCACAGGCAGACACTTTAAGCTGCTATTACTGGCTGCTACCAATATGGTAATATTACAAAGTTAAGTATTCACGGTTTACTCCAGGGTCTTGTAAACAGTAATTTTATTGAGACATGTAAAGGCAACATTTTGTCCCTTTGTCTTGGGCCTTTCTCAAGCCAACATCTGTGCATAAAATTCAATATTGATTTATACTCCTCCCTTAACAAACCAGATTTGTTACAGTGAATCAATTCACACCCCGGCGGGCCCTAACTCACAAATAAAAAAGTGCTCCAGTGCAATAAATACATATATAATATCAAATATATATGATACATATAGGGCTATGTACCGAGAGCCGCTATCGCAAAATTGTGTCTTAAAGTTCCGTTAATGTCTTAATGGGGATTTATTAACACTTAACGTGACTTTTAGACATAAGTTCTGATGCGTGCGTTATTCTCGTTAACTTTGCGCGTCTAGACAACGCAAGTAATGTACCAAATTTCAACACCAGTAATGTGTGACTATAACATGATATTTTAGAGCGTTTGTAATGCCACGACAATGATGGTCTTAATCAGACGTTAACTAAAAAAGTCCTACCGGTATGTAGAGAGATGCTATATGTGTGCATTGCTCTCATGTGATTTCACCCTCACGATTGGCCCATTTTGTAGTGTGTAATTGGTCGATGCAGACCAATCACAAACCACGCATGCATGTGTGTAGCAAGCAAGCTTTTCTTGATGTTACTTTATATATGCAACAGAAATAATTGTTGCTTCATTTATATTTATGAATGTATGTTCATTGTGAGCTATCGTGTGTGTTGCTAAGCCAATTAGTTAACTACTTAGCTAGCCACTACCTACTACTACTATAAACCGACCATAACAAATAACAGGAGCAAATTTTGTAGTATGAGTGAACTTATTTCTCTGTAATTTAAGTCAATATATAATACCGGTAATTGGCCTATGGATGTTTCTTGTTAGCGAAAGTACGTGCATTGCTTATGTACCACAATTTACGCAATTCCACTAGTAAAACACACGCTAAGCTCTTAACGTGACTTTATGGCTATGTATCAAGACTTATGCAACTTTAGTACTAAAACACACGTTAAGCTCTTAACATGACTTTCTAACACAAACACTTACGTACTATTAATTGCAAACGCTTTATTGAATATGAGTAACACTCGTTAACTACACTGTGTTTGCGATAGCAGCTCTCGGTACATAGCCCTAATAATGTCTAAAAATTACATATCCTTATAGGACAAAAATTATTTCTCCTTATAAAACATTATGTTAAAGTGCTAAGTGTCCTTCTTGAGAAAGGACCAAAACGTTACTTTTGAATGTTTCAATAAAATTACTGTTTGCAAGACCTTGGAGTGCTTGTCTATCTATCTGGTAAAGAAAATTGTATTTTTTCAAGGGGCCCATTTCAGGCAGTGCATCAGTGCCATACAACAAATACAAAATCACATAGCAAACATGTTTGAAATGTCAGTTTACACTTATATGCCCTTATGCCTCCTCCCCACGTTAAATATTTGCTTTAAAGGCCCCTGCTACTAGGTTTGCATTGCAATCTCATTAAGTCTCTCTGGTATGTATCTGTATTAAACCTAAGTAGTTACTTTAAATGTTTTTACATTTTAAAATATTTGAATGTGTTTAAACTAAATTGTTTTTAAGTTATTGCAATGTAGCTGTATAAACACACAGACAAACACCTAAACACCTATGGGAAATCATTGAAAATTATTTTTTCAAATGGGAATTCGGGGGAAGTTATTTCAACCCGGTACCAAAGCGTTTGTGGTTTGAGACAAAAGTCTGTGCCTCAAGCAGTTTTCCCAATGCACTGCCAGTTGGATCTTACACCTGATGCCTAACACATCAACTGAGAAACACCTGCAGGTACATCTATTCAATCTGACATACCATTAAAGCTCTAGGGACAAGGGTCAGCCAAGTTCCACTTTAATTTTAAAGGTAATGAGAAAATGGTAGCGTCTCACAGAAAACACTAGAAAAATGAGAACTATGAGTAATCTTCAGATATCATGTTCCTTAATAACACGATAGGTCTTAATAGAATATCAATATAGTTTTACATGCAAGTGCTATTAAATATGTAAAATCCCTGAAATCTTTGTGCTGTTCATTCAGAAAAAATAAGCAAACCATTAACAGCAAATTGTATTTCAATGGGGGACGGGAATATTTTTTGAAACAAAATGGCTTTACTATGGCTCAGTAGATTAATCTCTGCTGACTTATAATGTTTAACCTTTAAAAAAAATCACCCTGTTCATAGATAAATGATTTACATAGACAGTCTATCAATTTCTGAAATTAAGATAGATTAACATGTGTTTACTTTGGAAGGTGGGTGGCAAATCAGCCAAAGAAGTTAAGCAGAATTCGCTATTGCTATGATATGTCCTCCCGCTTCCTCAAACTCAAAATGGATAAGACCGAACTTGTCATTTTCCCACCCTCTCAATCTACCCCCCTACCTAACACTACTACCAACATCAATGACACACCTATTTTCCCAACACCGTAGGTGCGATGCCTGGGAGTAACCTTGACTTAGAACTTTCCTTTTATCACCACATTAATACTCTGTCTAACTCATGTCAGTTACAGCTCAAAAACATCTCACGCATTCGACCCTTCCTTTCATAAAACACTTCCAAAATTCTAGTTCATGCCCTTATCATCTCGCCTGGACTACTGTAACACCCTACTGTGCGGTCTACCAAGCAACCAACTGGCACCGCCTCAATCTATCCATAACTCTGCTGCCAGGCTCATTCACCTCTCTTCCCACTTCTCACACACTGCCCCTTTCTGTCAATCTCTCCACTGGCTTCCCATTACCCAAGGGATCCAATTTAAGCTGCTAACCTTATGCTACAAGGCTCTCCCCAATACAGCCCCCATACATCTCTGATCTGATAAACAGATACTACCTAAGGCATAACATCCACTCTGCTAATGATCTTCTCCTCTCATCCACTCTAATCACCTCTTCCCATACCCGTATACAAGACTTTTCTTGTGCCGCCCCTCTGCTCTGGAACTCTCTTCCTCGCTTTATACATCACTTGCCATCACTTCAAATCTTCAAACGCAACCTCAAAACTTACCTCTCCAGGCAAGGTTACAATCTGGACATGGGCACTTCTACCCCTCCTACTGACCCATCGCAGACCTGCTACGGAACTGCTTTCTGCTACTGATCTGTTTTTATCACACACTTCTGATCGTGTTTTGCAATCCATTTGGCATAAGAAACTCAGGGCCCATGCCATGAATGTAGCGGTTTGCCGATAACCCTTGAACAGGGCCGTCTCCCTAATGAGGCAGGGTGAAGCACATTACAGAGCAGCACCCTGTAGGGAGGTAGCAGTTTTGATGTCAGGAGGAAAAAAAAGGTTTTCCTGTCATCATGTGCCTGAGGCACATAATTTCCCCATGTGCCTGGGCCCAAAATGTCATTTGTTAAAAAACACAAGCATTGGAAGCATTGTCACTTTAAATAGCAGGGGAAGCCATGACTTACATTGCACGACAGAATGCAGCTAGGACTCCTCCCCCTTCCTTCTGACTGGCAATTCATTTGATCAAAATCAATGTTTGTTAACCCTGCAGATCAAAAATCAATGTTGGGCATCTACTACCAGTCACTGTGGGCATTATTTACCAGTCAATGTGGGCATTATTTACCAGTCTTGTGTATAAAGACCCTCCCAATTCTGGACAAGCCACACCCCACTTCCGAACAAAACTTCACCTACCTGTACGTGGCAGACACTTGATGTCGATCCCCCCCACCTCTATTCAGGCTTGGTCTCTTCATTTTCACATAAATGGTCTCCGTGTTACCTCTCTTGAACCAGTCCTGTTCCTTTGCAAATATTTGACATTACAGTCTTCAAAGGTATGTCCTTTTTCCTTAAGATGCAGGTAAACGGCACAACCTGAGCTAACACAGAAGAGCCAATTCCTTGTGTCAGGACTCAATGCCTTGTACCTGCATCTCAAGGAAAAAGGACATACCTTTGAAGATCGTAATGTAAACATCTTGGCGAAGGAACATGACTGTTCAAGAGAGGTGTCAAAGAGGCCATATGTGTGAAACTGAAGAAACCAAACCTGAACAGAGGCGGGGGGTTTGACACCAAATGTCTGCCATGTACAATGCTGTTTTGACACCTTACCCTGGGCAGTTTCGATAACACCCCTTAGCCTTAATGCATCCACACCTTGCATTTAGAAGGTCCCTAACACCTGGCTGTCATATGCTAATTGGGACTTTCAAGTGTATTTATATTGCCAACAGATTCTTGTCATTCTGAATTGAGAAAGCCAGTCAGATGACTAGCCAAACATCTTCAAGAACTAAACTTGTTGATCTAACTGAATACAACAGATAAATTCTTGAACTATTTTTTCACATTGACTTTCAAGGATCCGTGTTGAACTACAGAACTTAGAGCTTTTAGGGCAAGGCCACTCTGCAACGCAAGCGGATCTGCTAGCGCAATCGCACAAGATTTTGCTTGCAATTTCCGTGCGTTGCAACACGTTTGTGCTTGCGATTTCCCAATTCCGACTATGGATAAAAATCCATTAAAAATGGTGATCGCATGCACTTCCAAAACAGAATCGGAATCGTAGGAACTTTTTGCATTCCCACGTTTTCCATTAAATCAAAATCGCACTGTAGCAATCACTGTGGGTGAACTTGTATGTTCCAGTCCCACTCACTGTGGGCAATCTTGTATGTACCGGTCACACTCACTGTGGGCAAACTTATATGTACCAATCACACTCACTGTGGGCAACCTAGTATGTACCAGTCACACTCACTGTGGGCAAACTTGTATGTACCAGTCACTGTGGGCAAACTTATATGTACCAATCACACTCACTGTGGGCAACCTAGTATGTACCAGTCACACTCACTGTGGGCAAACTTGTATGTACCAGTCACTGTGGGCAAAATTATATGTACCAATCACACTCACTATGGGCAAACTAGTATGTACCAGTCACAGTGGGAAAACTTGTATGTACCAGTCACTGTGGGCAAAATTATATGTACCAATCACACTCACTATGGGCAAACTAGTATGTACCCATCACAGTGGGAAAACTTGTATGTACCAGTCACTGTGGGCAAACTTTTATGTACCAGTCTCTGTTCGGGTGCACTCTTTTTTGCACATGTTATCACCTTCCATGATGCATATTTTTATGTCAGCTCTACAGTTTCCCAGCCACTGTTAGGTTAGCCCTCCAAATTCAAAGTTTTTTACTGCTGCAATATCATCTCTCTCTTTGTGACCCATCATCAAACAGTGAAAGCTATCAGGAAGGGGGTCAAGTGCAGTCAAAGCTACCTCTCTCCCCCCCTGCTAATGTTCTTATTTCGATGTTTGTTACAGAGGAGGGAGGGACTTGAGCAGGGAAGAGGGTGACGTCACAGGGGTTTGTTTGAAAGTACAAGTAGGAGTAGCGGAATTAAATCACATCTTCTTCTAATTTGTGTATCTTAGGACACAGAGGGAAAGTGAAGACACTCTTGGGGTTGCGGAGAATTATAGAACACATGGAAGGAAAGAAAAAAAAGTTAATTTTCCCACTATAGATGCCCTTTAAGTGCCTGTTACATTTCCCAGATATCAAAGGGGTGATACCCATCACTAACCTTTGTTTCTCCTACTACTGCTAAACTCAGACTGTGGGAGAGCCACTGTAAGCACATTAAAGGGTATGTCCACCTTAAAATCCATGTTTTGCTATAGTGTAGCCTCCCAGCCCTAATCGCACTGTCCATTTAAAAAAAAAAAATATCAGAGAACTTACTTACCAGCCTTCGTTCCTGCGACCTCTGCCTGTAATGTTACTTCTGCGAAAGGAAGTAACATTAGGGGCCTGGCTAATGTTGAGAACGCCGCTGGAACGATGTAGGAGAAACACTGTAAGCACATTAAAGGGTATGTCCACCTTAAAATCCATGTTTTGCTATAGTGTAGCCTCCCAGCCCTAATCGCACTGTCCATTTTAAAAAAAAAATATCAGAGAACTTACTTACCAGCCTTCGTTCCTGCGGCCTCTGCCTGTAATGTTACTTCTGCGAAGGAAGTAACACTATGGTCCGGACCTAATGTTGAGAACGCCACTGGAACGAAGGCTCATAAGTAATCTACTATTTAAAAAAAACAAAAAAAAAACAGACAATGTGGTTGGGGCTAAAAGGGGGGAGGCTACACTACAGAAAAGGGGTTTAATGCAAAACATAAATACCAGCGCGATGGATGTAAATGGAGGGAGGGAGAAGGGGAATTGGTTCCCCTGCCCATGTCTGCAAACCTTCCGTGGGCAAGAGAATAGGCAGAGACCTTAACACAGGAAGACGGGCTCCTGCTCTTCACTTTCCTGGACTTTGAACAAGCCATACAGGAGAACCACAAGGAGCAGATATGTAAGGTAAGGATTTATTAACACTACACATTGGGGCTAGCATGGGGTTAAATTTTAATTTGGGGGATGGACATGCCCTTTAAAACTGTCATTGGCTCCAAACCCCTGGTCCAAATAATATTAATTACAATGGAAGGAACCGTTCCTCTGCACTTCCACAAGCTACAAATAATTTTGAAGTTTCAGGTTATTCCTGTGTGTTTCCATTGAATTTCCATTGAATGATTGCTATATCCAACAGAATGAAATAGGAGCTATGTTTAGGAAAGATTAGATTACATTTTTACAATGAAATATGCTTGAATGTTTCTTGTATTATTTTTCACATCATTAAACAACTAAAAGAGAAGGGGAACTACATTATAAAAATTAACTTTTAAAAATGAAAAGTACCTGGGACAAGGAGGTAGGATTGATTACTCCTGCCTCCGAATATTATTTTGCTCTCCAGTTTTAATCTGCCAGGTTAGTGTCCTGGGCCCTACTGTATTAAAGATAGCACTGAGGAAGTCTGGCAGAAGCAGCTTTATTCATGCTGGCCCTCTTTACAGAAAAGATATTGGATGGTAGCAATTACCAATCCCACCTTCCTGCCCAAGTATGTTTAAAGGGGAACTGTGGTCTCCAAACAAGTTGAGTTTAAATGAAAGGCCAGTTTCCTATCTTTAAAACGAGCCATCAACCACCTGTCTACGTGCTCCACAGTCCAAGATATAAAATGACTGACCATAAAGTTAGTGGGTGGGAGGCTGACATGTGACATTCCTAGGCTTCTCCTGCAGAGAGCGAACACTGCCTCAGACTCCCTCAGTGTGTGAGGGAGACAGGAAGTCCCTCCTCCTCCTCTCTGCCTGAAAAGTTCTCACCCTGCCAGAAAAGGCTGTTTCCACAGAGTTTTCTGTAGTGGGGATCTGAGTGGCCCACAGCACCCGCAAGTGGGCGGGGGTTATGAACCAGCAAGTGGGCGGGCTTATGCATCTGCAAGTGGGTGGGGCTTATGCACCCATGGGTGGGTGGGGCTTATGCACCCGTGGGTGGGTGGGGATTATGTACCCGTGGGTGGGCGGGGTCACATGGGGCTGTAAGAGAATGGGCCATGGGGGGCCTGCAATTGGAGGGACCATGGGGTCCATGAGTGTAAGGGACCAGGGGGGCTGCAAAGGGGAGGAGGAGGCAGGGAAGATTGACTGACATGGATTCAGAGCAGGAAGCAGGAAGTGCAGGGGACCTGGTAATGCTGCTGCCATATCACACACAAAAATGTAAATATCTTCAAAACTATGCAAAATAAACAATGAAAATAAATTGCAAGGAAGGCAAATCCAATTTCCCTTTGATTAAAGGGCAACTGTGGTCTCAAAATAAGTAAGGGTTAAATGAAAGCCTGCAGTATTTTCTTAACACTGAGCCAAAAATCACATCTCTGGCTGGAGCCTGTGAGAAATTACATTGGGGTGAATGTTCAAACTTCCTGCTTCCAGTAGGTCGAGTGACATCACCTGACCTCTGCCCGCCCCTCTGCCCTGGGGGAGAAGCATGCTCAATTACAGTTAAAGGGCATGTCCACCCCCAAAACTAACTTTTTATATTTATTTGACCCAAATAAGTGCTCCAAAACAAACTTTACAGCATGTAAATCAGTCCAGTGGTTCAAAAGTTACAGACCTTTGTAGCTGGCTTAATCCTGCAGCATGGACCAATACAGCAATGAACAGAGACAGGTTAACAGCGATGAACAGAGACAGGTTACATTACTTTGCCTCTGTTCTTTTCATGTTCTTGAGCATGTCTGTTAACATCCAGCAGTGAGAACAGAGGAAGTTGCATCAGTAATGGTCTGACCCCTGGATCCCGCCCTCTTTTCCCTCTCAACCAATCACAGCTGTAAAATTATGTGTACTGAAGAAATCCAGGATCAACAGCTGCAGCCAGCCAGCCCAGAGAGAGAGAGAGAGAGAGACACACACACACACAGGCAAGAATTATTATTTTTTTTCTAAGCTGCAGCTCGGCGTCATCTAAATAGGAAGTGGAGATGAAGTGCAGCCTGATATATATCTCATTAAATATCTGGCAAGGCAAATGATTTTTAGGAAAATCATGATGGCGTTTGAGGTTGGTGCTATTATATAAAGAACATATAAAAAGTTTATTTTTGGGTGGACATACCCTTTAAGAATGGGAGCCTATTAATGCGGTCACATGACTACAAGATGGTTACATGGCTGAAAACAGGAAGAGTTCAACCAGGAAGTAATTTTGCTGAACCTTTCTAGCAATAACTTCTCACAAATTTTATCTAGAGATGTGATTTAGGTTTTATTTTAAAGGTACAATGGGAGGCTTTTTATATCATTCTTACTAGTTTGGAAGAATTTGAGACCACAGTTACACTTTAAGTGTTGGAAAATTCTAGCACAACAGCAAAATGTGGCGAAAGGGTGGAATTGTATTCCCTTATTAAATAGTACAAATTAATAGTTTTAATTTGATGAAAATGTGATGAAAATTTTATTTCCACATCTTCTGCACTTAAAGGATTGAGATTTCTTACATGTCTTGTGACCTGCTTTCTCTGGTTGTAACACATGCACTCAATGACCTCACACTGTTTTAAAGGATTTATCGGAGTTTTTTTTTGCAAGTAAAAACTCCAATTCGATGGCCAACACACATCACTAATATTAGACTTAAGGGTGCTGAATGAAGTTACCTTGTACCACCACATCCCGATAAGATACCATAGATGCACACTTTTGGTGAAATATGTTGTTTTGCTTTGTCACAATAAATTGCTATAGTTCATTGTTTGTTTTTTCCTCACAGCACAATATATTGGGTCTTGCTAAACAGGTATTTTGGCTCACAGGACAGACAAGGAGAAGGTATGGCTCTACCACTTGGAAGGATGTATGAATGAATCTCAGTTCATTTTCACTAAGTTTATTTGGAAGTAAAGTATGTTTATATTAGGAAGGACAAAATGATTATTACTGCAAAGACCTTTATCCGATGGTTTACAAAATGTTTTCTGTCTTGTAGATTATGAATGGCCTTTACATAGGAAACTTTGTCCTGTCTGGATTTATTTGGACGTACTCTTCTCAACTGCCTCTATAATGCATCTCTGTGCTATTTCTCTTGACCGGTATATTGCAATAAGAAATCCAATTCATCATAGCCGCTTTAACTCAAGGACAAAGGCTTTTGCTAAAATAATTGCTGTGTGGACAATTTCTGTTGGTAAGTAGCTTTACTATCAGCCAATGAACATGTTGGGTCATCTGCAATCTAGACAAAGGGGGAAAAGTTAATAACATACAACAAAACATTTGTTTTACCTGATACTGTATATTATTATTTGCTAAAAATATTAAATATGCTGCATGGTATATATTTTCTGGGGAAATCAAATCTTTCAATGTAAGTAAGATCACCCATTCCTTAAATAAATTTTAATAAGACAGACCAATTATATATAGAATTTATAGTGCAGTGTTTATGTTTGTATCTCTTATATCAAATTTCCTGTTTAGGTACAGTATAAATTATTTGTGCCTTGCATCTGCCAGGCTTGTTATCAATCAGAAATCCATTTCCATTCTTCATGTCCTAGATGCTAGAACTTTCGATTTAGTCACACCAAATAACAAATATATTAAAAATAAAAATGTGTGCGCACACACGTCCAATGGGAACCTTGTCTACATAAAGTCGGTAACTTTACAATCACTAATATGTAAGAACAATATCTGTAGGCAAATGGTAATGCTGACAAGAAGGGGTTCAACCAACACAAAACAGAAACAAAGGTTTAAAGAAGCTTCAACCTCTACTGTATGACCTGCATCTTTGGTTGAAACAGAGATTCTAAAGCTTTTGATCTTTTCGAGTCTAAGGATTCTGACAATTCTGGATTTGATCTGAAACAAATATCTTGTTATTAAAGCTTGTGAGACAATTGTAGTCCTGGAAAATTGAGTCAATCTAGTATAAAAGCAAACTATATTGTCTAGTTCATAAAGAAATTCAACAGATAAGCACATCTAAGTAGCAGAGACATTTTAGGAAGGTCTATATCAAAAGACAAGTTGAAAAAATATACAAAAATATACAAAGCCTGGCTTATATCTCCCAATTGAAATTGGGAGATGTGTATATATATATATATATATATATATAATTGAAATTGAAATATATATATATTGTCTATCCTAATAGTCAGACTATAAGAGGATAAAAAGACAGTAATAGGATAGCACAGTGAAGAAATCCTGCTGAAACGTATCTGCTAGTGAATTTACAAATCTATCACAGACCTTGAAGCATCCATGGAAAAATTGCTTAAGGCATATTTATTGGCTATGGGAGACATTAATTCAGAGATTCTGAAGACATGTGGGTTTTCTTAGCTGTCAATATCTTAACAGCAATATACAGTGTTTGGTTGTTGTACTGCCTGTCCTCATTTAATGAGCTGCAAATAAATTGGGTACTAGATGAACAGTATATGTGATACCCGTGTGGCCTGAAATCAATGGACATTGCATCTCTCTTCTTTTAAAATAACACCAAGAACTTTTCTTGGGTAATTTGTAGCGCTTATGAATATTTATTCTGCCTAGCTTCCCCTATGCAGATTGTAAATTTAATTGTAAATTTCCTTCAAACTAAAAATTTGCCAATGCCTCTGTCCTTACCACATTCATTAAAAACGTACAGGGAGATGTAATAAAAGTTCTTATTGTTAAAAATGTTGCTAATTTTGCCCCAACCAATCAGATGTTAGCTATCATTTGGAAGCCAACATCCAGGGCCGGATTTACACCTCAAGAGCCTGTAGGCCCAAAGAGCCTGGTGCCCTTAAACACAGACCACACCCCTAAACCACACCCATTTCTTCTTTTTTGGGGAAGAAAATAGACAATAAAGTGGTTGGATTGGTGGGAGGAGATTGACAGCCACCCCTTCAACCACAGGCACCCCTAGGCCCGTGCCTACTGTGTCTAAAGGTAAATCCGTCCCTGCCAACATCTGGTTAGCTGGGGCAAAATTAGCTCCATTATTAACAATAAGAACTTTTATTGCATCTCCCTGATGGAATTCTTTAGTCTATTAACATGGTAACAAAATTCAGCATACATTTCCATAGCATCTTCATTTTAAGTAATAATCACCCAGTATTTTTTTGAATACTGTCCGTGTGTATATTGTTTTGCAGAGTATGTGATGGCTAGATTTCATTTTGCATTTAGTACTTTTCCCAAGATGAACAATGTTCTAAATATAATTCATTTTAATATAAAAGTCCTATATCCTACACAAGCAATGGATCACCTCTCTGTCCACAGGCATCTACAAATATGGTGCTGATATTGTCAAATAGAAATGACAACTAGAAATGTTCGAAACGGTTTCATTCCAAAATCAGATTTTCAAAACCTTTAGAAAATGAACCCAATAGAAGTAAATGGGTATATTGATTATTTAATACTGATGATAAAAAAATCAAAGTTTGGCTTTGAATATTTGGTATCGAATATTCGAAGTTCCAAAAACTTGAAAAGTTCCACAGAACCATGAGTTTGATTTGGAACCAGGTTTGAAGCGAACCCAAAACCCCAATGGCAATTACTATTTTCTCAAACATTACTTACTGTAGTATACTCTGATGATGTAGATGTGCTGGGGCCTCTCTTTATAATACACAAGAGTATACTGTAAATTATATTCTTATAAATGATGGTCAGCTATGTCTCTGGTTATATGTCATTAATGTCACAAGACATGCTGTATCAAAGAAAACAATGCACAAACCTATTTTAAAATATTCAAAGTTAGATTAGGGTTCATGACGAAAGAAACTTTTATATGACTTTTGAACTTGTTGATGACTTTTAATATCTTTATATTTTCCAATTATTTCATATTTATTTTAACTATGTATTCATAGAATATAAATCGAATTTAAATATTATTTAAAAAAAAAAAAATTCTCACAATTTTTCAACAACAAAAAAATTGAGTACACAGGGCTGACATTGCCTGAGATTCAGTTAAAAGGCTCATAAAATAAACTGAAGTAGTGTTAAAAGCTACCTTAGCCTTAATACTATATTTAAACATATTTAAACATCCGCATTGTAACATACAGCTAATGCACCATAACAAAGGCTGCAAATCTGAATTGCTCTTAAAATTATAACCTTAGTATTCCAAGAAATAATGTACATCCTACTATGAAATAAAACGATAGTATTAGTCACCTCACTCAGCCTGCAGGATCAGACGTTTTCACAGACTTATATAAAACCCAGTATTAGTCAGAAATAAGAGAACAACAAAGAAACTGCACGATGACTGGGTCACATTGACTGTGCCATTTCAATTTTCTCTTTTCTTTTAACATTTTATACACGTCGTTCAGAAAAGAGGTGATTGTCTCCTTGTATGTAACTACCCAGAATAACATTTTCATATGTCATTCTGCCCATGTGTAGAGTGGAACGAAACCCAAATTTGTCATATGTGGTTACCACCATGTTACTATGCCTAAGCATTGGGAGAAAACCTGTTAATGGTTCAATCCCTCCTATTCTATCTTTCTCCTCCCTTAATCTTTTCTTCTCTCTGGGTTCCCCTTTTTTGTTAATGTTTCAACACATTAGCAACTTGGAGTCACTTGGAAAGGTAACAAAGTATACACAAGTCTGTACCCGAGTTTTATACTGTCAGGACAGATTTACATTTAATGGTATAATGAGCACTTTTAAAGGAGTACTAAATCCATTTTTTATACTCCAGAATCTGAAAACAACCCCCCTAAAATACCAATAAGCTATATAATATGACTTCAGTAAATTGTATTAAAATAAATGTAAGCCTGTTAAGAACTGGATGAAGTATCTGTGTGTATGTGCAATGTGAGACCACACCTCCTGACCTCAGTCACATACTTCCTTGCTTTATCTGTCCTGTAAAAGGATTGGTTAGAGATTATTAATGGGTGTGACCAACTGTAACAAGTTTCTGCCATAGCTAAGGACTGAGCATGTGCAGAACATAATGGTCGTTGACCAGACTGTGTGATATTAGAATGCTGTGATGTTAAGCACAAACCATATATTATTTAGGTAAATTTCCCAGCGCCCATATCAAAATGAGAGGTAAGACACAGATTAATGGCTTTATATCAAGGTGTTCTGCCTTCTGGTTCAGTGTTGTTCTGTGGCTTTAGTTGTCCTTTAAGAAATGAAAATACTTCACATATACCTTTATGTGTTTCCTGTTGAATACAAACTATGTAAAAGGAAATTCTTGCTTCAAATTAACAACAATAATTCACATTATTAAAACTCAATGCATTTGTCTTAATCCTTTTGTGAAGTACACGCACAAAAAATAAAAAGGATAATTGTTGGCCAAAGTACCTGACGAATGATAGTATCAGGCAATCTAGCATGTGTACAGGCTGCTTATGCCATTTAGTGATCCGTCCTGCCAAGTCATTAAACCAAATGGACTGTGTTCTCCTCCACAGAGGGGTCACTTCTATCCATAGCACAGAACCATCTGTTTAGCAACTGTGTGTACAGTGCTCTTAAATAAATGGAACAACCATCTAAAGATTGTTTCAAACAACGTTTTCTAATGGTGGCCATAGACTGGGGATATCAGGTATCTGGCAATTATTGCTCCATGTATGGTGCTCGACAATTAAATTGGGCTGAGTTGGTTGTCCCAATTTCACTATCGGAATTGGCAGAAACTTTGTCCAATCTATATTATCAGCTGTGATCTGCAAGTTTATTGGGAAAAGGGAAATCTAGTTCCTGAAATGCTTGTCGGACGTTGGGCTTGAACTGTAGGACTTACCCCCCTGGATTTGACTCACCCCTATTAGATGTACACAGCATCACAGAGGTGAAGCCTCTCACAAATGAGGACTTGTAGCTGGAACAGAGGAGCCCTTTAGACTGGTAGAAGGGATTAGGAGACCTTCCTTTAGTTATCTGGCAGCATACCCACTTCAAGCTTGAGAATCTTTTGGGGTGAGATCCATCCATACTCTTGTTGAACCTTACCCTTGTTTATGCCCTATTGCAGTGTATTTGAACTATCTATTGGAACTTACACCGAGATTGATATACTTTTTACAGACTTTGGGAAAGTTTATAGAGTACTTGTGTGCAGATTGACGTTTAGTGGAGGCCATCACCACAGCCCCGATCTATTTGATTGTAGTTGTACTACTATTTTGTACTTTTATCATTGCATGGATATGCACTCAGAATTGTTTATTGTACTATATATGCACTTCTTATGCAACTTTTTTGTGTGGTTAATATAAGCTACTTAGCCCTCCACAAAGGCGATTTTCCTAGGTTTATGGCAGCTAAGTGCCTTTCATTCCTTATATAGTATATTATAGTCAGTCTAGCCATCTGGCTAGTCCATATACTTTTATATACTACATGGTGGTACTTTTTGAGTTATTAGGTCAAGCCTGGGTACTAGGTCAAGACGATCAAGTAGGAATAGTTCTGTGAGTTCTACTAGAGTTTTAACAAGGAGTATGAAGTTCTGCCACGGAACCAAGTTCAACAAAATTTTTGATTCAAATCAACTCTTCCTTTAGGGCATATCTAAACTAAGTGCCAGTTACTTTCATGCATGTTCCATGACTACACAGCCTGCATAATGCTTTAATCTAAACATTAGCCTTGTATTATAAAACATAAAAATTGCTTTAGTTCTTTCTATTCAACATTCAGGGAGATTCAATTAAAGTTCTTATTGTTTAAAATGGTGCTAATTTTGCTCCAACCAATCAGATATTATTTAACATTTGAAAGCTAACATCTGATTGGTTGGGGCAAAATTAGCACCATTTTAAACAATAAGAACTTTTATTGAATAACCCAAGTATATTTACTAATGGGCCAAGAATTCCCACCAAAACTTGATCCTATTTTTTTCCATTTACCATATTCAATCAGCGCATTGCTTAGGGGTTATTATTGATTCCTCTCTCCTTTTCTAATCACATTAACTATGTTGCTAAAACCTGATGATTTTTTCTCCGTAATATTACAAAAATCCTTAGATTCCTCTCTCTTCCGACTACTGCTATGCTTATCCATAATCTGATCCTATCACGCCTGGACTTTTGTAACCTTCTTGGTTTTCCTGCTTCCCACCTTATCCCCTTTAGTCGATACTTAACTCTGCCGCACGCATTGTTTCGCAGTCTAATAATTGAGAAATCTAATCTCCTTTGTGCCGCACATCTACCTGGCTTCCCATTAAACAACCCATGATGTACAAAATCCTTCTATTAACATTTAAATCCATTCACTCTGCTGCTGCTTCTTATATTTCTTCTCTTGTGTGCCCATATGTCCCTGCTCGTATCTTTCACTCATTATAGAATCATCTCTTATACAGACCCCCCACTCACACTGCCCCCTCTTACCTTAAATCTTTTTCTCTTCTAGCTCCCATCCTCTGAAATACTATTCCCCTCTCTATTCATCAGGAAATCCTCAATAAACATGCTTGTGAAGGTTCTCATTCATCCAGGTCATGGTATTGTATTCAATTAGATCAACTGAACTTGAAGTTTAGTTCTTGAAGACGTTTCGCTAGTCATCCGACTGGCTTTCTCAATTCAGATTGATTTGTACAAGAATCTGTGGCAATTATGTACCCTGGAAAATCCAAATTAGCATATCACAGCCAGGTGTTAAGGGCGTAATTGCATAGTGGCTAAGAGGTGTTATAGGAACAGAAGGTCGGCCCAATCATCCTGAGTATAGGAAATGTAACAACGAAGATATTGTTCCAAAGACTGGTTAGTGCGTTCAGTAGATCCATTGGACTGTGGGTGGTAAGCCGAGGAGAATTGTAACTTGATGTTCATGGACTTACAAAGTGCCCTCCAAAATTTGGAAACAAATTGAGAACCTCTGTCAGATACAATTTCAGAAGGGAGTCCATGAAAGCAGAATATATGTGAAATAAATAGTTGAGCCATATCCGTTGAGGATGGTAGTTTGGGGAGGGGTACAAAATGGGCCATTTTGCTGAAGCGGTCTACAGTCACCCATATAACCGTGTTTCTCTTGGAAGGCGGAAGTTCAACAATAAAGTCCATGGATAGATGGGTCCACGGTCTGGACAGAATGGGGAGGGGTTGAAGAAGACCACAGGGGAGGGTTCTGGAAGACTTGGATTGAGCACAGCTGGTACACACTTGAATAAAGTCTTTAACATCTTTCCTCATTTTGGGCCACCAAAGGGAACGGGCAAGAATTTTAAAAGTTTTGTTAACACCGGGATGCCCGGCTTGCTTGGAACAGTGGGTATGAAGAAGGATAGCTTTCTGAAGTGAAACAGGAACAAAGATTTTGCCAGAGGGTGTGTCAGGAGGAGCAGAATCTTGTGCGGCTTGGATCTTGGAACAAAGTTGAGGAGATATAGAGGCCAGGATTTTAGTGGTTGGAATAATGGAGCCCTTATCTTCCTTAATACAGTTGGAAGCAACAAATGATCTGGACAGGGCATCAGCTTTCTTGTTTTTAGAACCAGGTTGGTAAGTGATGACAAAGTTGAATCGGGAAAAGAATAAAGACCACCGTGCTTGACGGGGATTTAATCTTTTGAGGTTCTGGATGTATTCGAGATTTTTATGGTCGGTAAGGATGGTGATAGGTACCGATGTGCCTTCCAACAGATGACGCCACTCCTCGAGGGCCAGTTTGATGGCAAGAAGTTCCCTATTTCCAACATCATAGTTACGCTCGTTGGGTAGAAACTTCTTAGAGAAATAAGCACAGGGATGGAGTTTCCTTTTAGGGCCTTGTCTTTGGGAAAGGACGGCTCCAGCGCCCAAGTCCGAGGCATCAACTTCGATGTAGAAGGGAAGACTAGGATCTGGATGGACTAGAACAGGAGCATCAGCAAAGGCCTCCTTGAGTCGTTTGAAGGCTCCAAGGGCTGCAGGGGTCCATGAATGGGGCTTACCACCCTTACTGATGAGGGCTAATATCGGAGCAATTATTGAAGAGAACCCTTGAATGAATTGTCTGTAGTAATTGGCGAACCCAATGAACCTTTGAATAGCTTTGGTTCCCATAGGGAGAGACCAATCTTGGATGGCCGAAACTTTAACAGGATCCATCTGGAACCCTTGCGCAGATATGATGTAGCCTAGGAAGGGTACTTGTGAACACTCAAACAGACACTTTTCCAGTTTGGCATATAGGCTATTCTCTCTCAGACGCAGTGTGAGGGCAGATCTTGAGAAAAAATTAAAATGTCATCGAGATACACTACTACAGAGATACCCAACATATCCCGGAAAATGTCGTTGACGAATTCTTGGAACACCGCTGGAGCATTACAAAGGCCAAAGGGCATTACGAGATATTCGTAGTGACCGTCCCTAGTATTAAAGGCGGTCTTCCACTCCTCACCTTGGCGTATACAGATCAGATTGTATGCCCCCCGAAGATCTAGTTTAGTAAATATTTTAGCCCCTTTTATCTGGTCAAACAGCTCAGAGATGAGAGGGAGAGGATACCGATTCTTTATTGTGATTTTATTTAACCCACGGTAGTCGATGCAGGGTCGTAAACCTCCGTCTTTTTTTTCAACAAAAAAGAACCCAGCTCCCGCAGGGGAAGTGGAAGGCCGTATGAAACCCCTAGACAAATGTTCCGTAATGTACTCTTTCATGGCTAGAGTTTCTGAGGGAGACAGTGGGTATGTGCGTCCCCGAGGAGGCATAGTACCAGAAAGAAGGTCAATGGGGCAATCGTAGGAACGGTGCGGTGGTAGCTTCTCAGCTCGCTTTTTACAGAACACATCAGAGAAATCATGATAACATTCAGGGAGGTTTTTCTCTGATTTATTTTCACAGGTAATGGTAGTGCAATGAGTAGAAAGGCAATTTTTTAAACAGAAGGGGCTCCAAGACTTCATTCATTGTTAGACCAATCTATAACAGGGTTGTGTAGTCTGAGCCATGGAAGTCCGAGAATGAGGGGAGCAGAAGGGCTTTGGATGACAAGAAAAGATAAATGTTCTTGGTGAAATATGCCAATGCGGAATAGGACTTCGTATGTAGATTTGGAGATGAATTCTGAAGCCAACGGGTTATTGTCAATAGCCAGAACTCGAAGGGGTTGCTGCAAGTGAAGGAGAGGAAGCCCCAATTGTGCTGCATAGGTAGAATCAATGAAGTTTCCAGCGGCACCAGAATCGACAAAGGCCTGGGAGGAAAAAGTTTTACCATTACAGGTGATAGTAGCTGGTAGAAAGAGTTTCAGAGGTTCAAATTTGGCAGGAGACTTAGTGTTACCTAGAAGGAGCTCCTCCTTAACTTCTAGGTCCTGGAGTTTCCCGACTTCTGGGGACAATTTCTTACAAAGTGTCCTTGCCCAGCACAATAGAGACAAAGTCCATTGGTACGTCTGCGTGATTTTTCCTCGGGGGATAGATGCGTGCCACCAATTTGCATCGGCTCTTCACCCGAAGATATGGGTTGCGGAAAGGGCTGAGCAGGCCTAGGAAAGGTCTTAGGGAGGTTGGAACGAGCTGCAGACCTTTCTGCCTGCCGTTCACGGAAGCGGGTATCAATTTGTATGCATAGTGAAATCAAGTCCTCCAATGGGACAGGTAATTCCCTAGATACTAATTCGTCCTTGAGGCGGTCAGAGAGTCCCTGCCAGAAGGCTGCAGTAAGTGCCTCATTGTTCCAAGAAGTCTCCGCAGCAAGGGTACAAAATTCGATAGCATACTGACCCACGGAACGTGACCCTTGGCGGAGCTGCATCAAACGGGAGGAGGCAGCAGAGGTTCTTCCTGGAGCATCGAAGACCTTGCGAAACATACTCAGGAAGTCAGTAACATTATAGAGGATTATAGAGGACATCTAGAGGATCGTGTCTTTTCCATAAAGGAGAAGCCTAGGCCAGCGCATTACCCTCCAACAAGGCGATGATGTACCCCACCTTTGCACGATCCGATGCAAAATAAGATGGTTGAAGTTCAAATTGGATTCTGCACTGATTAATGAACCCACGGTAGGCTTGGGCATCACCATCAAACCGCGAGGATGGAGGTATGCGGGGCTCTCTCCGAAGAGAAGGATCACCGGATCCGGCCATCGAAGGAGGTGGCGTGGAACCTGGAGCAGAGGCAGCAGCTGGGGGGAACCGGACAGCTAGGGAATCCATGAACTGAGCCAACTGGCCCTGGAGATGTTCGAACAGGTCCATGCGTTTGGACAAAGCTTGAAGAGTTTTATTCAACTCGGCCATAGCCCCCTCAGGCGTTTCCATGGCCCGATAGTACTGTAACAAATGGCCGGATGGCCGGGGTACTTACAGTACGCTTTAGGAGGAGGCCGATAGTCCAGAATGTGTGGGACACCGAGACTGCTGGGAACTGTAGGCTGAATGCTGGATACTGGCAAGGTAGGTGCTGGAGACAGGTAAGTCCGGACTGGGAAGAGATAAAAGAATGTGGATACAGGTAATGGAAGTATGGGTAAGGTAGTTAATTTAGAAGCGGATGTATATAATTTTATAAGTAAGGGAGAATTAAGTAATGTAATAGACGTGATGTAAGAGAATTAAGGATTGGTGAGGGGAGGATGATATTTGTTTTACGGTTAAGTTTGTATTGAAGGGTAAGATATGATTGTTGATTTAAGGTTAAGGTATGGAAGGGAGGGGAAGGTAGAGAGTAATGTAGGTTAGTAAGGTTTAGAAGTAGAGTGGTGTGGTTGTTATGTTAATAATGTTGAATTTAAGGGAGGTATATGAAGGGGAGCAAGGAGTAAGGAAGGAAAGAAGTAGGGACTAAGAAGGGAAGGGATGGTTATAAGGGGAAAGGTAATGTAGTAAAAGGGAGGGATAGAGGGAAAGAAGGAGGGACGGGAGAAAGTAGGTAGGGGAAGAGAAGAAAGGGAGTTGAATAAGGAAGGAAGGGAGTAGGAAGGGGGTGGTAATAGAGAAGGGAAGAGGAGATAGGTGAAGCGAGAAGGAGGAGGAGGGGAAGTGAGAGGAGGGGGAGTGGGGGTGGGAAGGAAGGATGTAGGTATGAAGTCAAGTAACTTTTAAATAAGGTTTTTAAGTAATTATAGGTTATTTGTAAGTTAATAGATTATATTTAAGGTTTAATATTACAGGTAGGTTATTATAAATTTTTTATTTTTTTAATTTTAAGATTGAAGGTAGGTACTGGGAGACAGGTAGTCCGCAAAAGCTGGATAAGTAAGGTAGTACTGGAGACAGGTAAGTCCTGAATGCTGGACAGGTAAGGTAGAGAGTACTGAATGCTGGATACAGGCAAGGTAGGTACTGGAAAAAGGTAAGTCTGAATGCTGGATACAGGTAAGGTAGGGTACTGGAGACAGGTAAGTCCTGAATGCTGGATACAGGTAAGGTAGGTACTGGAGACAGGTAAGTCCTGAATGCTGGATACAGGTAAGGTAAGTACTGAATGCTGGATACAGGCAAGTTAGGTACTGGAGACAGGTAAGTCCTGACAACTCCCATAAGTTTTACCTTAGGCAAAAAGTTGGTGTAAGAAAATACATGACTGCACCCAGTGGCAATTTCATAAGCATTTATCTTTATTATGTTAAGGCCCCCATACACAGCATCGATAGTCTGATCAATTTGGTGAATTCCGTCAGAATATTGAAGACAGTGTTTTCAATATTCCAATCTCCAATATCGATTGCTCTATCAAAAAACAATGATCTTGCAAGGCAGAAAATTTTACGTCAACCGTCTTATAGAATCTGTCTTCTGTAGTTTTCAAGCTGAAATCTACAGGTGATCGGCGGTGCAAGTTGGGCAATTATAATTGGCTCTTCCAATTCCTATTCCATTTCCGCCAATTGTTATAGATATTTAATTTGCATCCTTGTTCATTTTTAGACTTTGGTTCCTCTTTAAACATTTTCAAGGTTAGTCTCAGCTATGAAGCTTGATTTGTAATTCTGTAATACCTGAATGGAAATCCTTACAAGGAAAAAGTATTGCACTGTAATTGTAACTAATTGTAACTGTCTAATTTGTTAGCGTAAGATTTGGTATTTGTAAAAACCTGACATTTATGAAAAATGTAGCCTGTGTCTTTGCAGGACAATATATGGATTAACTTTAACTGTAGAAATAAACCAGATGGACTTTTTTTTTATTTTTATGAATACAATGGGGAGGGGGGGATTTGTATATTTGCATTATTCAGGTAAGTCTAATGTTGCCGTAATACTTAAGTGACATGTACAGTAACACCTTCTCATATTATACTGACATCCACAATGTTGTAAGTTTTGGTGCATGGTCTTCTCAAGGCCCTATATAGCTAGGAAGATTTCAGAAGATTAAATTTGCCCTTTGCATTTTTTAAGTTCACTTACACGTTAACAAGGTTTCACTCCTATTCATGTCCTTGCTCTTTTATGAAGGCTGGATAAATTTGTTACCTAGTGTTAATTTAGCACTAGATTATTAGGCTTAATAGGACAAGGAGCTGGGGAAAGTGTTTGCTTGACTTGCAGTCAGTTTTCACCTCTCCGGAATGTCTAGAGAAAGACTCAAGAAATAATTTGGATTGGGGTTTTTTTTCCTGGTTAAAAGGTCTTAAAAGGCATGTCCACCCTGGAAATTAACTTTTGATAAGCCTCAGACCTTGATGAGGTTGAGGCAGAAACAGGCACTGGATGAGTCACTGACAGCTTCTACTCTGCAGTTTGTTGGACTGCAGGAGAACCATTTGGAGCAGAGATATAAGGTAAGGATTTTCTTAAACTATAACTGTGGCGAGTATAGGATTAAATTTCAGTTTTGGGGGTGGACATGCCCTTTAATTTGGCACTGAGTCAATAGTATTTTTTATAAATGTTTTTTAATTATTCACTTTAGTACTCTAGAACTTGCGCTAATGTATGTATTCACTAAACAAACAGGTAAGTTTGGGGATTACTTAGAGAATTCTACTTGGTCCTCCTGGAACTGGCCAGTGATTGAGTGGCCAGACAATGGAACAAATAAAGGATAGTTATTGCAGTTATTGGAGTTTTTCTATAACAATCCTTTTGCCACAATGGTTGTTATTTGTGACGTGACTGTTAAAAATAATTGTGCGATCGTAAATGCAGACTCTTAGCTGTAATTTATGAACGCTGTATTATCTTATAACTGTGCTGTCAATAACCCATTATCGCATTGTATTGGTTGTAAATACCACCCCGGTT
The DNA here is from genome assembly GCA_019447015.1 of Hymenochirus boettgeri. NCBI lineage: Eukaryota > Metazoa > Chordata > Amphibia > Anura > Pipidae > Hymenochirus > Hymenochirus boettgeri. Next base: position 258,039,394 of record CM033470.1, on the reverse strand, counting down.
GTAAATTACTGATAATCGATAATTTAGGGTCATGATAAAGGAGTAATATCGATATTTAACTATATTGATCCTAAATACGCAAAAAAAGCATCAGATATGCCTTGATCATTTCCAACCCAACTGGAAATTCTACAGATCTTAATCCCAAACTTGTTTTGATGCTTCCTTGGTCATCACAATACTGTTGGTATAGATACATTTGTAACTATTTTTGGAGGTTTCTTGAACAGGGGACAGTTGATTGAGCTCCACTGAAGTACTGTATACTGTATATATGACTCGCAAAGTCAACTGGATGAGCCTGAGGTAATAAAGGGAATTCTCTGTGGTAGTAAGTAGGAGGATAAGGAATATTTCTGAGGAAACACAGCACCCTCTGCTTTGTCTCATGAGCCAATGGGAGCACATTGATGTGTGTATCAGAAAAAGGATTGCAGCCTTTCCCTAGGAATTATTTAGAATTTTATTTATTCATATGCAGGGGTAATACCTTTCACTACACTGTTTTGCATTTTTCCTTCTCCAAACACAGAAAATAAGATGCTGAAACTTTCCATAGCACAGAAAAGCCAATAGATCTATTCATATATAATGCACCAAAAATTAAGAAAAATTATGAATATGTCACTAGCTTTTCAGTATGTCTTGCTGGAACAGCAGTTACAGTACGGTAAATTGAGCAGCCAATGCCACAGGCACTGAATAATTCTATTTCGTATCCACCTCCTATTAGTGGAATTAATTAAATTGTTAATTTCCAACACTGCTACAGTAAATGCCTGCCAGTTAAATCATTTGATCTAATCATTAACTTGAACAACTGCTGGCATCCAGCAGCGTGTACACCAAGTGTTACTAGATCAGAGTCAAAAGGAATGAGCAGTAAAATGAGAGTTGGAATTCTCTTGAATTGGTGGTTCAGATATCTGTTATTTTATTATGGAGTATTCAAACATTACAGTTAAAAGACCTAAAGTAATCTTTACAATTCCTGCTTTAGGTTGAGGGTGCCTATTCTTACTGATCATGTCTTTTTAATGGAATTGTGCACTGGGAAAATGATGTTGCCGCATTTAAATCTATAAATAAATACATGTAAGCAGCACTTACTCTGAGGCTTGTTTGTGTTGCTGCATGACTTCAATCTAGTACTTGTTTTGCTGAAGCTCATTCCCTCAGTCCCCCAGCCCCCTGCCAGACTATCTGACTCTCTGTGAGGGCAAGCATGCTCAGTAACAGGCAACATTGGGGGTGGGAATTTCCCACCATGCAGTTCCTGAACCAACTGCCACCATTCCAGCTACAGCAAAATTATACATAACAGAAAAGATTGATACTACGGCACTTGATTGACAAATGGAGTGTAAGATGTTTTAGACTGGATTTCTAAAGAAATAGGGGACAGATAAAAAAAATGGAACCGTGATAGTTGGGAAGAACTATTGTTTCCAGTAATGGCCAATTTAAAAAAAAAAAAACTATTTTCCAGTGTACATATCCTTTAAAGTAGAAGTTAAGGTACATCTGCAGATGCTTTTCTGATTAGCCGATAGTTCACCTTGGAATGGTGATGGGGACTTGAAGATGGGGTCCATGAAAACTTTTCTGGCTCAATCTTCGTTTTTTCAATAAACCACTCAATATTGTCGAGTGATCGATCAGAAAAACAGAAAACTCGTTTTGAGCGATTCAAACGTATTTGCAGAATCACTCAAAATGTGGATCCCATGTATGGATAGTTCGGTGTAAAAGGGAACATTGCGTTTAAAGCATTATTAGGGAGATTCAATAAAAGTTCTTATCATTTAAAATGGTGCTAATTTTGCCCCAACCAATCAAATCTTATTTAACATTTGAAAGCTAACATCTGATTGGTTAGGGCAAAATTAGCACCATTTTAAATGTTAAGAACTTTTATTGAATAACCCTGTAAGTGAAGTATTTAAGGTAAACTATTAAGCGACATGGAAATAACAGTCGATTGGGCCGAAAAATCTGCCTGTGTGTACCAAGCCTAAAACATCAGCAGGATTGTGAAAAGAAATTGGTAATTCTGTAGGTTTACAGCTTTTTTTTCTGGTCTCTGCAGCTTCACAGTGAGTAGCATTTGTCTTTTTGACTGCTCAGTCAACTATGTATTTGGGTCCTGGACCCACTCTGGCAAAGCTGGAAACATGCAGAATTAAAGACACGAGATACAGCCATTCTGCTAGCTGTTAGTCCTCCCTGAGGACACTGACATGCGCAGGTGAGCCCTCCCCCTTCCATTCCTCCCACACTCCTAATCCCTTTATGGCTTCTTCTTCCCCTACCTTTAAAACGATTTGCTGTAGTGTAGCTTACCCCAGCCCACCCCATCCGCGGTGATAGTTTTGTTATATAAGCACAAGAAATATACTTACGCTCCTTTGTTCCGTTGGCTGTCTGCATAGCCGGCAGACGCATCTGTGATTGGCTGAAGCTCAGCCAATCACAGACGCAGCTGCTGGTCTAGCCCCTCTCTGCTGCTTCCGGCAAGCAGAGAGCCAGGAGCAGACAACTGAGGAAATGAAGGAGCGTAAATATGTTTCTTGTGCTTATTTTTAAAAACTTAACATGGCAGTTGGGGTAAGCTACACACAGAAAAATGTTATATTTAGAGTGTACAGAACCAGTCACACCACTTACAACCTTTAAAGTTTTTGTCCTTGAAAAAATGATTGCACCCATGATGTAAGTAATGATGATCCTTTATTTTAAAACAAACACATTCTATTATTCTATTATGCTAGAAATATACAATTACTATTTAAACATATGTCTCAGACCTCTTATGGCCTGTTATGAAGTCTAATCACACCCTTAAAAAGCTAATCTTTGCTCTTTGATTTTGCAATAGAACAAGGAAAACGAGGCAAAATGTTCATTGTTAGTGCTGTGCAGAAATAGTAAAGTAGTATTTGTAACCACTTTTTTAAGCATCAAACGGGCTTTGACTCTTAATAATCCTTTTAAGAATATTAAACGTACCCTTTTAACTGAATTTCCCCCCCTTCCCTCATATAGCTACTTTCAGCACCTTTAATTGCTTCTATATGAAGCTGAATTTAAACCTCTATAAAATATTTCCCAACAGGGGGAATTGTATAGGAACTCTCGATGTGTAATATAAACTGTATAAATGAAAGGGGCACGAGTGATATATTAAATACCTAGAAATTACAGTGTTTATTTCTATAGTTATAACAGTAACAGTACAGATGTGGAATTCACTGCATAAAAAAGGGTGTAACTAAAAGCAGAGTTGATAGATTGCTAATTTGCAATAAGATGGTTCATGTAACATATTCTGAATTTTGATGGAAGTTTATTTATAACACCCTTTCTTGTTATTACTAGAACTAGAATGATTACTTTGCATCACGGTACAATTTGCCATCATATCATATGTGGACTTCCTTTTTGAAATGCCAACATCCTAATGTATTGTTACTCAGCTGTAATGTACTAATGCAAATAGCTTTGTAGATTTCTAACATGAAGCACTTACGTTTTAAGAGCTATGTGAGACTGCGCTCATCTGTTCCCAAGGGCACAACTACCAAGGGGCCCCATTTTCTTATTTTTCCTATGATAGATATAGCCTCCTCCCAGAAAACTACTGTGGATAGGGGCCCCATCAAAGTTTTGCTAGGGGGCCCAGTAATTCCTAATTATGCCACTGTTTGTTCCTGTTGCATGTTAAATGCCTCATGTACTGTATAACTGGCGAGTTTCTGAAAATCCAGTTCACACCCAAATGAATAGGAATTTTTCACATTTTCTATAAATTTCTGAGTTTTTGATTTTCTTGCCGCGGTCTTACATTTACATCGAATGTTCGTTAATTAACGAATGTTCGGTCGTAGAATACCATGCGACAGTAAACCAACGCAATGGTATTCTATGGGTATTCTAAATCTACAATTGCGTTATCGTAGATTTACAATCGATTTTGTTAATTTACAGACATCAGAACCCTGTAGAGAAAAAACACCAGGCGGGGGACAAGGACAAGCAAGAATTAAAATAGAACCCTACTTTTCTAAATGACCAATAGATTAATCAATGCCAGGATTATGTTTCCTTAACCACGGTAAACCCAGAAACATGGAAGGGAAGATTTACGATAAAAAAATCTATTTATGAATGTATACCCCCCACTTTAAAAACTACCTCTTGTTACAGCTGAAGGTATATACACCCTTTTGGAGAAGAGTCATCAGTAGCCCTCACAAAACATGTTTGGACATATTCATAACTGGGATACCTAAAGAACAGGCAATGTCAATTTCCATTAAATTCCCTGCTGTGCTGACCTGTATTACCTTCATTAATAAAAGTAATAAAAGAAATGACTACAGGAAACAAAATTTTATCTGGTTGTTGAGGAATTATCTGTGCACCTAGATGACATTCCTCTAACAAACCTAGGGTTTGGAGTTCTCTGGGTCCTTTTGCGGACAAATGCGTGCAAAATGACCCAACTCCCCAATATAGATAGAGTCCAGCTGACCACCTTCTTTCTTTCTCAGTAGAAGATAGCCTAGATGATCCCAGCTGCATAGGTTTGTCAGAAGTCAGAGTGACTGTAGAAGCAGAAGTGACTGAGGAGGACTAAGAGAGAGCTTTAAAAGGCCTCACCTGCCGACGTTCACCAAGACTCCTATCCGCTCGAATTGCCAAATGGATTGATTGTTTGATAGTCATAGAAACCTTTACTAAAGTGACTCTTAAGGGCAGAGTCATTCCAAGAAGTAAGCACGGTCCAGCAGTGAAATCTCAACATGTAAATTATTATTGTGTTAAAGGTGGCTATGTCCTGTGAATTTACACTTATAAGTCTTATTTAATTTATAATTCAAAGTAATTGGTTTAACTATATTTTTATATTAAATTTTATTAACATTTTTAGTTAAATACAAGGAGGAGAACTGTAAATAAAACAACAAAGTAAAAGTAAATAGCAGATCTCTCTTACAGAAACTGTAATAAAATGCTAAATATGGTTTCCAAAAAGTGTATATTTGTCCAAGCATTTGGGTCCTTCTTCAGGTATAACAGACAAATAACCTTCCCCATCATAAAACCACACACTACATATTGTCAGCTCCTTCTAGTAGACAAACAAGTATTGTTTTTAAAGAGAAACAACCATCGAAAAATGGTCTAGCCCACACATTATATACATGTTGTGCATTACTAAGTAGGACTTAATACCCTACCTATACCATTACAGGAAAAGTATAACGTCCATGTATGAAAAAATTAAAGTCTCTATAAGGAAGAGAAAAGCATTCCTGAGAATAAATGATCAAATTTACAAAAAAAACATGTAATAACAAATGCATCATTCAACCCCTGTGGTTACATAGTGCAGAGTAGTTCAGTCCATCTCAATTCTGCTTGCAGAAGCAACCTTCTCTGATCACTGCCTCTCAGGGGTATAGGTATCTGTTCTCAATCTTGAAAATTTGTCCTGCAAAGTATGCTTTGTTACAGGACTTCATCCAGAACAATGATAGGGCTTGTCACAAATGTGAGTGTCATTTAAACTACCATAGGTAATATCCATAATGGCAGCAGTAATTTTCAACTTATCTCACTTTAATAATAGTGTCAATCAATCTGTCAGCTCCCACCTATTTCAACCCAGAGGTACTCAAAGGGTTAATCAAAGCTTCTGCCTGACTGTTCGTAAAAGATAGTGCTCTTCCCCTATCTCCATTTGTTATTTGTTTAACCCAGCGAGGTATCTGCCTCAAAGGCAATAGGTGTTAAAAATCACTCAGCAACTGCAGTATTCCCCAGACTGGCAGGCATGATAGCCGTAGGGGGCTTCCTCTTTCAAACCAAGTTTAGCCAAATGTTATTTCAAAGTCAATTCATATTTCATCATAATTCAAGGGAAGGAATTATGTCATATTTTCCCAAATAATGTTAGCTAATGCTGGAATCAAGGCGTATCTGCCATTATGTTACAGGAGGATATCACAAGGGAAACCCAAGATATTTTACTTCTTGGTCATACGAAATCATATGTATATCATGTTTGGTATCTTCGGATTCTATAAAATTAGTGGATAACAAAACCGTTAATATTTTGTATGTGAGATGTACGGTACTTATAGTATGGACTAGAGCGAAAATAGAGCTTAAAAGTTTCCCTCCAAAAAGCAGGATACACCACTCGGGGTTAACAAACCAATTATATAGGGGCCAAATCCCTCCCCTATTAAGGAGAGGGCATAAAGTAGGGTTCCAGGCGGAAAGCAGGGGGTTCACCATTTTACCATCTACAAGGGAACATCTAGCTAATTGGACGAAATGTATATTGGCTTCCATCTTGGATTATCACTTTGGATTTTGTCATTTTTTTCCCCATATTGAATTACCAAGTTTTAATGGACCTTGCTCATGGACCATTTTTTTCTTTATCCCATTTTCTCCTCACTGTGCGCTATTTTATGTTCAGTTATTTACTATAGCATTTTTCTTAAAATTTTTAGGAACTCTTTTTTGTACTTTTAATAAATGATATAAAATAATTTAAAGGCTAATTGTCCTATTCTATCTATTATCTATCCCAAAACGAACCTTGCTTTAAAAATTACATTACTGTATAGGAATTATTGTCTAGATATATACTGTATATATAACTGTGTAAGTGCGAATAACCTTTTTCTTACATGATTTTTATAAATTAAGGGGTGTGTATAATCCCTTTGGTACAGTTTACATGCCATTCTGCTGTCTCGGAATGTGGTGGCAGCTTACCCTATAAGAATTAAGATATATTTTAGTGTACTGTGTCTTAATGTTCACTACCCCTCCTTCTCTGTTCTGTTTTATTTGACTTTTCAGTTAGTTAGAGTGTATTTTTCGACAGCTGCTAAAAAGATAGCCAGACTGGAGTGGAGGGTTGTGACAGGGCTGATCAATGGTAAGATGCGGTCTGCAAGGAGCACGTCTTCCTATTGGTTGAAAATGCAGAAGTGAAGGGGGCGTGTACGGAGCCAGCATTCCTAGTTCTTTAGGCACTCATCCTGGTTACTACCACTGTGAGAGGGTGGGGTGGGGGCATGGGTAGTGATAATTGTCTTTAACACATATACAATCAATTCTGAGGTGCATGTAAAATATTGAACCTACACTGTGCAGTTGCTGTTTTTTTTTTTAAAAGCATGCTTTATTATCTTGTCTACACTATGCTAGGCTCTTTAATATGATATACTTCCTTTACTTTAATAATGTATATTCCATTGAGGAGAAAAGACTATACATAGCCCTATTCATGGTATGACATGCGTAACATCCACGAGAACTTCAAAAAAGGAAGAAATTTGACCAAGTAATTTCAGGTGTCAGTATAGCTGCTTATGCTAATTTGCTCTTATTCTCTTCTAGGTATTTCAATGCCAGTGCCTGTGTTTGGTCTACAGGATGACAGCAAAGTTTTTGACCAAGAAAACTGCTCTCTGTCCGATGAGAATTTCATTATTGTTGGTTCTTTTGTGGCATTCTTTATACCTTTAATTATCATGGTGATCACATACTTTTTAACTATAAAATCCCTCCAGAAAGAAGCTACACTATGTATTAACAATCTTGGAGCTAAAAGCAAACTTGCTTTGTTCAGCTTTCTCCCTCAAAGTTCACTTTCTTCTGAAAAACTCTTTCAGCGCTCTTTGCAAAGAGAACTCGCACCTTATGGAAGGAAAACTATGCAGTCCATCAGCAATGAACAAAAAGCCTCCAAGGTCCTGGGCATTGTATTTTTTCTTTTCGTTATCATGTGGTGTCCATTTTTCATCACTAATGTCTTGGCTGTGTTCTGTAAGGAATCTTGCAATGAACATATAATTGGTGAATTACTGAAGGTTTTTGTTTGGATTGGCTATCTGACTTCAGCAGTTAACCCTTTGGTTTACACACTCTTCAACAAAACCTATCGCTCTGCATTTGCACGCTATATTCAGTGTCGCTACAGGGAAGAAAAGAAGCCTTTGCAGTTGATTTTGGTGAACACCATCCCTGCATTGGCTTACAATTCGAGTCAGCTTCAGCTTGCACAAATGAAGAATTTTAAGAAAGAAGGCAAAATGAAGACTAATGATTATTCCTTGGTTACTATTGGTTTACACTCATTAGATAAGGTCTCTAAGGTTGGGGTTCCATCCCTAAATGAAAATGTTAGCTGTTTGTGAATGGGACAAATTTCTAAGCTCACAACAGCAAACAGAAAGACTAACATTGTAATGCCAATGATTGTATGGAAACCGAAAATGGGACATGAATTAATATTGTTTTCTCTTTTTTTATGGAAAACAGGGTAGAGATTTCTCAGATGTACATAAAGAAATGTCAGTAATATATTTATTTTAAACCAGACTTCAAACAACCCTGCGATCTGTTGGACTGGATGATGTTATTGGATAGATACAGCTTTGTATGAGGCATGTTTTAGGTGTCTTACCTCAATTCACTCACTGTGTCTGTCATTGAGCACTTTAAAGGAAATTACATACAAGTAGAGATGTAATGTGGGTTAGATTAGAACCCAGTTTCGAATCGAATCTGAGGGTTTGGAAGTCCCGACGAAACTTTCGGAACTCCCGAATTTCACGAAACCCGAATTTTCGATTTTTATCGAAAGTAGATAATTATCCAAAATCAAAAATAGATGGTTTTCAAAATCGAAAGTAGCCGATTTTCGAAAATCCCAACTCGAACTTTCAATATTTCTGAACATTCGAAAATATATAACAGTTTCGAACATCTCTACATACAAGAATGGTGCTATTAGGGACAAACTGATCTCCACACTGAAATGACTAGATTTTTTGAAATATTAAGTGGCATTTCTGAGCCAGGCAGTGCAGGACCACTGTCAAAGGAATCTGTAGAAGGAAATGAGATAAATTCAACATAAAAGTACTATGCCATTCATAAGGAAATAAAGCCCACAAGCGAGCCATAGAAGTACTGCTGACTGTGAGATGTGCACTGCATGATTTGCACCTAGTGGTTAGTCATCAGGTCCTTGGGGAAAGACGAGAGTCTGAAACATGTACTGGAACCAGTATAACAAAAGGTGTGTAGGACACGAAAATCTGTGATGAGGGGGGAGTTTTATTTGGTGGAATAAAAGTTTGCTTCACAGATTTTGCTGCTCCCCATTTGTTATACAGGTTCCAGATTGTGAGACCCTGGGTAAGGGTTTAAAGAAGAAGTTTAGCACTCAGGGCTTTGGATTTTAGGTTTATACTTCTAAAACATGTAGTGCAGATCTCAAATAGCAAAAAAATATGAAACAACATCCCAGACATGGCTCCTTTGTGCACTTTTTACTGATTTGTAAAGTTTTGATACTTTGTGGGACCTTGTACACAGTGGTGGAACTCGATCTGCTACCTGAAAGTTGCTTTATTTCTTTTAAATACTATGCCACTTGTAATAAATATTTATTATAAGATTAGCTCAAATCTTTTTTTTCTTAAGCTCCAATATTTAGAGGGAAACTGTGGTCCAGGTAAATTTTTGGACCACAGAAAATGGTTTGTGGTTTGCAGACCACAGATCCCCTTTAAATTTCTCATTGAATTTGTATATTTTAATTCAGATTGAAAAAATTTTAGTCAAATTGTGTTTTTGGATTACCCCTCCCTCTTCTCCCTTACCCCTTTAGAGGCAATGACTTCCCTGAAGGTACAATCTTGTGCTACAAAAAGCAAATAGGAAACTTATCCTGAAAAATGAAAGCGGAACCAGAAATAGTTTTTTTTTTTAATTTCTAAATTATTATATTTTCTGATGTCCAAGTAAAATACAATATGAGCTAATGTTATAATTTAAGTTCAATGGAGAGATAAAGCCTAATAATAAGTAAATTCCAAGTGATTCCTCATATTATACAGACCTATACTGCTCACCTGAAAAATGATGCATCTGTCACTGCTGCTCCTCCCAGTATTTGCAACTGGTAAAACCATATCTTTCCCAAAGTCCAAAATGTGGCTGATATCAGAGGACATGGGAAGCAGTCAGGGTAAATGATCCCTACTTCTTTTCGGGTATGTATCAATTCAAGGACTTAAAGAACTTAAAGGGTATCTCCACTAAGGGAAAAAATTGCCATTTAATTTTGTTGAAGAACGGGAGGTAAAGGAGCTGTGTCTTACCTCCCATTCTTCAATAAAACCGGCAGGAGCCAGGAGAGAAGGCAAGCTACTTACCCGTTCGCTCGCTCCTCCGCCACATAGTCTCACAGGTCCAGACGGACTCTTCTATGCGCATGCACAAGTGCAAAATATGAAGCTGTGGAGAGGTTTGTATCATTCCTTTTTCTATTAAATGTACTATTATGAAAACATTTGTTCAGAATACCATTGGACTGGTAACTACTTCCTCTACTATTTTAACCGTAGATTATGGTGATTGCCATAAAATTGAAACATTGAATGTAGCAGTGTCAGTTGTTTGAACAACCTGAATATGGACATTTTGCTTTTCTATTTGTTTGTCTTATATTGTTTCTCATTTCAGGAAAACTATTTCCAGCTGTTCATATATTGAAAGAGTGCATTGTATATTTTTGAGGAATATGCTAAATTAAATCAGTTATTTTTATTAATGTCTTTATTATGTGATGTACTGAAGACATCTTAAAATGACAGGGAAACAATTAAAAGTGAAGGTGTTATTTCTAAACAACCTGATCCTGTTTATTTTAAATTTGTCTCATCCTCTTGCTGCTTCTTGTTCTATTAGGCTATTGACTTTTGTATTGGTGTTGGCACATCATCTTCTTTGACATTTTTTAATGTGTATTGTGGGAAAATCATATGTATGTTGTGCAAGAATTCATAAATATTATATATGAATGACAGGAGAAGAATGATAGTAGAATGAAACCCTATCATTATAAAACGCTACAAAAGATAAGGATGACACCCAGCCCTTTGAATTTCTTTTTGTCCCAGGGTTAAAGGGCATGTCCACCCCAAAAATAAAATTTGCCAAACTACTGGCCCCACTGTGTAGTGTTAAAAAAAATCCTTACCTTTCTCCTCTGCTCCTTCGGGTTGACCTGCAGTGCTTTCTGAAGAGTAGTCCTGGAAACTGAAGAGTAGGAGCCTTTCTGTGTGTAATAAGGTATCTACCCCTTCTTTGACCTCCCAGATATGCACTGTGGAGATCTCCCCCCTTCATCCAGATCAATTATCTCTGCAGTAACTTCTAAAAAGTAATCATATTTTCTGTAGTGTAGGGGACCCCCCTGCAACCCTAAACGCTAAGGTATTAACTTAAATGCGCACAGAAACAGACTTACCGACCTTCAGTACCTCGGCTCACTCAATAGACAGCAGCCACATCTGTGATTGGCTGACTCTCAGCCAATCACAGACACGGCTGCCGGTCTGGCTGGAAGTAGCAATAGATGCAGAGGCCGAAGGAACGAAGGTGGGTAAGTCTATTTCTGTGCATTTTTTAACTTCATACACTAGCGTTTAGGGTTGCAGAAGGGTCCCCTACACTACAGAAAATTTTGATTTGGGGGTGGAGATACCTTTTAAGTACTATAGTATGTTAGATTTATTAGGCGAAAATTACTGTTTCACCCGACAATCTAAATTGAATGGGGGCACCCGACAGCAATGTTAATCAATTTGCCTGATGGATCACACAACGATGCTGATGGAACAATCGTATTATTCTCCCACACTGCCAGAGACCTAGAGCAGTACAGACAGTCAAAGTAAAAAGTGGCCTCTCTGTATAGGGATTGGGTGGTAAATCTCATGTAGAACAATTGTGCACCACAATCTCTCCCTTGCATATTTAAAGGGCTACTACACTGAAAAATTTTACTTTACCTCATCCTAACCTATAATTAAATACATGTAAGCAGCACATACTCCATGTGTGTGTGTGTTGACGTATCCCTTTAATTCAGTATTTTGCTCAGTCTCCCTCTCCATTCCTTTCATCTGACCTGACTTTCTGTTAAAGTGATAGATATTTTCTAGTATAGATGCTCCTTAAAGATCACTTACCTTGCGCCCATTAAGAGAATTGTGAGATCCTTAAGATGGGGTTGGACAACATTAGTTTTTTAATCCTTCAGAGTAAATAAAAATGAAAATGTACAGCACAGTTGATTTCGGAGGCTACGGGCCCTAGATCAGCAATGCCCTAGACCAGCAATGCCCATATGTTACAAATCCCTCCCACAGCATTGTCACCCACAGGCATACCTAAATATACCCTCATGAATGCACACAAACACTCTGACACACAATTTGTTTATACAGAATCTGTCCCAAGACAATTCGTTGTTTGCAATCACTTACATCATTATTTGAATTGGGTTAGATAAATAAGTAGTTTTATATCCAGAGGTTTAATAAATGACATGAAAAATAGATGTAGAGTCATTCTTTCATTAGTGCTTTGGTATTACAAGTTCACATATAATTTTACACATATTGCCATTTATTTAAACAACTGCGTGCATGCTGTACAATGTACTAAACTCATTATTATGTGAGAAGAGCAAACCCCACAGCTGACATGTTACTGTGCTACTGAGGAATCATGATTGACATGATCGTATTTCCCTTCAGTAGCTATCAGTTGTTTATCATTTGAAAGTATTAAGACTGGATTAACATTTGCTATATTTACATTTCCCTTAAAGTGGGTATGTCTGAAATAAGATTAATTCCTTTCCTCTGAATTAATATACAATTCATTATTAGAAGAATCAGTTTTGATGACTAACGGTTTGGACATGTCTAAAATTAACTAAATAAAGTAAAGCTCTTACATTAGCTCTTTCATAGGGATCCTACACTTTGCTTCTTGCTAAGGACCTAAATGAATACATAGCTCATGAATCAAAAGTTTAAGACTTAAATCAATCCCAAATTAATTATAAATACAATATTACTAGATTAACTCACCTACCTATGACCCATTAAACACTCTTTATTAGATGTTTATTTTTACAGAGTAACCCACATTTCATACGCAAGAGATGTTTTTTTTCCAGATAATGGGCTATCATAGATTTAGAAATGTTTTTTTCTTCTTAAAGGGCATACCCACCAATAAATTACAAATATTTCAACCTTATCTTTAGTAATATTTGAATGGTCCAAACTTACATCTGAAATAACCTAATCTAGCCAGAATCACAGCACCAAAGCACCAAAAGGTTCCATCATGCCCCTTGCATTAAGAGCTTGTTACAAGCTTGGGTGTGCACACTGTGCATTGAGAACCAGGTCCATCCTTGCCACAGCCATGATTGACAGTGGGGATGGGAAGGACATGGCTAATCTTTGGTGCTGTGATTCAGCTAACAAAAGGGAACTTGGATCTAAGGTTGTGTACACATGGTCGGATATGTCAGGGCGATTGACCATTGTGACCAAAATTGCAATTGTTCAAGCCAAAATATAGTGTACCCACCCAAAGATAGAGTGGTTTACAATGGAGTAGTTTAAAAGATTTGTAATTTATGGTGGACATGCTCTTTAATTCGCACCCTTGGGCTACCTACATTTTATGCAAGGTGATCTGGTGGCTCAAAATATGGCTTATGGTTCTTTCCACATAAAAATAATTCTCCTTTGTTCTGGCTATCCGGAATCTCCAATTGCAGCTCAAAACACAAGCAGCCAAAGATAGATGTCTACTGGGAGGAAAAGAAAAATGTACATGTAAATACAATTGGGGTAATTTACTGTTAGCGCAAATGGGAGAACATTGATTGTGGCTTAAAGATGGGAAACTGAATGTCTTTAGAAAATCACACAACTGATCAATTTGATGGCATTCCTAAGGAATCTGGGTATAATTTGCAGTATATTTATATTTCCTGTGTAGATCGGCATTACTGACATCAACTGGAATCCAGTAAAAATTGTTTATACGGATCACTCAAGACTGGAATGTCACTTTTACCACATTGGTACTGTATGTGTTCTACCCCTTCCTAAATAATAGGGTTGGAATAAAAAGTTTAACTGGGCATACTCAATAAAGCAAATACTAACATTGAATTGAGTTTCAAGCTGAACTTTTTTAGATTAAAAATTTTAGTTTAGATTGTGTTTCAAATAATGACCAGGTCACATCAATACAGGTGGATATTACTTTCCAATTAATTATACTTACTATTCTGTTTGACATTATTTTGATTGACTTGTAGGTGGAGTTTAAATCGAATGGACTTATGTTTCACTAAAAGGGTAAATAGTATTCAGTTAGGTCTAATACACACTGGTGGACCAGGGTTGCCAGATGTCCCTTTTTGGACGAGATTGTCCTGACTGCAGGGACACAATCCCGAATCCCAGTCAGGGCTGAAATCCCGTTCCAGTAATGGCCTGGCAACCCCACCCTTGAAACTCCTATTCTCTGCACACGAAAGCCCCCAAACTTGCCTTTAATCCCCCCCTCTTCTGCTCTTTCCCCTCCTGCTTGGGTGCCAGACAAATCTGGAAAACCTGACTTTTTACAACTTCTTTTTATTATCAGAAATGTCACAGTTGTACAGAAAAGAATATTAGATTTATTATATATTGACAATGACATCATATATATTGATATATTAGATTCATTTGGATAAAGTTGTGCGTCGGAGTTGTTTCCTATGGTTTGTGATATTGATTTGTTTCTATCTAGTACCATAAAATTTCTTTATAAAGGTGAGGTCTGAAAACATGCAAGACTTATATGTTATTGCTACATATTACTGCAGCAGGGTATATATACTTGTTATCAGGTAGTATAATCTTTTAAAAAGTTTTAGGGTGTCAAAGTTGCTATTGCAGACTCCCCATATGTTCTTTTTCAAGGGCATTTTTGGGTGTAGATCAGTTTTGATGTAGAATAGCAATATTTTTTAGGGCTATCTTTTTGTTTGCGTGGGGGTTTGTGACGTGATCTTTCTTCCTTTTCCCTTTACTTTCCCAAAGTTATTTTGTGTTTACAAAGTCTTGCGTATCCTCAGTCACGGGAGTAGGATTAGAACTTTACAAACATTATAACATAAAACTGTAAGGTAATAAACTCGTAAAGTAAAAGAACAGTGAGGCAATATAACATTAAAATCCTTTTGACAGTAATGCAATGTAGTTATTGTTCTTGGGTGTGGGTATTTTGCATAAGTAGAGGCTGGGTTGGTAATTGTGATATATTGGTATGTTTGGCTTTGTTATCAACACGTTTGTTTATATAGGTAAAACAGTATTGCTATGTGGTGGTAGGATTTAAACCTTGAGTTTCCCCAGGGTGCGGCGTAGGTCTGTGTTCAGGTATCTCCAGGTTTCAAAAAAAGTTTCTATATGTTTTTCTTTTTGTAAATTAAGTTTGGAATCTAGTTTTTCTATATATAGAATTTGGGTCCGATCCTGGATTACTTCTGACATTCCGGGGGGGGGGGGGGGGGGGGTTGTTCTCAGCCAGTGCCTAAGAATTAATCTTTTGGAGGCCAGGATTATTAAATGAATAAGGGCACGGCCACACTGCAACGCAAACGCAATCGCATGCAATTTCATTT
The DNA here is from genome assembly GCA_019447015.1 of Hymenochirus boettgeri. Classification (NCBI taxonomy): domain Eukaryota; kingdom Metazoa; phylum Chordata; class Amphibia; order Anura; family Pipidae; genus Hymenochirus; species Hymenochirus boettgeri. The sequence goes on along the minus strand of CM033470.1, from coordinate 258,023,805 downwards.
GCGATTTTGTTGCGTTTGCGCATGCGTTTTTTTCATTAACTATTGAAAAGCGATTGCGATTTAAAATGCGGAACGCAAATCGCAACACACCTGAACGTGTGTTTTCGGTGCGTTGCCGCGTTTTCAATGATATGGAAAAGAGCAAACACATGCGCAAACGCAAAATAAAGCGCAGCAGTGTGGCCTAGCCCTAAGTCTTTTTTGGTTGGATTTTATTTGTAAGCAACTGTCGCCTTCACCCTGGGAGTTGTTCAGATTAGATGTTGCTAATGGTTTTGCCATTACAGTGTTAATTATTCTGTAGCAGTCTAATAAACTTAGATTATCTAGGAGGATGCTTGTGAAGGTTCTCATTCATCCAGGTCATGGTATATCTGTTGTATTCAATTAGATCAACTGGACTTGAAATGTAGTTCTTGAAGACGTTTCGCTAGTCATCCGACTGGCTTTCTCAATTCAGAATGACTTGTACAAGAATCTGTGGCAACTTATGTACCCATAAAAAAAAATATCCAGTACTTACCTTGCCTGCCTCCAGAGATCACCTTACCTGTATCCTGTACTTACCTTGCCAGTATCCAGTACTTACCAAGCCAGTATCCTGTACTTACCTTGCCAGTATCCAGTACTTACCTTGCCTGCCTCCAGTCACCACCTTGCCAGGATCCAGTACTTACCTTGCCAGTATCCTGTACTTACCTTGCCGGTCTCCAGTGACTACCTTGCCTGTATCCAGTTTCCGTCTACTCACCTCATCTGTATCCAGTTACCTACCTCCTGTATCCAGTATCCAGCCTTCAGTTCCCAGCAGCACCTTGCTCCTGTTTCCAGCCTACAGTTCCCAGCAGCCTCTGTATCCTGCACCTTCTGGAATATCAGCCTCCTCCTAAAGCGTACTGTGAGTACCCGGCCGTCCGGCCATTTGTTACATACAAAAAGGACATCTTTGAAATGGAAAGGGTTCAGAGAAGGGCAACTAAATTAATAAGGGGATTGGGGGAGCTTGAATATGAAGAGAGACTGGGAAAGTTACAATTATGTATGCTGGAGAAAAGGCGCTTGCGTGGGGATATGATTACTGTGTATAAATACATTAACAGGTCATACAATAAACTATCTGGGGCATTGTTCACCAATAGAACATGTCAAAGGACACGAGGACATCTCTTAAGACTTGAAGAAAAAAGGTTTAGGCTTCAAGCTCGGAAAGGGTTTTTCACTGTGAGAACGGTAAAGCTATGGAACTGTCTTCCAGTGGACGTTGTAATGGCAGGTTCATTGGTCAGTTTCTAAAAAAAGCTGGATGAGTTTCTGCAAACAAGAAATGTTGCAAGTTACTGGTATTGATACATAAAGTAGAGTTGATCCAGGGAAATTTCGATTGCCACTTGGAGTCAGGAAGGAATTTTTCCCCCCTTCATAAATTTGGTGGGGGTTTTTGCCTTCCTCTGGATCAACAGTTAGGCAGGAAATGAGGATATTGCTAGATGGGTTGGACTGGATGGACGTATGTCTTTATTCAACCTCAAATACTATACTATACTATACCCAGTGGTCCAATTATACATTGATTGTGGGTCAATCTTCCGCTGTTTGTTTGGTTTTTTTGGGGGTTTTTTTTTATTTTGTTTCCTGATCAGTGTTTTGATGATGTGAATCGTCGGTTTCAATATGTAGCAATTTTTTGCTCTGGTAATCAGGGATAGCATGATAGATGGGTGAAGTAAGTTTAGAGCAGATACCTAATTTGAAAAGTATAGGAAAGGGTCAACTTGGTTAGTTTTGTGGGTGTCCTGCCCCTAGGGCGGTTTATATGCCTGGGGGCCACATGATGAAGCAACCGTGTTGTTGGGGATTTCCAATGCCCAGTTGCGATATGTCCTGCAGGAGTAGATAGGTGGGTGGATAGGTATAGTTGAAAGAGGGTAGCGAGGGTCCTGGACTAAATAGAAGGCTCAGTCTTGGTGTATCCGGGGGTGTTCGGTTTATTGAGGGCTGCATCTGTTTGCTGAGATGGACAGTGATTCTTTGGTATTTCCTTGCTGTAGGTTGGTCGAGTTTGTGAATAATTTATTGTTTTTGTTTTTGTGGTTAGGGATAGCAAAGTAGATGGGTGAAAGAAAATAGATATATATCGTATTTCCAGTTATTGTGGATAGTGTGCTAAGGCAGTGGAACGTGTGTCTGGGTGATGATTTGGGGAGCGCTAAGGTGTGCCACGTTGTGATGCTTGGCATCTGTGTCTGTTTGAGAAATAGGCCTCTGCCTCTTCCAGGTCTTGGAAAGTTAGTGGTGGGGCCCCTTGTGGTAGGACCCTCAGGATGACTGGGTATTGAAGGGTAAATCTTGTTTGCTGGGCGTGCAAGGTGGAGCAAATTTTGCTAAATGCTCTCTGTTTTTTTGCTAGTTCGATGGAATAATCGGCGAATATTAAAAGTTTGTTGTTTTCATATATGAACTCTCCTTTGGCCCTGAAGGCACGTTGCATGGCTATTTTATCTGTATAGTTGAGGTATTTCACAATGACCGGCAGAGGCCTCACATTTTGCCTGTCCGGATTGGTGGGCCTATTCTGTGGGCCCGTTCAAATTGTAAGTCCTGTCTTAGTCCCAGAGATTGCGGGAGCCTATGGGCTCTGAGCTCCATCAGCTCCTTTGGTTGTATTTACTCCGGTATGCCAATGATTCAGAGATTGTTGCGTCTCGATCTGTTCTCGAGGTCGTCAAATTTGTCTTGGAGCCTTATGATTTCCTCTCTATGGGAGACCGTATCGTGTGCAACCTTTTCAAGGAATTCCTCTGTGTGAAGAATTCTTTGTTTTGCTTCAGCGATGCGGCCTAGTTGTGCTGCAGTGTCCTGTTGCAGTGGTTGGATGGCTTTCGCTATGACTTCCATGATTGTGTGTTGAATGTCGGGGAGTAAGGTCCGGCTTACCGCTAGTGCTAACTGGTTGTGCTCTTGAGAGTCATGGAAGCTTGAGTTTGAGCTTTCTTCCATCGGCAGTTGAGTCTGTGATCGTTCCCCAGTGGAGAGGTCGGGATCATGTGGTGGTGATTCCACCATTTTGGGTTCCTTTTGGGATGTTTCTTTACCCTTGCTTTTCGAGGGGTTGGATTTGTCTTTTCTGACATATCCATGTTGCAGTTGTCTGGTAAGACCTTGGTGTTACGTTATCCTTTTTAGGTCGAAGTGGTAGCCAGATTTATATTAGCAAGGCTTTTTCTAGGAGTGAAGAGCGGAGCAGCTAAGTTTTACATGCGTCCCTGGCAGCGCCAGAACCGGACAGGACTCAATATTCTTGCCGACAGACCTACTGATTGATAAACAAACAAGTAGTCTTAAGCTGGGTACACACATAGATCCTTTCTGCCCAACCAATCAGGATGAAGGGCTGACAGTCGCGGCAAAAGTAGCCACAACCGAGCATGCAGTCCATAGAGTTAGATTGTCTGTTTGTCCAAATAATTGCATGCTGTGTACACAGCTTAAGAGTCTGGGCAGAGAGCCTTCCACTACTAGAAGATTATAGTGTTCCTTTAATTCCATTCTCCCCTTCATTAACATTGTTTGATTATGTCAACGTTTGATTATGTCAGAGATGGAAAAATTGGAGGAGGCAGAGAGCAATCCGTTACTGTATTAGTATAATTTCCCTTTTAAAAGAAGTACCACCAATATTTTAGCTCGATCAACAAAAGCCATCAGTATTGCCTTTAAAATGAGCCCTGTATCCCATCCCATCTCTGGGTGAAACGGTTTATATTGTTGAAAAGGTTTTGCTATTTAACTTACTGAATTCTTCTTGCTTTTAGCAGCTTGTAGCCATGTAACCAGCACACTGCTTTGCTTGCTTTGATAGCCATTTCCACTCAATATTTTTACTTCTATTTTCAATTCTGCAAATCTTGTATTTGCCTTCCTGTGTTTGTGTAAACCTTGGGCAGGTGTAAGGTACTCACCTGTGCGTCCGGTCCAGCGATGATCCGCTGAGCAGCGCTCCAGGCCCAGTGACGTTGATGCTCGCTCCCGCTTCTTGCATGAGCACCGTCATGACATCACTACACAAGTGCCCCGGTCGGCGCAAGGTTCAAATAGCCCCTCCTCTCTCTTGTCAATTGTATTGGCGTCTAGGGTTCCTGTTGTTCGTGCTTCTTGCCTAGAAGCTCCTCCATTGTTACAGCCTACTCCATTGTTCCAGTATCCAGCTCCTCCATTGTTACAGCCTATTCCATTGTTCCAGTATCCAGCTCCTTTATTGTTACAGCCTACACCATTGTTCCAGTATCCAGCTCCTCCATTGTTACTGCCAACTCCATTGTTCCAGTATCCAGCTCCTCCATTGTTACAGCCTATTCCATTGTTCCAGTATCCAGCTCCTCCATTGTTACAGCCTACTCCATTGTTCCAGTATTCAGCTCCTCCATTGTTACAGCCTACTCCTTTGTTCCAGTTTTAAGCTCCTCCATTGTTACAGCCTACCCATTGTTCCAGTATTCAGCTCCTCCATTGTTACAGCCTATTCCTGTAACAAAATGGCCGGGAGGCCAGGGTACTTACGAGTACGCTTTAGGAGGAGGCGAATAGTCCTGGAAGATGCAAGACACAGAGGCTGCTGGGAACTGTAGGCTGGATACTGGAACTAGGTGCTGCTGGGAACTGTAGGCTGGATGGTTACTGGATGCAGGCAAGGTAGGTAACTGGATACAGATAAGGTAAGTAGATGGATACTGGATACAGGCAAGGTGAGTAACTGGATACAGATGAGGTAAGTAGATGGATACTGGATACAGGCAAGGTGAGTAACTGGATACTGGATACAGGCAAGGTGAGTAACTGGATACTGGATACAGGCAAGGTAAGTAACTGGATACTGGATACAGGCAAGGTAAGTAACTGGATACAGGCAAGGTAAGTAACTGGATGCTGGATACAGGCAAGGTAAGTAACTGGATACTGGATACAGGCAAGGTAAGTAACTGGAAACTGGATACAGGCAAGGTAAGTAACTTGTGCAGGAGAGGAACAGAATCCAAGGCAGGTGAGTACAAGGAGCCGGGAGGTAGCAAACGCTACTATTAGGCACCGGGTCCAGGAGGACGCTGGTTTTTAAATCTTCGCACTGCCCGGCGTGTCGGCGTCATGACGTCATGACGTCTACGACGCCGGCCACACGGAAGTGCAGTGCGGAGCGGGACCGGAGCGGCAGGTAAGTTTGTGACAGTACCCCCCCCTTATGGGGGGCCACAGGACCCAACGGGCCAGGTTTCCTGGAAGACTTCTGTGAAAAGCTTTGACAAGATGAGGAGCATGCAAATCTGAATGTTTAATCCACGCTCTTTCTTCCGGACCAAACCCTTTCCAGTGGACCAAATACTGAAGAGATCTCTTCAAGAATCTAGAATCCAAGATCTTCTCGAGCTCAAACTCCTGCTGACCATCAACGGAAATTGGAACGGGAGGTTGTAAAGATGTGGAATACTGATTAGAGCACACTGGCTTGATGATAGAAATATGAAACACGTTAGGAATCCGCATGCTGGAAGGAAGCTGGAGGCGAACAGCCACTGGACCGACTAATTCCTGGATAGGAAAAGGACCAATAAATTTGGGTCCCAGTTTGGAGGAAGGAACCCGTAGATTAATATGAGCAGAGGAGAGACACACTTTATCTCCAACCGAATAAGCTGGGGGTTCTCTACGTATCCTATCTGCTGCAGTTTTTTGTACCAAAGCAGATTTCTAAAGGCTGATTTCCGTAGCATGCCAGATAGCGGTCATCTGGGCCGCAGAGACTTTGGCAGCGGGTACATGTGTGCAAAGAAAATCTTGAGGAAAACATCTAGGATTTGTCCCGAAGACACATAAAAAAGGAGATTTCCCAGTAGAAGCATGAGGTGAATTGTTATGGGCAAACTCAGCCCAAGGCAGAAGGTCGGCCCAATCATCCTGAGTATAGGAAATGTAACAACGAAGATATTGTTCCAAAGACTGGTTAGTGCGTTTATTAGACCCGTTGGACTGTGGGTGGTAAGCCGAAGAAAATTGTAACTTGATGTTCATTGATTTACAAATTGCTCTCCAAAATTTGGAAACAAATTGAGTACCTCTGTCAGATACTATTTCAGAAGGGAGTCCATGAAAGCGGAAGATATGAGAAATAAATAATTGAGCTAACTCCTTCAAAGATGGTAGTTTGGGGAGGGGAACAAAATGGGCCATTTTGCTGAAGCGGTCTACTGTCACCCATATAACCGTGTTTTTGTTGGAAGGCGGAAGTTCCACAATAAAGTCCATGGATAGGTGGGTCCAAGGTCTGGATGGAATGGGGAGGGGTTGAAGAAGACCACAGGGGAGGGTTCTAGAAGATTTGGATTGAGCACAGCTGGTACACACTTGAATAAACTCTTTAACATCTTTCCTCATTTTGGGCCACCAAAGGGAACGGGCAAGAATATTAACAGTTTTGTTAACAGCGGGATGTCCGGCCTGCTTGGAACAGTGAGTATGAAGAAGGATAGTTTTCCGAAGTGAAGCAGGAACAAAGATTTTGCCAGGGGGTGTGTCTGAAGGAGCGGAATCTTGTGCGGCTTGATTCTCGGAACAGAGTTGAGGAGATATAGAGGCCAAGATTTTAGTGGTTGGAATAATGGAGCCCTTATCTTGATTAATACAGTCGGATGCAACAAATGATCTGGAAAGGGCGTCAGCTTTTTTTTTTTGGAACCAGGTTGGTAAGTGATAACAAAGTTGAATCGGGAAAAGAATAAGGCCCACCGTGCTTGACGGGGATTTAACCTTTTAAGATTCTGGATGTATTCGAGATTCTTATGGTCGGTAAGGAGGTTATAGGTACAGGGGTGCCTTCTAATAGATGACGCCACTCCTCGAGGGCCAGCTTAATAGCAAGAAGTTCCATATTCCCAACATCGTAGTTCCGCTCGTTGGGTAGAAACTTCTTAGAGAAATAAGCACAGGGATGGAGTTTCCTTTTAGGGCCTTGTCTTTGAGAAAGGATGGCTCCTGCACCTAAGTCCGAGGCATCGACTTCGATGTAGAAGGGGAGACTAGGATCTGGATGTACTAGAACTGGTGCATCAGCAAAGGCTTCCTTGAGTCGTTTGAAGGCTTCAAGGGCTGCAGGGGTCCATGAATGAGGCTTACCACCCTTACTGATGAGGGCTAATATCGGAGAAATTATAGAAGAGACCCCTTGAATGAATTGTCTGTAATAATTGGCAAAGAAAATGAACCTTTGAATAGCTTTGGTTCCCATAGGAAGAGACCAATCTTAGATGGCGGAAACTTTCACAAGATCCATCTGGAAACCTTGGGCAGATATGATGTAGCCCAGGAAGGGTACTTGCGAACCCTCAAACAGACACTTTTCCAGTTTGGCATATAGGCTATTCTCTCTCAGATGAAGTAACACCTGTTTAACATGGAGGCGGTGTGAGGGCAGATCTTGAGAAAAGATTAAAATGTCATTAAGATATACGACTACTGAGATCCCCAACATATCCCGGAAAATGTCATTCACGAATTCTTGGAACGCCGCTGGAGCATTACAAAGGCCAAAGGGCATTACGAGATATTCATAGTGACCGTCCCTAGTGTTAAAGGCTGTTTTCCACTTGTTTCCTTTGCGTATACGGATCAGATTGTATGCCCCACGGAGATCCAGTTTGGTAAATATTTTGGCCCCTTTTATCTGGTCGAACAGTTCAGAAATGAGAGGAAGAGGATACCGATTCTTTATAGTGATTTTATTTAACCCCCGGTAGTCGATGCAGGGTCGTAAACCTCCGTCTTTTTTTTCAACAAAAAATAATCCAGCTCCAGCAGGGGAAGTGGACGGTTCTATGAAACCCCTAGACAAATTTTCAGTAATGTACTCTTTCATGGCTAGAGTTTCAGAGGGGGACAGTGGGTATGTGTGTCCCCGAGGAGGCATAGTATCTGAGAGAAGATCGATGGGGCAATCGTAGGATCGGTGCGGTGGTAGCTTTTCAACTCACTTTTTACAAAACACATCAGAGAAATCACGATAACATTCAGGGAGGTCTTTTCACAGGTAATGGTGGTGCAATGAGTAGAAAGACAATTTTCAAAACAGAAAGGACTCCAAGACTTGAGTTCATTGTTAGACCAATCTATAACAGGGTTGTGTATTCTGAGCCATGGAAGTCCGAGAATCAGGGGAGCGGAAGGGCTTTGGATGACAAGGAAAGGTAAACGTTCTTGGTGAAATATGCCAATGAGGAATAGGACTTTGTATGTAGATTTGGAGATGAATTCAGAAGCCAACGGGTTATTGTCAATAGCCAGAACTCGAAGAGGTTGCTGCAAGTGAAGGAGAGGAAGCCCCAATTGAGCTGCATAGGTAGAATCAATGAGGTTTCCAGCTGCACCAGAATCGACAAAGGCCTGGGAGGAAAAAGTTTTACCATTAAAGGTGATAGTGGCTGGTAGAAAGAGTTTCAGTGGTTCAAATTTGGCAGGAGACTTAACATTACCTAGAAGGGGCTCATCCTTAACTTCTAGGTAATGGAGTTTCCCGGCTTCTGGGGACAATTTCTTACAAAGTGTCCTTGCCCAGCACAATAAAGACAAAGTCCGTGAGTACGTCGGCGTGACTTTTCCTCAGGAGACAGATGAGTGCCGCCAATTTGCATAGGCTCTTCTACCGAAGATATTGGTTGCGGAAAGGTCTGAGCAGGCCTATGGAAGGTCTTAGGGAAGCTGGAACGAGCTGCAGACCTTTCTGCCTGCCGTTCACGAAAGCGGGTATCAATCTGGATGCATAGAGTAATCAAGTCTTCCAATGGGACAGGTAATTCTCTAGATACTAATTCATCCTTGAGGCGGTCTGAGAGTCCCTGCCAAAAGGCTGCTGTAAGTACCTCATTGCTCCAAGAAGTCTCCGCGGCAAGGGTACGAAATTCAATAGCATATTGTCCCACGGAACGAGACCCTTGGCGGAGCTGCATCAAACGGGAGGAGGCAGCAGAGGTTCTTCCTGGAGCATCGAAGACCTTTCAAAAACAGGAAGTCGGTAACATTATTCACTAAAGGATCGTCTTTTTCCCATAGGGGAGAAGCCCAGGCCAGAGCATTGCCCTCCAACAAGGCGATGATGTACCCAACCTTTGCACGATCCGATGCAAAATGAGATGGTTGAAGTTCAAATTGGATTCGGCACTGGTTAATGAATGCACGGCAGGCTTGGGCATCACCGTCAAACCGCGAGGGCAGAGGTATGCGGGGCTCTCTCTGAAGGGAAGGAAGCGGACGTTGAAGGATGCGGATGTTGAAGGAGGCAGCGTAGAACCCGGAGCAGAGGTAGAAGCTGGGGGTAGCCGGACAGCGAGGGTATCTATGAACTGAGCCAACTGGCCCTGATGGTGTTCAAAAATGTCCATGCGTTTGGACAAAGTCTGGAGAGTTTTGCTCAACTCTGCCATAGCCCCCTCAGGCGTTTCCATGGCCTGATTGTACTGTAACAAAACGGCCGGGAGGCCGGGGTACTTACGAGTACGCTTTAGGAGGAGGCGAATAATACAGAAGATGCAAGACACAGAGGCTGCTGGGAACTGTAGGCTGGATACTGGAACTAGGTGTTGCTGGGAACTGTAGGCTGAATACTGGAACTGGCCAAATGAGTAACTGGATCCAGATGAGGTAAGTAGATGGATACTGGATACAGGCAAGGTAGGTAACTGGATACAGATGAGGTAAGTAGATGGATACTGGATACAGGCAAGGTGAGTAACTGGATACAGATGAGGTAAGTAGATGGATACTGGATACAGGCAAGGTGAGTAACCAGGAGGACGCTGGTTTTTAAATCTTCGCACTGCCCGGCGTGTCGCGTCATGACGTCATGACGTCTACGACGCCGGCCACACGGAGTGCAGTGCGGAGCGGGACCGGAGCGGCAGGTAAGTTTGTGACAGTACCCCCCCCTTATGGGGGGCCACAGGACCCAACGGGCCAGGTTTCTGGAAAACTTCTGTGAAAAGCTTTGACAGATGAGGAGCATGCAAATCTGAATGTTTAATCCACGCTCTTTCTTCGGACCAAACCCTTTCCAGTGGACCAAATACTGAAGAGATCCTTCAAGAATCTAGAATCCAAGATCTTCTCGAGCTCAAACTCCTGCTGACCATCAACGGAAATTGGAACGGGAGGTTGTAGTAAGATGTGGAATACTGATTAGAGCACACTGGCTTGATGATAGAATATGAAACAAGTTAGGAATCCGATGCTGGAAGGAAGCTGGAGCGAACAGCCACTGGACCGACTAATTCCTGGATAGGAAAAGGACCAATAAATTTGGGTCCCAGTTTGGAGGAAGGAACCCGTAGATTAATATGAGCAGAGAGAGAACACACTTTATCTCCAACCGAATAAGTGGGGGTTCTCTACGTATCCTATCTGCTGCAGTTTTTTGTACCAAAGCAGATTTCTAAAGGCTGATTTCCGTAGCATGCCAGATAGCGGTCATCTGGGCCGCAGAGACTTTGGCAGCGGGTACAGTGTGGCAAAGAAAATCTTGAGGAAAACATCTAGGATTTCCCGAAGACACATAAAAAAGGAGATTTCCCAGTAGAAGCATGAGGTGAATTGTTATGGGCAAACTCAGCCCAAGGCAGAAGGTCGGCCCAATCATCTGAGTATAGGAAATGTAACAACGAAGATATTGTTCCAAGACTGGTTAGTGGCGTTATAGACCCGTTGGACTGTGGGGTGGTAAGCCGAAGAAAATTGTAACTTGATGTTCATTGATTTACAAATTGCTCTCCAAAATTTGGAAACAAATTGAGTACCTCTCAGATACTATTTCAGAAGGGAGTCCTGAAAGCGGAAGATATGAGAAAATAATTGAGCTAACTCCTTCAAAGATGGTAGTTTGGGGAGGGGAACAAAATGGGCCATTTTGCTGAAGCGGTCTACTGTCACCCATATAACCGTGTTTTTTGTTGGAAGGCGGAAGTTCCACAATAAGTCCAGGATAGGTGGGTCCAAGGTCTGGATGGAATGGGGAGGGGTTGAAGAAGACCCACAGGGGAGGGTTCTAGAAGATTTGGATTGAGCACAGCTGGTACACACTTGAATAAACTCTTTAACATCTTTCCCATTTGGGCCACCAAAGGGAAAGGGCAGAATATTAACAGTTTTGTTAACACGGGAGTCCGGCTCTGCTTGGAACAGTGAGTATGAAGAAGGATAGTTTTCCGAAGTGAAGCAGGAACAAAGATTTTGCAGGGGGTGTGTCTGAAGGAGCGGAATCTTGTGCGGCTTGATTCTCGGAACAGAGTTGAGGAGATATAGAGGCCAAGATTTAGTGGTTGGAATAATGGAGCCCTTATCTTGATTAATACAGTCGGATGCAACAAATGATCTGGAAAGGGCGTCAGCTTTTTTTTTTTGGAACCAGGTTGGTAAGTGATAACAAAGTTGAATCGGGAAAGAATAAGGCCCACCGTGCTTGACGGGGATTTAACCTTTTAAGATTTGGATGTATTGAGATTCTTATGGTCGGTAAGGAGGGTATAGGTACAGGGTGCCTTTAATAGATGACGCCACTCCTCGAGGGCCAGCTTAATAGCAAGAAGTTCCATATTCCCACATCGTAGTTCCGCCGTGGGTAGAACTCTTAGAGAAATAAGCACAGGGATGGAGTTTCCTTTTAGGGCCTGTCTTTGAGAAAGGAGGCTCCTGCACCTAAGTCCGAGGCATCGACTTCGATGTAGAAGGGGAGACTAGGATCTGGTGTACTAGAACTGGTGCATCAGCAAGGCTTCCTTGAGTCGTTGAAGGCTTCAAGGGCTGCAGGGGTCCATGAATGAGGCTTACCACCCTTACTGAGAGGGCTAATACGGAGAAATTATAGAAGAGACCCTTGAGAATTGTCTGTAATAATTGGCAAAGAAATGAACCTTTGAATAGCTTTGGTTCCCATGAGAAGAGACCAATCTTAGATGGCGGAAACTTTCACAGATCCATCTGGAAACCTTGTACTGGATACAGGCAAGGTGAGTAACTGGATACTGGATACAGGCAAGGTGAGTAACTGGATACTGGATACAGGCAAGGTAAGTAACTGGATACTGGATACAGGCAAGGTAGTAACTGGATACTGGATACAGGCAAGGTAAGTAACTGGATGCTGGATAGAGGCAAGGTAAGTAACTGGATACTGGATACAGGCAAGGTAGTAACTGGATACAGGCAAGGTAAGTAACTGGATGCTGGATACAGGCAAGGTAAGTAACTGGATACTGGATACAGGCAAGGTAAGTAACTGGAAACTGGATACAAGCAAGGTAAGTAACTTGTGCAGGAGAGGAACAGGATCCAAGGCAGGTGAGTACAAGGAGCCGGGAGGTAGCAAACGCTACTATCAGGCACCGGGTCTGGAGCGGCAGGTAAGTTTGTGACAATTCCATTGTTCCAGTATCCAGCTCCTCCATTGTTACAGCCTACTCCATTTTTCCAGTATCCAGCTCCTCCATTGTTACAGCCTACTCCATTGTTCCAGTATCCAGCTCCTCCATTGTTACAGCCTACTCCATTGTTCCAGTATCCAGCTCCTCCATTGTTACAGCCTACTCCATTGTTCCAGTATCCAGCTCATCTGTTGTTACAGCCAACTCCATTGTTCCAGTATCCAGCTCCTCCATTGTTACAGCCTACTCCATTGTTACAGAATCCAGCTTCAGTGTTGTGCCAGTATCCCACTGCTTCCTCCTTCATCCTACTAAAAGTGAGTCTTTCCTGTACTCTATTCCTACTGAGTTAGCGCAGCGTTACAGCAGGTTGATATTTTACTGGCTTTTTCTGTCTGTAAAAAGATCCAGAAGTCTGGGGGCAGGCACTAATGACAACCATTCATCATGTCTGTGCATGTTCAGACTCCAAGCACAGGAAAGGAAAGGGTGCAGGTTATGTCACTCAAACTAATGAAAGCAGGAAACTTTTCAACAAAATAGCTTCTCACATACTGCATTCTTAAAATTATATTTTTGTAAGGGGGCAAAGTTCTAACCTAAATTGCTGCCTTTCTGAACATATGTGTCTATATATTTTTATATATAAAAGTAATTTAAAATAAAGGTTTGAGCTGCATATTCTTGTATTTGTATATATATATATATAAAAAAAGATTCCAGAATATCGACGCACTCACAGGTCTTCAATCGAAGTAAAAATCTTTATCGAATATACATTTTTGACCACACTTGGTCGTCATCAGGACTCCTGATGTCCTGATGACGACCAAGTGTGGTCGAAACATGTAAATTCGCTAATAAAGATTTTTACTTCGATTGAAGACCTGTGAGTGCGTCGATATTCTGGAATCTTTGTACATTATGGGACAGCACCCGGGCAAGTAGATGTTGATGGGAGTGCAGTCGATTTTCTGTGACTAAATAAATAGAAGCAAACGAGTGCTGTGTCCATTGGATTATTTTGATATATAAAAAAACATCTGAAGGTTGTGTGTCAGAAGAGAAGAAAAATGCTTCCTGACTTGGTATAATCTCTGGATTAAATTGGAAATTTACGTATGATACTAGCACTGCGGAATTTTCTTTAAAATTGCATTAGATTTTTTCTTGACAATATCAAATGAACCTGCAAGTTCTCTGGAAGACAGTTGCATAATTTTGCCATTCTTACTTTAAAAATCTCTTTCCTCATCTAAAGATAAAACCTCTTTTCTTCTCTTTGTAAAGGAAAACTATACAATATTCTAGTAGTCTGTGCTCCCCTAACCTCACCATGACCATTTCTACCTTTTATATTAATTCCATTAAACCCCTGATTCTTTAACCCCACAGAGCACTTCCTTGTTGTTATACCACCGGCTCAACCCCCCCCCCCCCCACCCCTGTGATGAATGTTTGAGTTATGCGCCACCTGGTGGCTGGCACACAATAGTGCAGTGTGTCCGTGTGTTCATGCATACCAACTGAAGGCAAGTATATACAACAGTTTACATATCTTACAGACACTGATTCTGTGGGCAGAGCCACTATTTACCCAACATTAAAGTGTGGCTAACATCTCTAAGCAGTAAGACACTTTTTGGTGTACAGCAGGGGACCAAGGTTAGATCTGACACTCTCCCTGCTCAATAAAAAGGAACTTGCAAATGAGAGTCCAGGAATATGAAGAGAGGCGAAGCTTAAGTATTTTGCTGCAAGAAACTTGGCATCAAGGATGGGTAGAAACAAAAAAGTAATTTTTTAAAATTTTATGCAACAAATTCTTCCCAATTCCCTAGGGTTCATTTTTTGTGTATTGTTTCCCTTTAAAGGTATCTCTACCCCCAAACCTGCAAAATCATATAATGTAAAGCACCTGTCCCCAACCCTAAACACCAGCTTTAAGACTTCTAAAACAGCCTCTAAGTGTACTTACCCACCTTTGTTCCTTTGGTCGTGGCCTATACTTCACTGAAGAGAAGAAGTGGCCAGACTGGCAGCCAATCGCAGATGTGGCTACTATTAAGGGCTGATTTAGATATTTAGGGTTTAGGGTTGGGGGGATTTTCTATTGCAGCTGCCGGCAATAGAGGACGCCATGGGAGCAAAGGGCTGTAAGTAGAGTTCAGATTCTTTTTTTAACTAATATAGCGGTTGGGGGTGGGAAGAGAAGCGAGGGAGGGATCAGGAGGGAGGGAGGGGGAGGGAAGTGCTCCCCTGCACATGCCACTGTCCTCTCAGAGGACAGGGAGAAGGCAAAAACCTTTTACTCAGAAAGACAGCTCCTACTGTTCACTTTCTGGAATTTGGACAAGCACTACAGGAGAACCATAAGGAACAGAGATGTAATGTAAGGATTATTTTTATTAGGGCCATTAGTGGGTTAAATTTTAGTTTGGGGGGTGGTCATGCACTTTAGAAAGACCACGCAACCTTTGAATGATCTGGAGGGAGGGGGGGGGGAGCTCCACTGCGCATGCCAGGGTCTTCGGGCACAGATTTCACACAGAGAGGCTTCTACTCCATAAGACCACAAGAAGAGAAAGGTAAGGATCTTCTAACACTACACAGTGGTATAAATTTTAGTTGGGGGTGGACATGCCCTATATGCAGCAGCACATCTTACATTTTACTTAGAGCTGTACATTTTAACAGTAGTAACCTAATATCTCAGAAACTTTAAGGATAATATAAGGGACTATTAAAAAAAAGAAACTGGCAGAAAGGTATGTAGTTATAAAATATAAAAAACGATTAACGTGCTTCATTTAATGCTAAAAACTTGCCCATAAACATAATTGTTTTTTTATATTTAGTAACTACATATACTCAAACTGTTTTAGAAATTTTGTCTTCAAAAGGTATTATTTAACAAATTAAGGAATTTTTATCTACGCTTATTAAAATTGTATTTGTCTAAATGTATTTACAATATGTAAGTATTAAGGGGCAACTGTGATCTCAAAACAAGTTAGGGTTAAATGAAAGCCTGCAGTATTTCCTTTACACTGAGCCAACAATCACATCTATGGCTGGAGCCTGTGAGAAATTACATTGGGGTGAATGTTCAAACTTCCTGCTTCCAGTAGGTTGAGTGACATCACCTGACCTCTGCTGGCCCTTTTCCCCCGGGGGGAGAAGCATGCTCAGTTAAGACTTAATGTTGGGGAAATCAGGAAGTACCTGAGGAAACATTTGACAGTTGAGTAGAGGAGCCTATTAATGCAGACAGGCTGGTCACATGACTACAAGCTGGTCACATGGCTAAAAACAGGAAGAGTTCAACCAGGAAGTTACATTGCTGAACCTTTCCAGCAATAACTTCTCACAAATTTTATTTAGCAATGTAATTTAGGTTTTATTTTGAAGGTGCGATGGAAGGCTTTTTATATAATTCTTACTAGTTTGGAAGAATTTGAGACCACAGTTACCCTTTAAAGGGGAAGTTCAGTGCAAATACATGTACTTTTCAGAAAAAAAAGAGCAGTATTTTTTCATCCCAGTGACCTTAATCTGCCAATTCAGCATTTTGTCTGTGTATAAATAAATGCAACAGAAATACTGACTTCCTGTTTGCAGGACCCCTAATACAGACCGTTATGGTCTTGCACTTGACCCAGCGCCTGGGTTGATTCAGTTGCTCAGTAGAGATCTGAGCATCTTTGACCCATCCAACAGCCAATCAGTAGAAATTACTGTTAGGAACATTCCAAGGATGTGGTGCATCCTGGGAAGAAGAAGGACCGTTGGAACCTGAAATGTCAGCTCACTAATTTCAACAGCAGGGAACAGCAAAGGGTATGAAATCAACTGATTTTTCAAAATGGGAGAGAATATGTAGAATAACTAACAGGGTTATTCAATAAAAGTTCTTATCGTTTAAAATGGTGCTTCTTTTGCCCCAACCAATCAGATCTTATTTAACATTTGAAAGCTAACATCTGATTGGTTGGGGCAAAATTAGCACCATTTGTAACAATAAGAACTTTTATTGAATAACCCTGTAAGTATGCATTACACAAACTAACAATTTAACAAATATTGATAATTTCCACTGAACTGTCCCTTTAACCACAGAATATTGTGCAATTTTGCACTGTCACTTTAACATGCATGTTGCACTTAATTTGCCTAACGAGATCTCGTCAGTCACGTCTTTAACTTTGTGATTATAAAAAAGGTTTGGAAATGGTCACTTGAATTTAGGCTTGATAAAGGGCTTAGTGAGGGCCTGAAACATTGCCTTGTTTGTTTTACTCAACTGGATTAATAAATGTGCACTGAATCATCGTCTGGACCTCTATGACTTTTGGATATATTGTACGTGTTTGGCCTAGGCAGTGTGGCCACATTAGAATGTTCCAGCGTTCGAAGGTATCCTTGTGCTCACCCTGTTTATTGAATATATGTATTTATCTACACTATTATATACAAATATCTAAGAAAAAGGCAGATTTTGCATTTCCAACATAATCTTTAAAAAAATAATTTTTATAGTTTCAGTAAATGCAGAAGATATTGGTACTAAACAATAAATTTTAACCTGTAACTACAGATAATCACTATTTCTAAAAAAAAATAGCTGTATAAATAAGGAGAGATAAAAGGGAATCTCCACCCCCAAAATGAATATTCATATATAGCTTTATCACACACCCCAAACCTAGAGTTCATCGCATCTCAGACAATCCCTGGTGCCGCTGCTAGTCTGGCCCCTTCTGCTGCTGACGTGCACGGAAAATGCACAGAGATGCAGCAGAAGACAGCTGAGGGAATGATGACTGGAAACTATACTTAGAAGGCATGTAAGGTCTAGGTTTGAGGTGCAGATAAAGATATATATACAAACTTTCCCTTTGGGGGTGTACATTACCTTTAAAGGGCATGTCCACCCCCAAAACTAACATTTAACCCCATACTGGCCCCACTGTGAAGTTTAAAAAAATTCTTACCTTACATCTCTGCTCCAAACGGTTTTCCTGCAGTGCCAGGAAGTCCAGTAAAGTGAAAAGTAGAAGCTGTCAGTGAGTTATCCGGTGCCTTCTTCCTCAAGCTCAACAAGGTTTGTGACATGCGCAGGGGAGCCCTTTACCCCCCACCCCACCATCCGTATCCATCGCAAGGATCCTGATGTTGCAGGCGTGAAAATCTTTTAGGATAAGGTAGTTACCCCCTGCCCAAACCGAATCGCCAAAATATTTCTTGGTGGCGTCACCATTGAAAGCAGCCACGTCTTGCGACTTCCTCCAAACAGGGAGCCGGGAAGGGACGTCTTTTTTGGAAGTAATATATCAGCGGTTGGGGGGGTGATAAAAAAGTTTATTTTTAGAGTGGACATGGCCTTTAAGCAGCAAGACTGAATTAACTGTGATAAACACTAGGAACTGATAGAATACCTTTATGAATCTTAAACTTAACTTTTTTCTTGTCTTTCCAAAATTTACATTTGTCTGGACATTGAGTGTTAGTCCATAAACTATAGAGTATAGTGGAGATGCTAGTCTGCATAAAACACGAATGCAAATGAAGTAAAAGAAAGAAGTACAGACTGCAACAGTCTTAAGTTAAAGTTATAAAACTGTCCTTTATTATATTCTATTTGAAGGGACAGTTTAAAAACAATTAAAAACATATGTACAAATATTCCCCTATCATACAAAAGACTGAGCATTAAGTCATGCATAACACACATTTTGTATGAGTAGGTCCATTAATACAGCTTAAATACATGTCCCTGTAATATGCTTTATGTGGGAATGACCAGTCAGAGATTGAAGCAAAGACTGGCCAGACATCTATCACACATAAGGTTAGCAGGAAGACATCTCAATAGAGGCAAAACTCTCACTAATGTTGCCAATCATTTCTTGCATACACATGGTGGGTCCACTGATGGGCTTAAATACATAGGTCTGGAATCAGTAAGACAGAACATTAGAGAAGGCGATATTCAAAAACATCTCCTACAAAAAAAAGCCAGGTGGATATATTATGCCCAGGGTTATCAATGAAGATCTAGATTTGACTGTTTTTATTTCATTACAGACTCTAAGTATTTGTCCTTTAATTCTGGATCAAAAAAGATAGACACCCCCTGCCTAAGAATTCCCCTTTTTCATTGGCTGGAATAATGGATCGGATGTATATGGGATTATGCTTATGATTGGATAAATGCCTTATCTGTAACTGCTGTGTGCTTCTTTCCGGATGGATCAACTTACTAATGGAGACATTTATTTAACATCAAAAATTACAGAGATATTTTGTTGCAAAAAAAATCCAAAAGAAAGGTACTCTTTATTACTTAAAGGGTAACTGTGGTCTCGAATTCTTCTAAACTAGTAAGGATTATATAAAAAGCCTTCCATATTTGCTATATGAATTCAATTGAAATTCTCTTTCTGCTCTGATATGTTATGTAAAAAAGACACTATATTCATAGATAGACCACTGACTATTTAAAAGGGACTTGTATATTTTGGGTTACCTAGGCAACCTAGTACTCCCTATTGCAGATAGTGAGATCTTATCTTATATGCACTTCCGCATTATAGTATGACGTAATCACACAGCTGCACGCTGGTGGCTATTGCGTGATTTGCGCCAGATGATGATGTCAAGTACGTGCCTAGAGGAGGGGTCTAAGGCTGCTTATAACACGCAAGAGGCCAAGTTGACCTACTCATACAATATTTGTGTTATACATGACTAGCTTAACGCTTAGTCTTACCTATGATATGGGAATATTTGTACATGTGTATTTTATTGTTTTTAAACTGTGTCCCTTCAAAACTAGCTTAAGATAGTTTGCTGTCTGTAATTTTCCTTCATTTGGAGTTGTCCCTTTATCCTGATGTCATCCCAATCTTCAATGTACAGCCTGGTAGTTACAGACCTGTATATTTAGTGGGAACATACTGCAAATTGTGTTACATGTTTATTACCATTTTGCAGGAAAAAAAATTTAAATGTTGAGTGGTTTCCGCACAAGCATTAAGGCACATTTATATTTAAATTTATATATGCGTGTGCCTCTTAAAACAAACAAAAAAAAAAGAACTGGTCACATATCTGTTACCTGCCCCAACCCCAAATCATATATTTAACCAGATATAATTAAGGGTAATTATTGCCTCCATTCTGTCAGAGTAAGCTGGCTCCCTCCATGCAATCAATGACTGCTGACATCATAACCAAGGATTCTCTGCACATGCTCAAGCTTATAAAAAGCTCACTGAGCAGAGGGAGGAGGCGGATACCTCTTCAAGAACAGAAGAGAACTTATTAAATATCTGGTTACAAATGCTTGTAATAAACTGGTAAAATAGCAGTTGGGGTTGCAGGCAGATAACCCTTTAAGAAAGATTTCATGAGGGATAGTGCTTTTAAAACAAACCTTTTTTGCTTTCTTTTCCTTAGACTTTTCTCTAAGCACTTTTAAGCTTGGTCATTGTCGATCAACAACATTTAAATTTGCTAAACACAATGGGTGAGATGCAGAAATTAGTTAAAGGAGTCTAGAATCTGCTCTACCTGATGTTAAATGTGGTTTGGGCTACGCCACACTAGTGGGAATGCATTCCTGATCACAATTTACCATTTTTTTGTGAATCGCATGCGCTTCGATTGCAAAATTGTGTGGATCACAGAGCAAGCAGATGGTAAGATGCGTCCGTCTCAGGGTTAAGTGTGAGCCCCGGGACCCCATACCATGACTTGGGGGTGAAAAGAATGATGAGTTAGTGTGCCTCTGCACTGACACACAAGGGGCCCGGGCCTAAATGCCTAATCAGCCCTTAAGTTTGTAGCTTTGCTGCTGGTTCAGTGATGTAACTAGGAATCACTGGGCCCCCCAGAAAAACTATGATGGGGCCCCTATACAGACATCCCACTCTGCCCTTTCAGGCTTCCGGGCAGGGTGGGAAAGGGGGCGTGGCCAGCATTCTAGGGTTGGTGGGAGGTGGGGTTAGGGGCATTCACAGGGTGTTCTGGGGGCCAGAAAATATGGGCGTGATTGAGGAGACTCTAGTCTTCTCTCAGTCATGGGCGTCTGGGGTGGTCTCATGGGAATGGGGGAGACATCCGGACAATCCGGGAGAGGTGGGATACCTGCCTACAATGATTTTATGAGAGGAGGCTATATCTGTCATAGGAAAAATAAGAAAATGGGGCTCCATTGGAAGTTGCACCCTGTGCTGGTTTGCAGAGGTAATGTCTGTTTCTGCTGTTTGCAGCAATTATTTTCAGGGGCATATTTATAAAAGTCTGCATTTTTCGCCTAGTTAATAACTGCGAACATCGCAGCAAAAACACTTTTTGGGGACTTTTTTTCACGGTATTTATTTAAAAAAGCAAAAAAAACAAATTCACGTCTGAAAAATGTGAACAGGCGCGATAAAGATCGAAAAGAATTGCAGCAAAAACTTAACGCATTGTGAAAACCTGTAGAAATGCGAAAATGCCACTAACAAAAAAATGTCAACATCACATTTACAAATAAGTAAAAAACATTTTATTTATCAAATACATTTCATTTTAATTTGTTACAATAAATAGAAAGCTCTCTAGCATTACAAGCTAACGTTAACATCTACAAGAAAAATATTACATTTTCATCGATCAAGAAAAAAAAACCCGGACCACCTAACACGTACCACAAAACTATATAATTGCTATTCTCTCCTTTACATAACAACATATCCATCACACTCAATCATCTATTTGTTGTCCACCTTCCTAAGCCACAAATAGAAATGCATGAGCATGTGTTTGCGTGCGCGAAAATGCCAAATCGCCTTTTTGTCCGCTTAAGTGATGCGCTATAAGTGCGACTTTCAGGCGCGAAAAGCGAACCACTGAGCAAGTAAACACCATATTTCAAAAACCCTATAAAGACAACACTCTTCATATACACAAATGTGGCGTGAGTACTTGGAAAAAAAGAGGCGGAGAAAAGCAAACAAAAAAACAGGCACATTGAGGGTAAGTACATTTGGAAGTCTTGTTCTTTTTAACCAAAAACAGTTCAGCAATATCATGATCACATTTGTCAATAACTTATCCTTATTTGTTGGCTTATTTTTACATACTATTAGGGAGATGTAAGAAAAAGAATATCGTTCAAAATGATGCTCATTTTCTCATCTTAGCTTTCAAATGGGAAATAACATCAGATTGGGCCAAAATTTGCAACATTTGGAACCATAACTGCTTTCATGATATCTCCCTCTATCTATGTACGTATTGGCACTATGAATTGTGAAAACACACAGGTAGTTTACTCCTCTTACTTTGCTTGTTTGTTGGATAACCTTAATCATTTGGGTGGGGTGTGGAGGCTGGAGGATTTTACCTAAGTGCTACAGTCACTCTGGACAGTTTAGCATCACAAATATTTACAATCCATGTTCACTTTTTTAGCCTTATTTGGAGTGTCATGAACTTGCATTACGTGTGTATCTTCTCAAATTATGTTGTCTTAAGTACATGCTGACCAAAAAAACAAAAAACAAAAAATGCAAATATTATGAGGTATGTCACTTTGTATAGGTTGGGACATGGTTCAGTAGCACACATAGTTAATGTAAAAATAACTCAGACATTTTTACTTTGTATGTTATTAGATGATGCTTAGATTAAAGGACAAATGACCTTGTGCAGGGAGGTAGGAAAAGGCTACTGTGAAATAGGGAAACATGAGAGTACCTCTGAAGGACTTCACACAACTGCAAACCATAACATTTACAACTGTTTATTCAGCACATCAAACAATTGCACACAGCCCTCCCACCACCCAACAAATTATACACAGCCCTCACACTACACAAACCCAGTGAAAAATAAGTGTAAATTTTTAGTCTATAAATAAATATAAAAAATACATAAATTATATGACCCACCAACTATATGACGCAGTAAAATTCTAAGCATGCTTCATGCTTAAAAAAAATAATAAATTGGATGAAGACGTTCCCGACTGATGTAAGCACAGCTGAAGAACAGGAAGTGATTCCTCAGTCATTACAGACATCTCCACCTGAGCATGCCTCCCATTCTGAGGTTTCTATTACACCTCCAACACCCCCACCTAAAGTAGTGGGCAAACAAAAATCTAATAAGCATAAGGGGGGACCACAAAAACTTGGTAAGATAAATGCATGTTGTCTCTTAAACTTTTTGGGAAGTATAAAATTCTAAATGGTTTCACATTTTTACTATATTAGGCGGAGGCATCAGAAATATGAGGTTTTCATATACAGAAAATAGGGCGCTGGTGGAAGGTGTCGTCCAAAGTTGGAACAGCTTATTTGGATCCCAGTCTAAAATTCCCGACTGCTTCCTGCTTCTGTTGCACTATAACGCGCATTATCGGGCATGCAATTTTGCTTCTGTTGCACTATAACATGCATTATCGGGCATGCAAATTAAGATTATCCAAACATTGATTGAAGAACAGGAGGGTAAGGCATAGCTCCTTAACCTCCCAGGCTTCAATCAATGTAGAAAAGGGATAGTTCACCATTGCAGTGAACAATTCATTTAATAACAAATAAACAGAAAAGAAGGGAGGGAAATCCCCTGGTGAATGCTGCCATGGAAGGTTACAAGAAACAGAAATTACGGTATGTTGTAAACAATTTCGTGTTTCCTCTGTCACCCCAGTGGCAGCACTTAACCAGACTGGGACATAGCCAAGCTGAATCTAGGGAGGGATAATCATAATCTAATACCCTCCGACCAAACTTAATCTTATCAGTTGCAGAAACGTCTAGGCGATAATATTGTATAAAGGTTTTCCAAGATGACCACTTAGCAGCTTCACAAATATTTTCCAAGGAGACCTTAGAATCGAGGGCCCAAGAGGTAGAAACTGCCCTGGTTGATTGAGCTTTTAAACCAACTGGAACTGCCTCACCTTTTACTTGATAGGCCTTTGCTAAGCTAAAGTTCTTTTTGATGGAGCTTCACCTTTCCTGAATCCTCTAGGGATCAAAAAGAGTCTGTCCGACTTCCTCCATGACTCAGTTCTTTTCAAGTAATGAGTCAAAAGTCTTACTAAATCCAAAGAATGAAGCTTTTGTTCTTTCTCCGTTCTGGGATCTGGACAGAAAACTGGCAAATTGATTTCCTGGTCTATATGAAAAGGAGTAACTACTTTGGGCAAAAAGTCAAAAGCAGGCTTAATCCTGACTCTGACACTCTGTTTTGATGAAAATGCCGCCAACTCTGACACTCTACAAGCCGATGTAATGGCGACAAGAAGAACTGTTTTCAGTGTCAGAATCCAGTCTGAGCTTTGTTCTATAGGTTCAAAAGGTGCCATAGTAAGTGCTTTAAGAACCGTTGGTAGGCTCCAGACATGTCTTTTTTGATGACTTACCCATCATGGGAAATTACTTTTTTCTTAAGCATCCCGAGGTTCTTTTGCTGGGACAAAATGATGAGAATGAGGCATTTTTAGAAATTCTATTTTGTATCCCTCTTGGATAGAACTTACTACCCAAGAATCGGGAATGAGATCGGCCCACCTCTGTGCAAAATGTTTTAATCTGACTCCTATGCACAGAGGTAGAACCTGCCATTGCTAATTAGATGTGTTTGGGAATGAGCCAGCCAGCTTCCTATTGGACTGCATTCCCTGCCTTCCTCTCCAATTTGATTGTCGAAAGGCATCTCTATTTCCGCTGACTTGTCTAGAGGAATGAAAACATTTTTCACGACTTCTCTGGGAAAAAAGTGTCGGTACGGACATTTTTGAACCTCCTTTCTTGTGGTAGAAATATACTCTTCCCTCCTGAAGAATGCTTGATAAGATCATCAAGTTTTTCCTTAAATAACATTTTCCCATCAAATGGAAGCTGGCAAAGGTTTGATTTTGAATTGACATCTGCTGACCAATTCTTCAACCAAGGAGCTCTTCTGGACATAACTGACCATGTACCTGGCTGACAGCTTAACTAAATCCACTGCAGCCTTTGAAATAAACTCTGTCGCGAAAATACACTCTTGGACCATACCAGTAAGTTTAGACCTCCTGACATTAGAATCAATTGCATGTTGAAGGTCCCCTAACCAGACTTTTAAAGCCCTTGAGGTTGAGGTTACCGCCATAGAGGGTTTACAAGCTGCTCCTGCAGCCATAGAGGATTTTTTCAGGTTGGTATCCACCCTTCTATCCATTGGGTCTTTAATGCCGCATCCTCGACTGGCAGCGTGGTTCTCCTAGCTAATCTTACCAATGCTGCGTCAACTTTTATAGGTTATTTCCAAGCTTCTGCATCATCTACATGAAAAGGGTATTTCTTACAGAATCTGTTACACACATCTACCCTCTTCTCCACTTTCTTCCATTCTGAGGAAATAACCTGTCTTAAGGATTTGTGGACTGGAAAAAATACAGAATTTTTATGCATAGATGGAAAATATTTGTCTGCTGAGGCTGTTACTGGTTCTTCTGTTGTTAGCGAAAACGTTTCTCGGATTGCTTTAATCAATGGTGCTAAAATACTGGCATCAAACGTGGATTTGGATTCATCCTCCTCCTCATCTGATTCAAATTCCTGATCCTCAGAAGATACAGAGTCTATACCTCGTGACTGTTCCGAATCAAAAACATCCGACAAATGCCTTGTCTTAGCCTTCTTCTTTTTATTTTCATTCACTGACTGAGACAGCCGTCTTAATTAAACACATTAATTTATCCATAGTTATCTTTTCTAGTAGTTATACTAACTCTTCATCTTTCTCTGACTACTTCCTTTTAGAAGACGAACTCTTAGACTTAGAAGATTTATCAGAGGCCGAGGCACTAAAATACAAAACAAACATAAAAAAGGCAAATTTAGAACCTAATAACCTTAAAATCATCTCTTTTAGAACAACCTACCTGGGGCTTACCTAGTTCCACACTGTTGGTGACCATCACTGACTTCATAGTGAGGACAATATCTATACAAGGATATAAAAAAATTCTAAATAAAATGCCCCAAACAGAGTGGGTGGCTGGAAGGAAAAGTACACATACCAAAAGGTACTCACAAGAAGGCTCTTTTAATGATATCCAGGAAAATCAGCAGTCCAAATCCAATGTAATATACGCAAGAACTGAATTTTTTAGCAGCAAACAAATCAAAAAAGCACTGCATGCACGGAATCCAGACTCTTCCGGGTCCAAAAACAGAAGAGAGGGTTTCCCAAGGCCTTAAGAGGATCTCGCGAGATGCGAGAATGACGTCACCGGCCGCACAACCAGGAAGTAAATGTGTGCACCAGAACCTTCACGAGCGCCGCACCAGGCATGCGCGCCCCCAAAGAATGAGCGTGCATATCACTGAAGCGCGGAAGCCCTGGGAAATGGAAGTCTAGCCAGCCAGAAGTGGACACCATAGGGAGCGCATGCGCGAGACACACAAAGAATATGGCCAAAAACACATGCTGCCAAAGGAATGGACATAGAGTCCATATAAATACAGCCTGGTCACAAGGCCCTTCCCTGGCAAACTTGTTGCAGCAGAGAGAGAGGGAGAACTGCTCTGGTAATGCCGCAATGGCAGGTAAGCCCTGAGTGTCAGCACTACACCATGCTTTCCTAGCCACAGAAAAAGGAGTGGATGGTGGGAGGGACTTATATACCGTGCGTTTCCTGTGAGCCAGGGATATCCCAGTCTGGTGGAGTGTTGCCACTGGGGTGACAGAGAAAAAAAAGAATAAGATATATTAAGGGGTAAATGTTTATTTTTTTAATATACAAACAAATAATAACCTGAAGCTATTCTAATCTGTTACTATTTTTATACAATTAATAATCTGTCTTTCACAAACATTTTTAACAACAATATAGTCAATCAAAATACAATTGTGATCTAAATATAGGAATTCAAAACATTCAGGGAGATTCAATAAAAGTTCTTATTGTTCTTAAATGTTGGTAATTTTGCCCCAGCCAATCAGATCTTATTTAACATTTGAAAGCTAAAATATGATTGGTTGGGGCATAATTTTGAAAAAAAGTACCATTTTAACGATAAGAACTTATATTGAATAACCCTGTAAGTCTTTATACTTAGGTCCATCAAGAAAAAGCTGTCAAATAAGATGTTGGCAAAAAGAACTGGGGGAGGGCCCTATGAAGAAATTCCCCTAACTGATTATGAGAAGCAACTTTATGCAGTTATGGGGCCTGGTTTGGCCAGACAGTGACAGACAAGGTAAATATTAAATGTTATATCCGTTATCTACCAATTTTATTATGATATTATTAATGATAAACACACAAACTAAGATGAAATAAGTCAATTAGACAGACACAGACAGACAAAGACAGACAGACTTGTAAAAAAAATACAAATATTTTAGATTGATCACCATGATTGTGTAATAGTGGTTGCATTACAGATGTTCCTCAGATGCCAGCAACACGTGAGTGTCATGTAGATCCAGACATGCCAGCAATGGCTTCGGAATCAGATGATAATGGTAAATATAAAATATCATTTATACTTAAAAGCAATGTTCAACCCAGCATCTTTTACCCTGGCCACCCACCCAGTTACTTAAAAATCTAAATATGGTTAGAACACTGAAATGTTACTTCTGTTGGTGTCATGTTCCAAGCTAATGTGTCTAATAATTATTTTTAAGTAGAGGATACCCAGCTACTCCCAGCCCTGAAACCACATCACCAGCTCAAGCAGAAATGAGTGAAATAACACACGGAGTGTCATCATGCAACAGTCTGATGAAATCAATAGCCTACCAACATCGGAAACAAAGACAATTGAAATATAAAATGCTCACAAAATCTACGTAGAGCTAACAAAAATCACTCCACAAAAAAAACAAAAAAAAAAACATGTATTTTCGGCAAATGTTGATTTTAAAAAAAGAGCAATTAAATATTTTAAAGGACAACGTTACTCAAGATACAAAAACTACAAATAATGAGTGGCAATAAATTGGCAATGGGTGATAATACAACCCAGACAGACGTGGATGCACTCGATGTTGGCCAATCTTCAGTGCCAATTTAAGCCCCTGTGGGGGGAAAGGCTCAGTCAAAAAAAGATATCAGAACCTTCCAGAAGAAGCAGCAGAATAGCTTCTACTCAGTGACAGCTGCTTTTTTGTGAATATTTCTTTGTTTGTTATTATTTACATGAATAAATTTAATTCTAAGTTCTAAAACTTTGATTATCATTTGTCTTCTGGTATAGTAGATATCCAGATTGATGTGTGGGGACATCAGCGGTAGTGGGGTGTCTGTTGGTGAGGGAGCAGGTTCAGGTGGCGTATCGTCATCATCTGTCTTTCACTCTTCCTCCTCCTCAGCTCTTTGCTTCTCACCATCTGGGATGTATAATGTCATCTTCGCTGACGTAAGGTATATTTCATTAATAGATAGTAGATCTCATTAGCATATGTGCTAAATAATATTAAATTGGTTACTGCAAGTTTCATTACATATTAGCACCAGCGGCAGGAGTATTCCTAAAGACATATGTGCAACTGGAGCAATGTATTTAATAAATATTTTGCACCACTTTTAACTACACTATTTAAGACCAGCTAGCTAATGGCTGCTGTTAAAGTGGCACTGGCCTAAAATCCCTTTTGTTATTTACACACAGGTGCAAAGCAGCTATTAAAGACTGCAAGCCACATTTGACCTTAGAAATTAGCACAATTGGAATGCTACCATGAGTACATTGCGCATTAGTGTGGCCTCAAAAGATTAGTGTGTTAATGGACATAGGCGAATTTTTCAAAATAGCTTATGAAGGCTTAGCCTTCCTAAGTGAAATCGGGGGGGGGGGGGATTACGGGGGGAAAAAATAAAAAAAAAGTAAGGTACCTTTAATTTACTGACACTGGCCAAAAGGTGTGTGCAGCAATGTCCTGCTGGTTCCTGGATGTGACCTCTGCCTGGAGGAGGTTAGTCTGTATGTTAGAAGAGAAGGGCAAGTTAGTTACTATAATTTGTAATGCTAAACTGCATCCCACCAGAAGATTAAATGCAAGTTAAAAAAAAAGTAGATCTGAGGCAAGTTTAGGTCTGTCATTCTGTCTATCTATTATTCTGTCATTATCTATCTATCTATCTATATATCATCTCTACCTATCTTATCTATCTTTTTATTATCTATCTATCTTATCTATCTATTTATTATCTGTCTATTATCTATCTTATCTATCTTATCTATCTATCTATCATCTATCTATCTATCATCTATCTATCTATCATCTCAATCTATCTTATCTATCCATGTCTCTTTCTGTCTCTGTATCTTATCCACCTGTCTAACCTGTCTTATGTCTTTCTGTCCACTCGTATGTCTCTCTATCTCTCTCTCTATCTATCTGTCTGTCTGTCTATCTATCTATATTAACAATAAAATAAAAAGCTTTTTTTAAAGTCATAGTGACCATTAAAAGCATATTATCCATTTCTGTACCAAGCATATTATTGCCCATTTCTGTGTGCCAAGCATTTTATGTAAAATATAAAATTTAAAACTAACACTTTATGTTGTGTAAAATACAAAGTGGGTGTGACCTGGGGTGTGGAAAGGGGTGTGATCTGGGCGTGGGCTAGAAAATTCTTGCTACGCGCAGCAATGATACCTCGTCAGCCTTCCCTATTCAGAAAGTCACCCTCCGCCCATGTTAATGGACTTATTCGATTTGCACCATAACACTCAATTATTTTGTTATTTATGCTCAATAATAATGGAAACATAAATATTTGAAAATTATAATACACATCCCACCGCAAGATTGAAGCATATTCTATGCATACAGATAAACACATGCATAGACTCAGACACACCTGCATACAAATAAACAGTTGTGAAAGCATTCACACACACGCATACAAGTAATGTCACGATAAGTGGTTTTCACTTCATAACATGTAAAAAGTCTGACAGCACAATGCTCCCTCACTCTAATTGAACATATTTCAGGGAGATTGTATATGTCATGGGAGTCATGGAGCTGCCATTATTATCAGGGAGACTCCCTGAACTTCAGGGAGAGGTGGGATACCTGATAATATGTTTGAGAAATATACAGCGCCTTTATCCATTTTATGCCTTGTGCCATGAACATATTTTTCAGGTAGATACAGCTGTGCATTAGAAAGCCATATTTGCTTGTCTTGCCGCTCTTTAGTGCGAAAACAACACGCCCCCTTCTTTTGTCGTCTGCAAAAGTGAAAGGCGAACAATCTCAATTTTAACATGCGGAAAACAGGAGTGCCATTAAATACATAACAATGCAAAACTCTTCATTTATACACATTGAGACAATATTGTGCATCAAATATTAATTCACAGCATAGGGTCTTGTATTCGCTTTCACAATTTCGTGTTCCGGTTTATTTGATTGCTTTTTCACCTTTTGTTTTCGCCTTTTGTTTTTGATGCCGGTTGTGCACCATAGGTAAGGGGGGTGCCGTTTTCGCTACATCTAGACAGCCACCATGACAAAGAGATATCTCAAGCCCATGGTTAAGTACTTAACCAAAAAAAACTGTATCATAGTCTACCTGTTGGCACAGTTAACAGGAAGGAAAAGAAAAAAAATATTATGGAGAGTGTCCAGCGCAAAATTCAGTGCAAATATGGGCTGGAAGTTACCTTGAAGGACCTCCAAAGAAATTCGAGCGATTTGAGGAGGAGGCCTGATTTTGTTCAAGGCATAAGGAGGAAGATGGCTGGAGGTACTTTTAAAACATATTATTATTGTGAGAAAACAATAAATACATATTCCTACATGTATTGTTAGAAGTTTTACAATAGAAACTCAA
Organism: Hymenochirus boettgeri; assembly: GCA_019447015.1. Lineage (NCBI taxonomy): Eukaryota > Metazoa > Chordata > Amphibia > Anura > Pipidae > Hymenochirus > Hymenochirus boettgeri. The sequence continues at coordinate 257,993,508 of CM033470.1, read as the reverse complement.
CTTCATATAATGTGTCAGTAAGCACATAGAATCCTACAAAGGTTTAAACACAGATTGCATTGTGCACATTTAGTGCATATCATGTGCCATAAACACATACACAACACAAAGCAGGGGCGTAACTACATGGGAGCAAGGGGAGCAACAGCAGGGGGTCCCAGGAGCCAAGAGGGCCCCATCTTATTTTTCCAAAAACAGATATAGCCTCCTTCCAGAAAACCACCTATGTGAAGCATGGATAGGGGCCCGATCATAGTTTTGCTGGGGGGCCCAGGGATTCCTAGTTATACCACTGACACAAAGGCCATTCTAACAAAGATTTCAGCTAACATGACATTACAGTTTCTTTTTTTCATTTCCCATCATTTCCAGATGGAGCGGAACCAACAGCTCCAGAGAAGGAGCAACAAAATGTGGGGTCCCCAGCTGCATCTCCCACACCACCAATTCTCTCCCCAGAGCCAACCCCACCACCAGGGGATAAACAGCTCATGAAGGAAATTTGGGAGATGGCAACCAAACTTTCGGACGACATGCCCCATATGAACAAAAGAATGTTAAGGCTGGAGAGGAGGGTAGAATTTTGCTGCCGTAAAAAAGTTTGTTTTATTTTTTATACAAAAAAGGTTTTATAACTTTTCCAAGTTTAGCCTAGGCAAGAAGCAAGGTGAGTCAGGCAGGAGTTACCTGTCAGTGGTCCAGTGAGTGGAACCATCCAAGCCAATATAACTTAGTAGCAACAACAGGAGGAGAGGTTTCCACATCCTGTAGATTGATAGATAATGAATAATAAAGGATGGATAGAGGAGGATGTGTACCTGTGTCAGGTTGGGGGTTAAAAAAATGTTTTTTTTTGATGATTGCTCAAAATTAGTTTATTTGGCTTTACTTACCCATTAAGTATGACTGCCACAGTAATGGAGGGGTAGGTCAGTAGGTGTGTGTGCCTGTCGGGTTTGGGTGTTAAAAAACGAACTTTTTTGATTATTGGTCAAAATTAGTTTTTTTGACTTTAGTTACTCTTTAAGTATGGCTGCCACAATAATAGATAAGTAGATCAGTAGGTGTGTGTACCTGTGTCGGGTTGGGGGTTAAAAGAAACAAACTTTGCTGATGATTAGTCAAAATTGTTTTTTTGACTATAGTTACCCTATAAATATGGCTGCCATGAAAATGGAAGGGTAGGTTAGTAGGCGTGTGTACCTGGATCAGGTTGGAAGTTAAAAAAACTAACTTTTTTGATTATTGATCAAAATTTATTTTTTTGCCTTTAGTTACCCTTTAAGTATTGCTGCCACAGTAATGGATAAGTAGATCAGTAGGTGTGTTTACCTGTGTTGGATTGGGGGTTAAAAAACCAAACTTTTTTGGTGATTGGTTAAAATTTGTTATTTGAAATTTGTTATTTGATGGTCGGTCAAAATATTTTATTGACTTTTGTTACATTTTGTTACATTTGGCTGCCACGGAAATGGGAGGGTAGGTCAGTAGGTGTGTGAACCTGGGTCTGGTTGAGGGGGTATGTCTTTTTTGTGTTTACAACCAGATATCTTTTATTGAGGATAAATCAAAACTAGCTTTAATTGACTTTAGTTACCCTTTAAGTAAGGCTGCCACAGGAATGGAAGGGTAGGTTAGTGTGTGTACTCATGGGAGGTTGGGGTATGTCTTTTTTTTGTTTACAACCTTAAAATAACTTTTATTGAGGATATATCATAATTAGTTTTTTTGACTTTATTTACCCTTTAAATATGGCTGCTACAGGAATCAAAGGGTAGGTCAGTAGGTGTGTGTACCCATGTGAGGTTGGGGGTATCTGTTTTTGCATGTATGACCATATAACTAACTTTTATGGATGATTGATCAAAATTAGTTTTTTGACTATAGTTACCCTTTAAGTATGGCTTCCATGAGAATGGAAAGGTAGGTCAGTATGTGGGTGTACCTGTGTCTGTGTTGGGAGTTGGAGGTATTATTGTTTGTGTTTATGACCATAAAACAAACTGTTTTGAAATATTCACATTTGAGGATTGTTACCATTATAGTCTATGGGAAAAAATGTCCCGTAATTCGCAGATAACGCTTCCGCTGATTACTTAGATAGGTAATAGCACACTTCTCCTATGTGCCCCTATATTTCATGTCTCTAGCTCATAACCTGTGGGAGCAGATACAGTCCAAAAAGGCAGAGAAATAAAACGGAAGAACAAAAAGAAATAGAAAGAACAGTACCGTATATACTCGAGTATAAGTCGAATTTTTCAGGCTTTAAAATTAGCCTGAAAACCTAACCTCGACTTATACTCGAGTAGGTGGCACTGTGTTAACCTGCATAGAAAGTTACAGGAGCTGATCTGCCTTTACACTTCCTGCTTCCTGTATTCTGGCTGCTGGACTCACTCAGCACTGTCACTGACTGCTCATCTGGTTACTGTAAATCTGATCTCCTCAGTTTGGGGCAAAAAACAGCTGCTAGTACAGTGCAAAGGACAGCTTGAAACTACAACTCTCAGGTGACATTTTTAACTATTGGGGTCAGAGAATCCTTTACTATATGGGGGTCAGAGGGCCCTTTACTATATGGGGGTCAGAGGGCCCTTTACTATATGGGGGTCAGAGGGCCCTTAATTAAAAGTTTACTGAACCTTGCCACTCCACATGTTTAGAAACTGAAACTCCCAGCAACAAAGCATGCTGGGAGTTGTAGTTTCCAAACATCTGGAATGCCAAAGAATTGGAGGTTACTGGTACTGGATTTGGCTATTACTGTATGGGATTCATGTATGGGAATTCTGCTGTCCATTTAAAGGGCAATTAAAGCCTAAAAACAACACAAAATCAGAAGGCAGTAGTGGTGATAATTTCTACCCTCGACTTATACTCGAGTCAATCATTTTGTACAAATTTTTCAGGTAAAAATAGGTACCTCGACTTATACTCGGATCGACTTATACTCGAGTATATACGGTAATTTGGCTCTTCAAGCCAAATAAACTATTCTACCTATATTGCTTTTATAATTTCAATAATGCATTAATGTACATGTTCCAACTAATGCAGAACATATATTGTTTATATGTAATGCACCAAAACATGTTTGATTTGTTTTTAACAGCTACACTATTGGCTCTCTTTTTGTAAGAAGCAACATTTTTTAAAATGGTTGTTCAAAAAGAATTTAATTTACTACCTGCTTCAGGCTGGTGGAACCTCTTATTCATTATGAAGCCATACAAAAATTCATTTGGTTTGACATACAGAACAGTACTAATTGGACTAGGTCACTCAATGTTTACCTTTTGCCATGAGCTAATGTGCTATGTGCATGATTATGTCCTTGTTAGTTTGAGGTAATTGTTCACAATATGCAGAAATATGCAGTAATGCCCTCCCAATGCAATAAAGCAATAGAGAGTCTGTGCATTGTAATTCCAGCTTAGCTTTAATGTCAGCAATAAGCTGGCCCTAAAAAGTCTGCAAAGGGGCAGCTATTGCATTTGTTGCAACTCCTGCAGCCATATAAAAGACCCCCTTTGAACCTCACTAACCGTTATTAAATTGATGTGTTGCTTTAGGGTAAGGCCACACTGCAACGCACAGGAATCGCGCACCAAATCGCGAGCATTATCGCACGCGATTGTGTGCGCGATTCTTGTGCGTTTCGCGTTTGCGTCTTGCGCATGCGTTTTCACCTTTTTGCGTTATGGAAACGCATGCGTTAACGTTAATATATAAAAAATATTAACGCACCAAAAATGGTGAACGCATGCGTTACCAAAACGCGAATGGACACGCAATCGCATGCGCATCTGAAATCGTGGGAATTTTACAGTGCACTGTAAAATGAAGTTATGCTCAATTGGAAGCTGCAGCTTTAAAAATGCTTTTGGCAATCAGGAGGTAGATGATAATCTCGGAGGGGAGAACCTAAACATACAATATGTCAGCAACTTTGAATCTAAAAAGGTAGGCTCTGGGGGGCTTAGGGGAAAAAAAATAGGCCAAATGTATTTTTAAACCAATTGAGCATAACTTCATTTTACAGTGCACTTATCCTTAAAGATAATACATTTTATTTGATATAATTTGGTATTTCTATTGCTCTCCAAGCTATTTATTTGTGTTTACCCTTTTCTATAAGGTTTGTCCCCTAGAAGGCAGGGGGCTGTAGAGCATTTGATCCAATTGTGGGCATTTTCTTAATTGTATATTTTGTGATAATATCAATGTCTTGTTTAAAATAGCCCAATATGGAAGGAAGGTTTTAACTAACTGAGTCACTTCTCCAAGGCTGGGTAAACAAGGGCAGATATTTCAACCCAACCATTTTTAATTGCTCGGATGGGGGTAAAATATCACTGGTTGTCCACAAACAGACCGCAGACAAAATTTTGTCTGACCCGTTATGCCAGGGATGTTAAAGTTGTTGCCCTCCAGATGTTTTGAAAACTACAACTCCCAGCATTCCCTGGTTGCAGCAAGTAGCCAGGGAATGCTGCTACTATTCATGGGTATGGTAGTCTGATGTAAAAGTCCATTTAAACTCATCCACAACTTTTTTTTTTCTAGTAGAGACCATGTTGGCTAAATTATTATAGCAAGGCATGAAATGTGAATTGATGTTGTCTGTCTGGAACTATATGTGCATGTATAAATATATAGTATATTTTATAGTTTGTTTTACTTTTTCTTTTTAGGCATTGCTAAATAAACATTGCTTGACCCCTGTCTTGTCTGGTGTCTTTATTTAATTATACACTGAAGAAATGAATTCTTACTGGGAAATACTACAAAGCAAGAGAAATGTGAAAAAGCTGCTTCCTTGTACTTGGCCAGACAACCACCTGATCTATAACAAGTCCCCTCTTTCATGGACTGTGTATTGTAATCCATAGCGCTACAGACACTTGTTTGAAGAAGTACTGCAAATGTAATGTTCAATAGCCGATGGAAATGAAGAATTTGTTTATAATGTTTCTATTTAGACCGACACGCACTTTTTGAAAATACTAAATAAAAATCTCAGTAGTAATGTTAATTTTAAATAAATATTTGGATAAAATGTGTAATGTATGGGTTTTTTTTTATTCTTTAATTTAAAATTTTTTAAATTAAATCTCATATTGATAAAAAGTTGAAATCACTTGTAACTTAATTTTGCTAAATTATAAGGACCAGATTATGGAATGACACTTAATAATAAGGTATTCACCCGTGTTTTATGTTATTTCTATCACGGTCATACATGATAACATGCTTGTACAATAACAGGCTTTTGGACTTTGAATTGCATAGTGTGTATGTTCCTTATATTGCATATGGAAGGAAATCAGATTGGGGACATGGGATTATGAACACGGGTTTAAACGTGATGCCCTTATGGATGTGATATGTAATGACAACACTTTTTAAAGTGGGACTGGGTTTTCATTAACAGCAATGGATTAAAGTTGTAAAACAATCTATTCTTTTGAAACTGAAACGTATATATAAAAGTATATATATATATATATATATATATATATATATATATATATATGTGTGTGTGTGTGTGTGTGTGTGGAAGCTTTTGTTATACAGAAAAAGTCTTATTGATAAACATTTAACTGTTTTACTGTTTTATCAGACAGTATATATTCATCTCGTAATTCCAAAGAGGAAGTGAAAAAGGGTTATAGCCTTAGTATAGTATATAGTTATAAACTGAAAAATCGATAGTTAAAAAATGAGTGGACATACCCTTTAACTGAAGAACGGTAGGTAAATGAAAACGGGAGGTAAATATGTTACCTCCAGTTCTTGAGTAAAACTTGCAGGAAACTGGAGAGAATTTACCATTGATCGCTAAAGTGCTGGCTCACTGTCAAGTCCCAACTTGATCCACGCTCCCTTGTTCTGTGTGCACACAGTGTAACGGAGACTGTTGGTGATAAGCTGGAGCGATCAGCGATAAATTCTCTCCTGTCTTCTGCAAGTTTGAATTGTTGAAAACATTTTAGATCAACTGGACTTAAAGTTTAGTATCCCCCTTCATCTTTTAACCACTTCCATCCGACCTGACTTTTTCCCACAAACCAACTGTCAAGCCTGCACACAGCATTCCAATTGTCAAAACTCTGTCACCATTCCAGCTACAGTAAAACTACTCACAGAAGAATAGTTTTTGACATCTGAAATATAAGAAGTTTTAGATTGGATAATAGGAATAAGAGGCAGATCAACAAAAAAAAATGGTACAGTGGTGGTTTGGAAGAAATATAGTTTACCTGTTTTTCGGTATAGATGCCCTATAAGGCCTAAAGACGAGATATCTCTTTTTAGCAATAACGTGCCATTAACGATAATTGCCACGATTGAATATTTACAGTCGTGGCCATAAATCATCGATACCGATAGTAAATTTATGATTGAGAACGTAAATTTACGATTGATATAGTAGATCTATGATCATGAGTGTAGATAAATAAAAGCCCATTGAATACCATTGCGGTATTTTACTACTGCAATGTATTCTATGTCCAAACATCTGTATATTTACGAAAGTTCGGTCGTAAATGTTCGATTGCGCCGTACATTACCTATAGCCCACGGGATCGTAAACTTGCAACTCCGCAGGTTTTGGCCCTTAGTTAGGTATCTGAAGGCATATTGATAAGCGATCATACACATCCTTTACCTTTCTTATTAAGTCAGTAACTGCTTGGTGTCTATTGGGATAAATGTGTTCTGGTTTCAGTTTCATTTGTCATTTTACTAATGCAGAGAAAAATAAAAAAAGCTATGAAATATTTTATATGACTTTTTATTGATCATACAAAGTTGTTACAATTATGTAAACGTTCTAAAAAGCTCCCTACTATATATGAAAATTGGTTTAGGATTAAATAATACAAATAAATATTAATAAATAGGTTTTATTTTCAAATTTTTAGTTTCTTTGCTTTCCTAGACTCTTATATACAAGAGTGGATGAAGGTTGGGGGTGGTGCAGTAGTGGGGGGGGAAATTGGGGTACATACTAATTATATACAGGCTAATTGTGTCTTTGTGACACAAGTTCTTTGATAGTTTTGGTTCCTCTATATACATAAATATCTGGGCTGCCTAGAATTTCTGTTGTGCTATAATTAGTTGTACTTTTATTCCTAGCCTTCCCTTGAGGGTAATTCGGGTGGGAAAGGGCGTAAAACAGGATCGCAGGGGGGGGGAATTTATACATAAATATAGATAAAAAGTGATGTATGTGTGTTTTAAGTTTCAGAAAAACTTCCAAATGGTTGGGCCAATTTTCACAAGACTTGATATACTTAAATACTATACGGATCTGAAAAAAAGCACAGGCTATGTTACAACTTTAAAAAATGCCTCCATACCCCCCTTTTCAACACTTTTTAAAGTTAATTATCCTGTCTTCTGCCATCTGGTGGTGATTGGAGTGAATCAAGTAGATTGCACACCTTCCAAATAGCACAGATTGTTCGGGATAGTACTTTGCTTCATTTTATTCTGTTGATGTTGTGATAGGAGGAAAGAGCTGTCAATCATGAGTAGAAGCAGCAGACCATGTTATGTAACAATGTCATGTGACCACACACTCAGTCACCTCCTCCTCAGTCACTCAGTCACCTCGACCTCAGTCACCCAGAGTCAAGATTGAGAGGTAAACTGGCCAATTCAAGATAAGCCTCTTGTACTGGGGTTGGGCAGGCAGCTACTCATGGAGATCACAGTTTTCAGCAATCTGGTGCAGAGTTTAGAGAAGGCAGCTAAGGAAATATGTAGATTTACTTAAGGAAAGACAATGGGATAACACTGCCCACACTGCAATACAACTGCACTGTAAGGGGTTCATTTTACTTCACACATCGTGTCTTTTTCCCCCACAGACTACTGAAACCTCAGTATTAAAGGCCACATACACACTCTTTTCACTCACCTTTTTTTTCCCATGAGTCATTTTTGCAAGAAAATTGTGTTTTCTGGGGGACATTGTGTGTCAATAATTCAATTTGATCAATAGCACTAAAAACTAAATTAATGTGAGATGTTGCACCCCATTGTTAAAGGAGAGTTGATGCGATACACGCTAAAGGGGAAGTTGATGCGATACACGCTAAAGGGGAAGTTGATGCGATACACGCTAAAGGGGAAGTTGATGCGATACACGCTAAAGGGGTAGTTGATGCGATACGTGCTGAATGGGAAGTTAATGTAACATAGTAACATAGTAATTAAGGTTGAATAAAGACATAAGTCCATCAAGTCCAACCTATTCACCCTCTTTTTTTTTTCTTTTTTTTTTTACCCTACCTAACAGTTGATCCAGAGGAAGGCAAAAAAAACAGCTAAAAGGGGGGAAAAAATGCCTTCCTGACTCCAAACAGCAATCGGAAAGTATCCCTGGATCAACCAGATCTATATGCATTAATACCAGTAATTCTCAATATTTTTTAGTTTTAGAAACTAATCCAGGCTTTTTTTAATGCTATTCAATGAACTTGCTATTACCACATCTGCTGGAAGACAGTTCCACAGTTTCACCGTTCTCACTGTAAAGAAACCTTTCCTAACCTGAAGATGAAACTTCTTTTCTTCCAACCTTAAAGGATGTCCACAAGTCCTCTGATATGACCTATTAGTAAACAATGCACCAGAGAGTTCATTGTATGGGCCATTAATATATTTGTATAAGGTTATCATGTCCCCACGCAAACGTCGCTTCTCCAATGTAAACAGCCCTAACTTGTCTAATCTGCCTGCATATTCATTTCCCCTTATTAATTTAGTTGCCCTTCTCTGAACTGCCTCAATTTCCAAGATGTCCCTTTTATATATGGGATTCCAAAAATGCACCGCATATTCCAAATGAGGCCTTACCAGTGCCTTGTAAAGAGGGAGAATAATATTTTTCTCTCTTGAATCTATTCCCCCTTTTATACAAGACAATATCTTGCTAGCTCTAGCCGTTGCTACCTGGCATTGTTTGTTACAGCTAAGCCAGAACCCCCAAATCTTTTTCCATTACAGATGCACTTAACACAGAGTTATTTATCGTGTAGGTGGCACAGGGATTATTAAATGTGATACGTGCCAAGGTGGGGAGTTGAAAGCTGCGGGTGCAGGTCGGTTGAATTTTGGATGCAGGTTCGGGCTGGATCTTTAGAAATACCAGGCAACGCCGGGTACTCTGCTAGTAGTATATACAATCAACCACGCGCTACATCTAGTGGCCAGGGGTGTATTCACATTATTTTACATACATTTGGAACATTACACATACCAATCTATTCCCACTTAGATCCAATAACTAACAAAAAATTCTGCAGTGTAGGGGCAATCCCACCTACCTGCTTTTCTCAGTTAAGCAGCCATATGGTTCTAAAGTTTGCCTCTGCTTGTAACAGTAATTTTTTTTCTATAGCCTCCCCACAACTATTTTCTCTAATACCTGCCATTTCAAATTGGTTTTAGATTGCTTACAATTAAAGAAATGTTTGCCAGCTGGTCTATGTGTTTTTTTTTATTTCTGAGATCAACATTTCCAGTTGATCTCTTATATTTCCAAAATCTTGTCTTCTTGGGTCTGGAGGTCTGCCCTACATACATTTTACCACATGGATACCTTAATGAATAAACCACCGACACATTTCTTAAAGGGGTGCATACCCACACCACCCTTAAGGATTGCATTACAGCAGCCACAACTTAAGCATCTAAACGTGCCATCTTTAGGATTTCCAAAAAAACTACTTTGTCCAGGCCATTTTCTTAAGATCAGAGTAAATTATTATATCTGTTATACTACTTCCCCTTTTATATGAAAAGATGGGAACTTCCTTAAATAATTCCCTATACTGGGGATCATCCTGCATGTTGCAGAATGATCTCTCTGACCTTACTACTATTTGGCCCAGATTTGCTAACAAATAGAATCCTATTCCCTTTTTCCTTTCTTATTTTAGGGGCAAATAGAGAAGTTCTTTCCATTGTATACACTTCATTTCTCATTCTTATTAGGCTATCCCGATCATACCCCTTTTCCTATCACTTTCTCAGAGGAAAAGAATAGAATATCATTGCAGTAGTTTACTACTGAACGTTTGCCGTAAATGTACGTAGGTTAGCCATAAATGTAAGATTGCTGTCGTACAGTAACGAAAACCATGGGTATTTAAATATGACCCATCATGCTGGAAGTAGGCCTGTTTGAATTGTGTATTTACAGCTATCTGGATTGTCATAAAGCCAGGGCCAGATCAGCCTATAGCTAAAAATGCTCTAGATCATGGCAACTGTAACATATTTAAGATTTTTTTTTAATGTTGAGCATTATATTGCTGATTACATGGCAAATTCCTTGCTTTCAGGCATATGTTATAAAAGTTCTTATCTTTAAAAATGGAGATTATTTTGTCCCAACCATTCAGATGTTAGCTTTCAAATGTTAAAAAACATCTGATTGGTTGGAGCTTAATTAGCACCATTTTTTACGATAAGAACTTTTATTTTATAGGCCTGCTGGTTTGTCATTTGTGCCTATTCACACCTACATATGCAAGATTGTCCTCACCATTTCCAGCATGTGTAGGGCCAGCTTAAAGGAGAACAGACAACATTGTTCTAATAGACATCCGATGTTTGTGGTTCACCATTAAGCACATGTACCTTTGGAGTGCCTCATCTGACTTTTTGGTCTGTGTGTTTCTAAAACTAGTGCTTTAACAGGTGCTCTAACCCAGGCATATTTAAAAGATTTTTTTGCTAGGAACAGAATATGGAAGTTCATGATAAGACTTTGAAAGATGCTTGTTACCCTGCAGTTTATTGTCCAGTAACTCACACTGACTGGTAAATAAACTGCAGGTCAACAAACAGATTTCAAAGTCTTATCAGGGACTTCCATATTGGTGTGTAGACATCTGTGTAGAAAATATTCTTTGCTCTTTTTTATTAGTTCATGGGTTGTACTGGCAACATCATGGAAGCTTTCTTAATTACAGAATCTATTACTCACATTTACTAAATGCAACTTACTAGAAAATAATCCTACAATGTATAGGTGTTCTGGTGAAAAATGCTTTCATATAAGGATTTTTAAAATTTAAGTTTAGTTCTTCTTTAAGCCTTAGTTCACACTACATGCAGATGCAAATACACAGTAATTTTTCATGCCTTTTGTGCGTTTTGTATTTGTATCTATGGAATGGAAACAAATGCGTTTCCAGATACAAACAGCATACAACTGCACAAAAACACATATAGAGCCATACAGTATTTATAAAGACGCAGTATTGCTTTTTAGCAAATGTTATGGCAATCATTAATTTACAATCAATATCGTAAATCTACGACAGTGATCATAAATGTGCGATACAATTGCAGCATGGTGTTCGTAGAGTTACAAAGGTTTGCCCTAAATGTATGATCGTGGACGTACATTTGCAGTCGTACAGTAAAGGAAACCCTTGGCATCGGCATATTTATAAACATGGGCCATACCGCTATACCGAGCCTGTAAGGATTTTTACAACAATGATTAATTTAAGATTGCTATTGTAAATCTATGATACTGATCCGGAAATCTATGACTACGATCATATATTTACGATCCCCCATAAAATACCATTGTGGTATTTTACTAACACATGATATTCTATGGGCGAATGTTCATTAATTAACAAACATTTGCTGTAAATGTACGGACGTGGCCATATGCCCACTATTGCACATTATCTATAACCTGCGACACTGCGCGTTTACAAATAGGGCCCATGGGGTATCGGAATTTAGCAATACCACGCGTAATCATTAATGTACAACTGCGCCTGCAGTCGTACATTTAAGCTGAATGTTCATTAATTAACGAATGTTCGGTCAAAGAATGTAGTATTCTATGGGGATCGTAAATTTACGATCAAGTTATCATAGATTTACGATTGTAAATTTATGATAACAATCATGAATTAACAATCGCTAAACTGATCGGTATTGCTAAAAAGCGTTAACACGCCTTTATAAATATGGACCATAGTGTGAAGAAACTTTAAGCTAAACATCGATTAGACTGAATTGAAAGGCAAGATCTAGGACTATAGAGTTATTGCATTGTGGGAAAGATTTCTTATCTAGTGACTCTCAGTATATTCTCCAGTTGTGTAAACTTAATAAATACATTTTTAAAAAATCAATAAACCATGCCAACACTGTAAGTTATTAGTCTTCATTTTATGTAGAATCAAGATATAAGATTTTTTTTAAAGGGTCTAATCAAAAGAGTGGACCTTAGAAAATCATATAAGTAAAATGCATTAAGCTGTAGTATTAGGCTTCATTCATACTAGCAGCTTACCAGCACGCAAACGTAAATTTACATTCTTAATTTTTATCAAAACACTGAAAATGTGCATGTCTGGATACAAATTCATGCAGTATTGCATTTTTAGAAAAAAAAAGTTAAAAAGGGAGCGGGGAGGGGGGGTTTCCTTCCTGACTCCAAACGGCAATCGGAAAGTATCCCTGGATCAACCAGAACTACAGTATATGTATTAATATCAGTAAATCTAAATTTTTTTGTTAGTTTTAGAAACATATCTAGGCCACTTTTAAAGCTATTGAATGAACTTGCCATTACCACATCTGCTGGAAGACAGTTCCACAGTTTCACTGTTCTCACTGTTGTAAAGAAACCTATAAAATGTCTTTTCTTCCAATCTTAAAGGATGTCCACAAGTCCTCTCATATGACCTATTAGTGAACAATGCACCAGAGAGTTTATTGTATTAATATATTTGTATAAAGTGATCATATCCCCACGCAATTGTCGCTTCTCCAATGTAAACAGCCCTAACTTGTGTAATCTGCCTGTATAGTATAGCCTCATCATTCACCTTATTAATTTAGTAGCCCTTCTCTGAACTGCATCCCTTTCCAAGATGTCCCTTTTGTATATGGGATTCCAAAACTGCACTGCATATTCCAAATGGGGCCTTACCAGTGCCTTGTAAAGAAGGAGAATAATATCTATCTCACTTGAATCTATTCCCCTCCTTATGCAAGACAATATCTTGCTAGCTCTAGCCATTGCTACCTGGCATTGTTTGCTACAGCTAAGTCTGTCATCTACCAGAACCCCCAAATCTTTTTCCATTACAGATGCACTTAACACAGAGTTATTTATGGTGTAGGTGGCACAGGGATAATTAAATCCCAAATGCATCACCTTCCATTTATCAACATTGAATCTCATCTGCTGCCCATTTTGATAATCTATCTAGGTCTGCTTGCAACACTTGCACATCATTGGAAGTTTCCAAAGCTCTGCAAAGTATAGCTCTGTACCCTACCATTTTTTGTTTAATTTACAATGTAAGACATGGCAAACCTCTGTTATTGATACCATGACCATTTCACAGTACTGTAAAAAAAAATTTAGATTTCAAGAAGACAAACATTTTATTGGAAAGTAGAACTTAAAAAAACTTTGAAAAAAGTTGAAATAAAAAGTACCTAGTACCGCGTTAGAATTGGTTATTCCTATTACTCAATATTGTTTCTGTAAGGAGTTCCTGCAAGAAGAAAACTGCTTCTGTTAGGTTTCCTCAGTCCACTACTAGAGATTGACTTGAACTCGAACCCTAGTTCGAGCCAAACTATTTGAGTTCAAACGAACTCGGACTTCTCGAACTATCCCAGACCCGGATTTTCGATATTTTCCGGACTTTCCATAATTATCGAATGTTCGAATATGCGAGTAAAATGTCTATTAAACCAATATGCGAGTAAATATTGAATTTTCAAATCCGCGAGTCATTCATGGGATAATTATCGAATGTTCCAACGCGAGAGCTCGAAAGAAGCGAATGTGAGAGTAAAATCGAGTTTTCGAAAGTCGTTGATATTCAAACGTGTTCCCCAGACCATTTCCCAGGTCCCAGAGCCATTTACATTAAGTTACCATTGATATTTTAGTTGTATTTCAATCGAACTTTTCAAACTATTTGATTCCTATTGACTTTAATGGGTCCGTTTTCAAACTTTCAAACATTCAAACTTTCCATATAGTTCGAAAGTTCGAAAACGGACTGAACTTTCGGAAGTTTGGCCATCTCTATCCAGCACAATCTTTATTACAGGAATAATAGTGATATTGGGAGGTATGAATAATCAATCCTACCTCCCTGCCTCAGGTATTTTTTTTTTTAATGTGAATTTTTACAGTGTAGTTTTCCTTTAACATTTTTAAATATATGTTATAATGCACAAATTCTGTAAATATGCTTATAAGGTTGGTGATGCCATCAGTTGTGCTTTTTCTCTAGCGCTCTGCTTTCACAGTATAAAATTGTCTATAAAATCTTTCTTACCCACCACCCCCTTCACCAGTGGTTACAGGCATGCTGTGTGTATTTAACATGGACAGTAGTTAAGATTGGCCTGTCTGGTCTAGTGAGATAAACTTCTGGAACTTATTTAGGCTATCTAACATGATCTCTAATTTTCTATGATCATGTTAAATATTGTTTTAGTGAAGATCACCAGCACGCAGTAAACTGCTTCTTTCGGGCTTCCGCGCGTTTATAAATGCGTTTGTCACACATTAGTGCATTAGAAACATTATAAACATGGCCCTTTGCCTTAAACATCTTCTCTCCCCAAGATTCAAAATCATTTCCCAACTGCTGCATTTACCACTGTTACATCCTTCAGCCTGTGATCTAAACACAAACAGGGAGATAAACAGGGAGATAAAATACTTTCCAATGGAGGAGTTTGATCCACGCTCCTCTTACCTTCCATGTCCAAGTGATGCAATAATCTCCTTGTGAAATTTACTGCATATTTAGTAACCTGAAAGGTAATGACCGCTGGTCTACCACCTTCATTGAAAGGTCGTTAGTTTTTGCAATACAAAGTAGCCCGATAACGTGAATTTGCTTTTTGCATTGGGTGCCTGTTGCAGTAAATGGAAATGGCGTAGGATGTGCAAAGTAAGGGTTTAACCCACACTTACCTGATATTACATCGAGGTAGTATAATTATTTTTATACCCACTACCTGCCTTTATTACATCTCCCACAAAGGGTCCACAACAGATGAATACAGCTAGCCCTTTAATTACCACAATGGTCTCAGGTTCATTTTTTTCTTTTATATTCCTTCTACAGTGCAGCTTCCTGAAATGTAAATAAGGAATCCGTGATAGGGTGTATTTTATCCTATTGACAAGAATTCATTTGTAAAATGTGCTTTGTGAATGATTTTATGTTTCTGCACAATTTTTGAACACAATGGGGTTGACATGACGAAAAGAAGATATAAAGGCCGGTATTTATAAAGGATAGTTATTGTTAACAATCAATGACAATACTTAATACAATTCAGTAGAAAACAATACAGTCACTAGTGGTATTTCTCTGATTACAATAAAGGATTGCTACTGTGTGGACGGGTCTCTTACAACTGAGACCAGGTCAAATTCATTGCAGGTGGGGCTTTTGGTGTGGTTAAGGTGGGCCAAATGCCTAAGAGACGTTAATATGGGGATCATTAGGGTTAGGGAAATGTTCTCTTTTCTCAAAACCATACTAAAAACCTGCAACACTTCCTGCAATTACGTAAAGAAGCAGCTCAATCTCTCTATTGTGCAGTAGACTAACTTAAACAAATTGTATTATACAGACAAATTGCTCTTAGTAAGGTTTTTTCATTTATTTACTTACAATGCAGGAATCTGCTTTGAAACCACTAACTTGTCAGAGTTGGTTTCCATAGCAACAAGCACCATTGCATTATCTTTGTGATGTCACAATAACAAACAAATATGTGTGACACCACTGAGTTAAATCATTTCCTTTTTTGTTGATTAGGAGATAGGAGGTTTGATTTTGATCTGCATTTTTTCTGTGTAAAAGCAATGATGCTGCTAAGGTATTCAGCTCTAGGCACCTTGGAGTGCATATTCTTTTCACTGCTATTAATTTCAGGACCACTATCCATAAAATGTAGCTTTGATAATTACCAAGATGCTACCACAACATCATTGGAAGAAGACTACATGAATTCCGGTAAGAAATAATTATTTTGTGTATGGGATACCTGCAAAAGCAAATCTATAGGGAATTAGATGAGTGGTTTTGAAATTTGGTTAAAGCCATTTTACTGTACAGTATGTAAACCTATTTTTCTAGGAATAAATATAACAAAACCTAATTAATGTATTTATTTGTGGCTGTTTTCTCCAATCTCTGTTAAACCTTAGATGAAAGATCTGCTGTAGAAGACAATGTGGTAATAGGACCTTGCTCTGCGACATGTGGTGAGTATCCCACATTCGGAATGTGACATGTAGTTTTGCTTATTTTAATGTAAACATATTAGTGATAAAAATAAAGTTACCGGTAATATGGTTGGACTTTCCTCAAAGAAAAATCTAAATGGCCAGAATCAAGTGTCTTAAAGTTAGAAAATGAACCATTTACTATAATAACTATAATAAATAGGAGGTACAAAAAAAAATGTCTAGAAATGTAAATGAAGCAAACATTTGACTTGTTTTTATCTGCAAATGAAACACACAATTCCTTTCATATTGACTGTATTCCTATTGATTTGTTTCAGGCATGGGGAATCGTGTCGTTTTAAAAACAAAGGGGTGTCCTGACCAGCAAACCAGATGTTTTCTGCGGTTTGAACCATGCACAGTAGCTTTGGATTGTGGATGTAAGTCAGACACTTGAACAAACATTGAAATATCACTTGCACAAAATGCAAAAAGTTGATCTTGATTAAAAAACAAGAATATTAAAATTATAATTTTATTTGGTGTTTTAACAAATCTTATTGTAACAGGGGGAAAAGCACTAGATGAGACAGCAAACACAGTGAAGATGGAGTGCAGCCTTTCCCCCTTTGGAGAACAAAATAAATACGTATGGAAGAGACTCGTGAGACAGAAAGTAAGTCACCAATCTGGATTTTTATTGTGAATATCTGTTCATGACTCTAATCTAGAACAAACTGCTCATTACAAGTTTAAACCTGCCCCATCCCCAACTGATATACTTTGTACTTTATTACCTGCATTACTAACTAAATATTTAAGAATAATTCTGCACAGTAAGATGGCCCCTCACACCATGCTGTCAATCAAGGCTGTGACTGCTGACATCACAACCAGAGGGAGGAGGCAGATCCCTTTGCCAGATGGAAATAGATCTTTTCATTGAATATCTTTTTTACAAATGCATGTAAAACTGGTAAAAATAGCAGTTGGGGTTGCGGGCAGATAACTGGCAAGTCACCAGTTTCTTGTTTTAAGGTTGGACATGCCCTTTAAAGTTACATTTTCATAGTAAAAATAAGTAAATAAGTAAAATGTTTTCTTTTCTGTTTGTGCAGAAGCCATATATTGTACCATTTATTGGAAGTTCCATAGTGATGCCCAGGGAAGAGAAAACCATTGCCTACCAGTGTGAGACATATTACAAAAATAAGAAGATCGCGTCTATAAAGTACATGGTGTATTCAGCAACAGGTATGTTTGTTTTAGTTATTAAAACTACATAAAGCTATTATTTATAAAAGTTCAAAAATGACAGATAATCATATGTGCTGGTGTGATGTTACCACTTTTTTTTCTTTTAAAAGAATTACAATCAATGAAGAAAAAGAAGAAAGAAAGGTTTCTTCTTACATCGTTCTCCATCGCTGGCCTTGTAGGATATGGTGTAGTTATGGTTGGAATAATCCTGTACATTATTTATTGGTAAGTACTCTAGGTTAATGTGGATAAGAAATACTGAGTCTGGTCATTTTATAGCAGGCAATACAAGCCATGAAGTTACGTTTTTAGGTGGTTACTCTGGGTAGACTGCAGCTACAGATGTGTCTCTGGGTTTGTTTGAAAGGTAGGTCTAAAAGAGAGATCTGTTTAATGGAGGATATTTGTACAGACGCCACAGTTCCCCACAGTTAAACCACATGTAGATTTTAATTTAGATTAACACAAATGATATAATATTTTCTGTTGTTTTGCAGGATTAGATTTAAGAAAAACAAGGCAGAGAATGATATTGATATAGAGAAGCAAGAAATAGATCCAATGACCCCTCTGCCAAATGAAAGTCCAAATGAAAGTTCTCAGACTAATTTTGGATCTAATGATGAATTATATGAAGTAGCCATTAATACAGATTTAAACTTTGAGATGGAAGAAGATGAAGAGAAACCTTTCTTAAAGTCTGAATTCGTGGTGTTAAATGAAATGGAAGAAGAGTTCTCAATGTCCACAATGAATATCCTCGAGCAGACACCCCAAGATGATTCCGAAGCTCTAATTGAAAACCAGGACACAGGCATAACTTTTGCGCAAGCAGTGGCTCAAGAAAACGAACAAAGTCAAGAGGATTGTGCTGAATGCTTTATTTGCTATCGGCATTCGGGCCTGTACAAAATGAGAGTGGGTGAAATGAATGATATAAAATCCAAACTTTCAAAGCTGAGACAGATGTTAGAAAATACAGAAAGAGCTGTCTCAAAGTTAGAGTCTGCAAAATAGAAAGAGATGAGAGAAGTACCCAACAGGGGTGCCCCTACCATGAAGCAAACTGAAACATTTGCTCAGGGCGTGCCCCTGCAAAATACTTAAAAGGCGGCAGTTGAAGAAAATCCACCTTCCTGCAATACTGCATTTCAGCACCAGTCCACCACTCAGTCAGCCCTCCAGTTCACCAGTCAATGTTAGTCAGCACACCACACCCACCTCCACAAGCCATGCCTATGTTCCCTGATAACGCGACGTCCGCTTCACATGCTGCCCCCCGTCTGCCGATAGGCAGCATTTAAAAGTTGTTTCAGGTGTCAAATACCCTAGAAACACCCCTGGTACCTAAACAACGGGAAAGGTGGTTCCTGAAGAATGGATTGTCGTGGGATCAGTCGTGGGGTGGGATCTAATGTACGGGCACCTTAAATTCATAATAATAATGCAAGAAAATATTTGTATTTCTGTTTTATATGTGTGCAATGTACTGGCAACAACGAACATTGGAATAAATGTTTTTTGAATAATTAAATACCTTTGTATTTGTTTAATAACCCAGAATGACTATACATTTAACTGTATTAGTACCTTACACTTGGAACATGCATTTTAACATATTTAACCTCCATTATTAATTCAGATCGTGTTTTACGTATCAGGAAAAGGTAGGCTCTGCAGGGGGATAAATGAAAGAGGTTTTAGCCAACAGCTTGCAAATAAACTAAAGCTTGTTTTATGTACTTATCCTTTAAACTTTGATGGTGACACATGGTTTAAAAATCCGTCTTCTTTCTCATAATAGGGCTTGATTATTAGCAATAAAACATAAAAAGGAAAGGAAGACAAAATCTTCATGCAAGAAACAGTTTTCTTAAAAAGAAAGAACATTGCCTACTTAGCAAACAATTTGCAAGAAGGGTGTAAAGTGGCTCTCTTCCATAAATGTTTCCTTTTTAGGGCAGATCACTGGGAACAGGACCAAGATGAGAAGGTTATATAGGGGAAATTCATGTGTATGCCCAAAGTGACAACCCAATTGCCACCTTCTTAAGTCTGGAACTTAAGATTCTCTTGCAGGACACTGGCAGATTAATAGTGGCAGATGTCTTGCATGTCCCAAGCAGTGGAGGACACAGCCCTCTTTATCTACCCCAACCTCCTCAACTAAGCCCTTATTACATTTCACCCAATCAGTTTATCTATGAGATTCATGGAGACTCGTACCCCAAGAGGTAGGCAATTTACCATTTACTCCCTTGCACACTAGTCTACTCTATAACCAACTACACCTTTATTTCCCCATCTTTCACTCCCACAATACAAGACGCTGAAATCTTGGTTATGTCTTTGAATCATGCCCACGTTAACCCAGATAACTTTAATATACTACAACACACTTCAAAATAAACTTGGCAACTTAACAAGTCACTAGTAGCAGATCAAAAGGTTCTCTCGGAAATTAAACAGGCTCTAGATCAATTTTTTTCTGGGTTATCATAAGCAGGTCTCCAGTAACAGCTGTACAGATAATATGGCAATTGGGAGGTAGGCAGAACAAATCCACCATGGAATGCCAATCTGTAGAGTATAAAGTCTGGTGCACACATGCATTTGAAATACAAGACCACTGATGAATGACTGACCGATCAGCAATACCGGATGATAATCATACGTGTGTGGGTGCTTGGTCTGGCATCTTTCTTTTATTTACTTGATTTGACCACCAGCGGCATCCGATCAAATAGCCATACAATTACTGGCCATTTGTATATCAGTAGTTGCATGCAGGATTGTGTGTATGTACCCAGCTTAACCCTTTCAACATTAGTCTTACTGCCCCTCCCCATTTACAGCTCCCCAGTCTACTTCCTTTTAACCCGATTGGCAAAAATTACTGAGAACCATAGCACAAAAAGCAACATACTTTTACATGAGCAATAGTTAAATGTAAAATAACCCTGGATTTTAGTACAGATGGTGGGGAGTGGGTTGAAGCCACTTTTTATATATATATTTAATTCCCTAACTTTCTCTCATCTCTTCACATACCTTAGAAAATCTGTCCTAGCCTGGTGAGTAAAGGCTTTTGTTGCCTCTTCACCAGTTACTTATATCCATGAATTTGGAGAATACAGCATTGCTATTTCCAGTCAAGTTATATTCATTATGTCAATATTTTCGGCTTGTACAGAGTTTAAACCATGATATAAATCTTTTTTTATCAATTGTAGAAAATTAGTTGTGAGATTGACGGACTGTGTATGGTTGATCTGACATTTCCCCCCCTCTCTCCCTCACTCCATACAGTTCCATTATTGCTGCGTGTATAACAGGCCCTATAACCTTGGGATCTTGCAAGTAGGTTAGAGAAGCTTTATGATAAGATATGTCTGTTTCATGTCTTGATACATTGTCCGAAATGTGTTCATTTAAAGAGCCATATCCAGTGTTCTCTTGTCAGCCAAAAATTGCATTTTTTTTTCTTTTTCTTGCAGTGGTGCATTATTTCCTTTATTGCCACAGATAACATAGCTAAGAACCATATTAAGGGATATCATTTCTATGCATCTATTTTTCTTAAATAGCACTAAACTTATTATACAGCACTTAACAATTATTTAGTCCGTTGACATTCACTGGGAATGAATAAAATCATATGTTACATGTGCTTCTTTTTAAGTCCAATTGGGTTAAAATACTTTTACTTTTAAAACATGAGTTTTTTGGGTTGTCGT
Organism: Hymenochirus boettgeri; assembly: GCA_019447015.1. NCBI lineage: Eukaryota > Metazoa > Chordata > Amphibia > Anura > Pipidae > Hymenochirus > Hymenochirus boettgeri. The sequence continues at coordinate 257,972,232 of CM033470.1, read as the reverse complement.
TCTTCATTTTTTTCTTTCTGCTTCTTCATAATAGCCTGTTCTGTCTGAGCATGGGCTTTTAACAACTGTTGCCTACAGAATCTCATTAATGGAGTCCCCAAGAGACAATTTCTATGAACCAAAAGAAATTGTACAGAAATGGAAAGAGGTTATACTGAAAAGGTTATAAATAAGGACCTATATAAAGCTTCCAGGACAAGTAGAAAATCCCTACTTAATGGTAGAAGATATGTGCGCCAAAAATGAGGGTATGAGCCCTCTGATGTTGAAGTGATAGAATTAGATTTATTTCCATGTACAATCAGGACTGGAATCTTATAAAGAAAGCCCTTAAAGGGCATGTCCACCCCGAAATTTAACTTTTGATATGTGGTAGGGCATGCTCCCCCAGCCCCAACCGCATTAATATAATTGTTAGAAAGTCCCCCGATTCTTACTTACCTGCCCTCTTTCCCCTGCTGCAGTGTTCAGGCCCTCTGCTTGCATGGAATTGAAAGCAGGGGGCGGGACCGGCAGCCGCGTCCGTGATTGGCTGAGAGGCAGGGAGGGCTGCACTGAGCATGCCTCAACCTTGATGAGGTTGAGGAAGTCTCAGGAATAGCATGAGTCACACACTGCTCCTACACAGCAGTTTCTGTTCATGACTATTCTCACAGCTGGAAGCTAATAAACCTAAAAGCTAGACCTGAAAGTTTATAGAGTCCTGAGTAGGTGTGTAATGGGCGGCCTATGAAGGTGGAAATTGGTCATTATTTAAGAGTAAGTGCTGCGTCCTATTCTCATGTCTAACGGGCTGTGAGTATTGAAACAAACCGGAATGTAGGCAACAGAAATCTATTTGTAAAAAACTCCAGGTTACTTATCCCAGCAGCACACACATGTCCTATTGTGTTCAATTTGTTTTTAAACTACAATTCCCAGCATCCACTGAAGTATGGATGGGGTGAGAATTATAGTTGCTGAGCAGAGCAGAAGATTGGACATGTGTGTTTGGTTACATTTTTTAGAGAGGACGCCATAGCGTCAGGGGCACTTCTAGGGTTTTTGCTGCCTGAGACAAACTTTTGAGTTCCGCTCTTAAACATCGCCCATCGGTGATTTTGAGCTTCCTATTACATTTAAACCGTTCCTCAGTCAGTCAATTAGCAATAACATAAATTACTAGAAATGGACCCATTGCCAATATCTCCCAGCAGCCTCCATAATACCCCTAATCCTTCCCTTTACAAAGAAGATCATCACCAATATCTCCCAGCAGCCCCCATGACCACATTACACCCCTAACCCCTCCCTATACAAAAAAGATCACCAATATCTCCCAGCAGCCCCCATGAGCACATTACATGATCATGAGGGCTGCTGGGAGATATTGGCGACTCCCATCCAATCCATTATCCCCCAGGCCCAGCACTGTAGGCTATCCCCCAGAGTCAGACTATTGGTGTTGTTGGGGTATTTTTATACATTTTATATAATCAAATTAATTTAATTATTATGTGACATTATTTACTTTACTTACTGTCACTTTTCTGGACAGACAGACCGAGCCTCTGACTTACTACACTCCCACTTCTCACTCTTCTCTACAGATGGCTCACTCTAGGTCCTCCTCTGTGTGGGCAAATCGTGTGCACTCCTGGGTCCCGACTACTTTTCCCAAAATGCAGCTCCTCAGGGGCGTGTGACCAATGTGCGCCTGCGCATTAGCCTGAAGGAGAAGGGAGCCGGAGGAAGTAAATGTGAGCAGCGCGCAACAGAGTTGCGAGCCAGAGAATAAGTTCTAGCCGCCGGTCGTGACCGTGCGCATCTACACAGCAGCAGCCACCATTTAAGGAAATAACTTTTTTTTTCATTCATCAAGTGCCGCTTTGGTTCTAGGGCCCAGGGGATGCTGTCTGAGCCATGTGACTCACAGTGCCTGATGGTAGGTGCGGTCCTGATGCCGTGTCCTGGGGGCATTTTACAATCTATTATATTCTGTGTGCTATTACCCCACTTCACCAGCCAGTATAAAGTCAGCACTCCAGTTAAACAGCCAGTGTTCATTGCACTCTGTCCAAAGCCATGACCAGTTTTCATCTGCAGTTTCAAGCTTTGTGCATCCCCACTCACTCCAAGCTACTTATAGGTGGATTTCAGGGGAAAAACCCCCACTTGTAACACCCCTTAAAGTGACATCCCAGAAATGTGTAAAGACATGCATACAATCCCCTACATGTTACAATTTCTCACACTAACTCTAATTCTTTGACCTATTGAACATTTCCTAAAAAGGGAGTAGCTGTATTTCTGTACGAAGGTAACGTAAAGTATCTGAATACACTTCATTCTTTACCATAAACTATATACATTCATATTGATTAGGAATTCTACTGGTCCTTAAAAAAGTGCATAAGTAATTAATGAAACACTTGTTAGACCAAATCATACATACACAAAATAGTTGCAGTCAAACATTGTCAGTTAGGGGCAGATCAGCCTTCTTTAGGATCCTAATAAAATGATAAGATTATCAATATAACATACCCTATGACATTAAACATGTTTTTCTTACACGTATAACATTGTAAAAATGCTTACAATTGATCGTCTCAACTTACCCTGAAAAAAAGATGCTATTAATTCTGCCTTGTCCTTTGTCCATCTTATGAGGAATCCTCAGCATCTACAGACGGCCCCTCATCCTTGGCTGCCAGCATATCATGATTGTGCAGCTGTACCCCATGCTTTATTGCTAAATTATGGAGCACAGCGCACACAATGGTGATATCTGACACCTTCCCGGGAGAATAAAGGAGTTGCCCACCGGTAGATGAGAGACACCGAAGAGTCTTTCAATCACGTTTCTTGTCTGACAGTGTGCTAAATTATAGCGCCCCTCTGCAGATGTCCTTGGATTCCTCCGGGGGGTCATGAGCCAGGAATGAATCCCATACCCTGCGTCTCCTATTTTGAAACACAAACAAATCTCTGTAAGTCATTTTTATACACATTACCTTTTAAATTGTAGGAAAAGAACCACTTACCCACAAGCCAGCCCTCTGGCATCTGTCCGCTGGTAAACTTGCGGAAGAGAGCTGACTGGCGCAAAATATGGGAGTTGTGGCAACTTCCAGGAAACGCACTGTTTATACTCATAATGCGGCAGGGGAAATCACACACCACCTGAACATTAAGAGAATGGAAGTGTTTTCTATTAAGATCACTTCCATTCCTGTTTAGGTGGTGCCGAGCGCATATGCGTACAATCAATGGCTCCTAGGCACTTGGGAAAACCCCCTTGCAGATTAAAATCTGTTTTGAGGTTGACACTCTGACTCACTGGATGGAAACTGGATGTAATCAGAAGACAAGGGCATAATAGCATTTAGCACCTTGGGCAGGATCCTGGAAAAAGAAGGCTGACTCATGCCAAGGAGTTGTAACGTCACAGGCTGGAATGTGGCATTGCCCAAAAAATAAAGGACAGACAAAAATTTTGTCATCCCAGTCAATGCCAAATTCCACCTTGTTGATGGCTCCAAAATTTCCCAGTTTGCCGTACAACTCCTGTATGGCTGGGCGATTTAGTCGAAACTGACGCACAACCTCCTTGTCAGACAGCTCATCCAGAAGACAAAATCTCCTTCGAAAAAAACAGGACTGCCTGATCCTGACACATTTTCCCTCTCCTGCTCTCCAAGAGGCCTGTGTGCAGCCTGCACAAATACAGCAGCTGCTGCTGCAACATAGCCAAACAGTAGCTCCTCCCCACTCATTTTCTCTAGCCACAATGATAAGCTTAAGCTGCTTGTTTAAATAGTGTTTGTTATCAATAAAACTATATTGTTCCTGTTTTTAATTATGTCAAATTTGTAGCAAAAGAAGTGAAAACCACATCCAATTATTGTTACCGGCTAGCCAGCTGTTCTGGTAGCTCCGACCCGAGTTAGGGGGCCGGAGCGTCTGACCTGGGGCGCCGACTCGGCGAGGATGCTGGGAGTTGTAGTGCGGCGTCCCGGGTCCGCCCCCCTTTCTCCTGGCTAGTGGAATGGTATCAGCCGCGGCCGAGCGTGTGACGTCATGACGTCGCGACGCGCTCCCGGATTGGCCGCGGCTGATCTCGCGAGAGCCGCGAGGAATGCGGGGAGCGCCGACGTCATCGCTGACGTCACCAAATCTATAAAAGGGGCGGGATAGAGGCAGCAGTCGCCATTTTGTAGAATTGCTAACAGGAGGAGAATCTCTCTTCCTGCTCAGAGCAAAGAAACAAGACAGGAATTTCAGGAGGCAGAAATTCGTGTTTGTGGATCATGGCTGATGCAGATCAGATGTTGGAGAGGTAAGGGAGAGGATCAGCACGGAGGGGGGGGGTGGGTGCAGGGACTTTGGATGGGGGGCCCACGCTGGTGGCACCCCCCAGGGGACCGTCCCCAGACTAGTATCTTAGCCGAGGTGGTAGGCCCGTACGCCGCCCCCCACGCTCCCTCCGTCTGAGTCCCAGTCCCCCACACTCCTACCGCAGACCACGGGGGACGCCTGTAGTCAGAGCGAACACCCCCAGGTAGGGCGGCAACTGAGGGCCTGTTGAAGGCCTTTAACACAGTGCACCCCTCCAACTCACTAGAGGGGGGGCGCGCCGCCCTCGGTTGCGCCTCTGAGAGAGGAGCATATCCACCCGTGGCTGCAGCTCCAACTGTCAATAGAGGGAGGGCTAGGGGCAGGGGTGGCCTGTTCCTGGCCCTAGCAGGTCCGCCCGCCCAGCTGTAGCAGCAGCAGCGGCAGGGGATACCGCCCTAGATGCCCAGCCAATACGGCAAGAGGTGGTGTCGGATGAGGGCGAGCAGTTTATGACGCTAGGTCCACTTTCCGAGGGATGACGCCGGCCCCTGTTAGGCTGAGGGAGTTTTCGGAGAGGAGTCGCTCTAGGGAAAGGAGCCAACCCAGGAGAGAGGCAGTAGCCGCAGGCATGGGCGAAGGAGGAGCAGATACTCCTCCTCCTCTGATAGTAGCGAGGAGTCCTATAGACGCTGGCGCAAAGAGCAACGCCGTAGGGAGCGTCGCAGGACATCGCTCCAGATCAGGTGACGCTAGCCGGCGTCGCGACATCACTCTAGAGACAGAAGGTCTAGAGCTTCACGGTCCTCTACCTCAGGCAGGAGCAGGAGGTCGTCCGGCTCTACGCAAAGGAGGTGACAGGATGGGGCTGCCCACGAACACGGACAAGGAGTCCACGTCAGGTGATCCCAGAGGCCCTGGAGGGGCGAGTACAAGTGTGGTACAGTCGTCAGCGTCAGGGCGGTGAGTACATTGTGCGGGGCATTGGGGTAAACAGGGGGTGGAGAAGGTGGTGAGCTAGTTCAGGTCCTCCGGGCCTTAATGGGGAAACTAGACACCATGCCAGCTGGGGCCCCAGGGGGGAGTGACAGCACTCCAGCCTGTGCCAGAGAGTTCCTTCGGTGGGGAAGCGCTGAAGGAAACATATTTTTGTGGTGTGAGCCCCCTAGGGGTACATCTATCAGGGGAGACTAAGGAGAAGATTTGGAGAACGAATTGTTGATATATGGTCCTTGGTCTCCACTGATATGGTCACAGTTGACAAAGAAAAGTGAAGACGAGGATAAGGGGGAAGGAAGCCCAAGGTGGCTAAGACGTTTGGGAACTGGCTAAAGCTTGTGGCCTATGCAAAAGCCAAAATGCTCCGAAGTTTTTGTTTATCTGGACATGATATTCGGAGCGTATAAAACACATGGTGGGTCGGCGTGGCGCCAATATGATGAGGAGTTTAGGAGGCGCTGCCGTCAGAACAGAGATGGGCTGGAATACAAAGCCGCAGATTCTTGGATAAGAATCATGCTGGCCCAGAGGGCGCCCCTAGGGTCTAGTTCAACCCAGTTACCAATCCGGTAGCAAGAGTCATTTCAGCCCTCCGGAGCAAAAAGAACCGGCTCCTGCTGGCTTTTTAATGAGGGTAACTGCAAGTTTGGAGCGGCTTGCAGATTCAAGCACGAATGCTCCTTTTGGCGGGGGAAGCGGCCACTCCGCCGCCAAATGTTTTAAGAAATCCCTTACGAACTAGGCGGGCAGGAGGGAATAGGCAGCAGGGACACCAGTGAACGTGGGGGCCATGGAGCACTGGTTAGGAATGTACCCGGAGAAGGAAGAGGCAGAGCAATCAGGGGGGGGGGGTTAAGCAAGGTTTCAGAATCCCTTAAGTTTTGTGGGTTACCCAGTTTGCCCCCAATTTGAAGTCGGCCAAGGAAATGCCGGAAGTTGTCAGGGAAAAGGTTATGGCAGAAGAAAGGCGGGGGGCATGGCGGGTCCATTTCCGAGCCCCCATTTTACAACCTAGGATTTCCCCATTGGGTATAAGTCCCTAAGAAGGAGAGTGGTAAGTCGTTTAATTCACCACTTATCTTACCGAGGGGGAGTTCGGTAAACGATGGGATTTCTAAGAAGCGTCCTCGGTCTCGTATGTATCATCGACAGGGCAATTCATTTAGTAAGAAAGGAAGGCGTGGGGGGCCTTGTTGCTAAATCAGACATAGAGGCGGCCTTCCGCCTTCTCCCGATTCACCCCGACTGCTTCACTATTGGGATGTCAGCTAGACGGCAGGTATTATCGACATGTGCCTTCCCATGGGCTGTGCCATATCCTGTTCCCTATTTGAAATTTTAGTTCCTTTTTAGACTGGGCTATTTCTTTCGAGACAGGTTCCCTAAATGTTTGCACTATCTTGATGATTTTTTGTTTGTTGGCCCAGCTAATTCTAATTATTGTTCCTTTTGTTAAATTCCTTCCATTTTTTAATGCACAGTTTGGGGTGCCCCTATCCGAAGAAAAAAACGTGTAGGTCCGTTACAGTGCGTCGTTTCGGGTATCGAGATTGACACAGTTAGGATGGAGTTTAGGTTGCCTGCAGCGAAGACAAAGGCATGCTAAGATGCAATCTCAATGTTCTCAAAACAAAAATTACACTAGAAGCGTTACAATCAGTGTTGGGATCATTGAATTTGCATGTAGGGTCATGCCTATGGGAAGGGTTTTTTCCAGGAGGTTATCGCTAGCCACTCGGGGGGGACTGCTCCACACCAACACGTACGGATAACTAAGGAGCTGCGTAGCGACCTATTGGTGTGGCATACCTTTTTAGCGAGTTACAATGGTAGGACTTGTTTCAGAGGAGGAGGAAACCATTCTGAATTACACCTTTACACGGATGCACGCAGGCTCCGTGGGTTTCGGGGCCATTTTGGGCTCCAATTGGTGCGCCGCAGAGTGGCCCGTCTCATGGAGGGAGGCGGGTCACTGCAAAAACTCACTCTCCTTGAACTTTCCCTATTGTGGGTGGCAATAGAATTATGGGGCGAAAAAATTCAGAATAAAAAGATAGATTCTGGACAGACAATGAGAGTGTGGTTTTTGTGCGATACTACAACTTAACGGTTCCTCTTTACCTGTATCGGCGCTGCTGAGGTATTTGGTTCTAAATGTTTGAACAGAAATGTGTTCTTTTAGAGCTAAACGATTGCCAGAAGGTTTACATGTGTGGCCGATGCTCTATCACGTTTCAGTGGGAGAATTCCACCGCCTGCACAGAGGCCGACCAGCTAGGCCAGAGTGCCCGGATTTGTGGGACTGATAGACAGCAACTGAGCAGCTTGTCCAATCCTCAGTCGCCTCCATCTACCTGGGCCAGTCACGGTAGGCTTGGTGGCGGAGTGGTTACAATTTACAAAAGACAGAGATATTAACGATAAATTCCATAATAGATTAAGAACTCTACTAGATTACCTAGAGCACCTGAGGCGTCAGGTTCCTCTGGTTTGGTTGCCCAGCGGGAGAAGTCAGGTTTTCCTGTCTTTTCAGGTTGATGGTTGGAAAGACATCTCCAAAGAGTTTGTGGTAAAAATCTATCTAAAGGGCTGGAGCGAAAAGAGCAAGTGGCCAATAGTGCCAAACGGCCAATTAATTTTAGGCTGCTGTTCGGCTGTTGATGAAACGTTGCATTGTTGTGTGCGACTCGGAATATGAGGCCAATTATTTGAGAAGCCAGTTTTACGTTGGCATTCTTTGGGCCATGCGAGTGGGGGGAATTATTAGTTTCGGCCAGTTCAAAAAGACCGGGTGGTTTAGCAGCGGATGATTTTGTCTCGCAAACATCGGTAGGGTACGATGATAAAGAGATACTAAGACAGACCCCTTTGGGGACGGGAGTTGGTTTTCCATTTCCCCCCTACAGTCCGGCTGGTGCCAGTTAAGGTAATCGCTAAATTTGCTGCCATTCGATCCCCTCAGCACGTTTCTGGCCCATCAGAATGGTTTACCCTATCTCGTTATCAGTTTGAGGCCATATTACGTAAGACCCTGGGGTACTTGGGCCTCCAACCGAAAGAATTCGGTACCATCATTTAGGATAGGAGCTGCAACAGAGGCTCATTCCTTAGGTTTTTCTGAAGATAGGGTGCGCAGGTCGGAAGGTGGCGTTCTAATTGCATAGCATGGTACATTGCCCTGAATTGGCCATTAATTGATTGTTTCTATTCCAGGTGTTCGCCAACCGTCGGTTTGGCTAGTGGGACATTCGTATTATTCTGGGCTGCACAAAGAGTGAGACACGTCCCGGAGGAAGGCACCTGGGATTCCAGAAGGCTTCTATTTATTGGAAGGGGTGCGGGGTTTATGTTGGAGCCAGGTGCTGCTGGAGGTTGTGAACATTAGCAGAGCGGACCCAGGGCCATGGTATTAGTTATACATGCATCCGGGAATGACCTCTGTAACAACCGTTTGTGACCTGCTATTCTAATGAAGGTGATTACAGCGTTTTCGTCAATTCTTCAGAGAGTTGATTTAGTGGGGTCAGAGGTGGTCCCCAGGGTACACTGGCAAGGGGCAAAGGATCAGGGTCAGTGGAGAAGGCTAGGAGGGTTCTCCAACACCAGAATCTCAGGTTCGTGAGATCCCAAGGGGTGTGTAGTGGTCCACATCGCCAGTTGGAGGGCGATAATAGGTCCCTGATGAGGCAAGATGGAGTGCATTTGAATGATACGGGCTCGATATTTCTAACGGGTTTGAGAGACGGTTATAGAACAGGCACTGTATTTATGGGTGGCGGACGGAGTTCCGTGTAGGCCTACAGCAACTCGCGTGGCGGCGGCATCCTTGCAGAGTTTATGTGGAGCCGTTACATGCCCTCTGGGGATCCAGAGGCTTGGCATTCAGCAATGGCTACGGCTAGTTGGGTGGTTTTATATCTAATTAATATGCAAGGATCAAATTTAAGTTGGCTAATTTAATTGATCACATGATTGTTACAGTGTGTCAATAAAGCTGTGGCCATTTATTTCACCCAAAAGGATTGTGTGTCTGCCTGTTCATTTGTATATTTAATTATGTGGTTTAAAGAAAAAAGGGGTTCTAAGTTAATTTTAGTCATCCGAGGTATCAGCAACAGGTCTGGTAGCTCCGACCCGAGTTAGGGGGCCGGAGCGTGACCTGGGGCGCCGACTCGGCGAGGATGCTGGGAGTAGTTGTAGTGCGGCGTCCCGGGTACGCCCCCCTTTCTCCTGGCTAGTGGAACGGTATCAGCCGCGGCCGGAGCACGTGACGTCATGACGTCGCGACGCGTCCCGGATTGGGCCGCGGCTGATCTCGCGAGAGCCGCGAGGAATGCTGGGAGCGCCGACGTCATCGCTGACATCACCAAATCTATAAAAGGGGTGGGACACGAGGAGCAGTCGCCATTTTGTAGAATGCTAACAGGGGAGATCTCCCCCCACCCTCCCTCCCTATTATTTTGTATAGTTAGGTTAAGGTTGGTCAAAACAAAAAATGCCCCCCCACAGCGGCGGGGGGGCATCCTTGCAGAGTTTATGCGGAGCCGTTACATGCCCTCTGGGGATCCAGAGGCTTGGCATTCAGCAATGGCTATGGCTAGTTGGGGTTTTACTACTAATTAATATGCAAGGATGCAAATTATAAGTTGGCTAATTTAATTGATCACCATGATTGTTTACAATGTGTCAATAAGCTGTGGCCATTTATTTCACCAAAAAGGATTGCGTGTCTGCTGTTCATTGTATATTTAATTATGGGTTAAAGAAAAAAGGGGTTAAGTTTAATTTAGTCATCCGAGGTATCAGCAACAGGTCTGGTAGCTCCGACCCGAGTTAGGGGGCCGGAGCGTCTGACCTGGGGGGCGGACTCGGCGGAGGATGCTGGGAGTTGTAGTGCGGTCCCGGGTCCGCCCCCCTTTTCCTGGCTAGTGGAATGGTATCAGCCGCGGCCGAGCACGTGACGTCATGACAGTCGCGACGCGCTCCCGGATTGGCCGCGGCTGATTCGCGAGAGCCGCGAGGAATGCTGGGAGCGCCGACGTCATCGCTGACATCACCAAATCTATAAAGGGGTGGGACACGAGGCAGCAGTCGCCATTTTTGTAGAATTGCTAACAGGAGAGAATCTCCCCACCTCCCTCCCTATTATTTTGTATAGTTAGGTTTAAGGTTGGTCAAAACAAAAATGCCCCCACAGCGGCGGGGGGGCATCCTTGGCAGAGTTTATGTGGAGCCGTTACATGGCCCTCGTGGGGGGGGAGGGGGGGGGGGAGGTGGGATGGGGAGGAGGATCAGGAGGAAGGATCCAGAGGAGGAGGAGGGGGGGAGGGATCGGCGAGTGGGAGAGATGGGGGAATCAGAGGGAGGGGGATGGGGAGGGGGGGGGGAGAGAGGGGGGGGGGAGGGGATGGAGGGAGGGGGGCTGGGGGGGGGAGAATGAGAAGGATCCAGGAAGGGGCGGGGGATCCAGGGGAACAGGATGATGGAGGGGAGGGGAGGATGGGAGGGGAGGATGGGGGCGGGAATCGGGAGAAGATCGAGGGGAGGGAGGGGGGATGGGGAGGGGAGGGAAATGTGGGAGGATCCTCGGATGGGGATCCAGAGGGCCTTGGCATCAGCAATGGCTACGGTAGTTGGGGTTTTATATTAAGTTTACTATGCAATGGATGCACATTTATAAGTGGGTAATTTAATGATTCACATGATTGGTTACAATGTGTCAATAAAGCTGTGGCCATTTATTTCACCCAAAAGGATTGTGTGTCTGCCTGTTCATTTGTATATTTAATTTATGGGTTAAAGAAAAAGGGGGTTCTAAGTTTAATTTTAGTCATCCGAGGTATCAGCAACAGGTCAACGTTATTGGAACTATATTTCAATTTAGCAAAAATTGGGAGAATAAATAGAAAGAAACCTAATAAAGTTGAATACCCACCTATTAACAACGTAAACGTGCATTCGAAAGGCGATCGCGCATTAGTAAGGCGAATGCGCATTAGGAAGACAAATGCACATTCAAAAGGCGAAAGCGCATTAGGAAGATGAACGCATATTAGGAAGACAAACGTGCATTCAAAAGGCGATCGCGCATTAGTAAGATGAACGCGCTTTCAAAAGGCGATCGCGCATTAGTAAGACGAACACGCATTCAAAAGGCGACCGCGCATTAGGAAGACGACTGTGCATTTGGAAGACAAACGCATATTAGGAAGACGAATGCGCATTCAAATGACGATCGCGTATTAGTAAGACGAACGCGCATTAGGAAGACGAGCGCATATTATGAAGACGAATGCGCATTCAAAAGGCGAACACGCATTACGAATATGAACGCATATTAGGAAGAAAAGTGCGCATTCAAAAGGCGATTGCGCATTGGTAAGATGAACACGCATGCAAAAGGCGATCGCGCATTAGTAAGACGAACACGCATTTAAAAGGCGACCGTGCCTTAGGAAGACGAACGCGTATTAGGAAGACGAATGCGCATTCAAAAGGCGATCGCGTATTAGTAAGACGAACACGCATGAGGAAGACGAACGCGTATTAGTAAGACGAACGCACATTAGTAAGACGAACGCGCATTCAAAAGGCGATCGCGTAAAAGTAAGACGAACGCGCATTCAAAAGGTGATCGTGCATTAGGAAGACGAACGCGCATTAGTAAGACGAACGCGCATTCAACAGCGATCGTGCATTAGGAAGATGAACGCGTATTAGGAAGATGAATGCGCCAACGGCCACAATGAGGTCCCAATACACAACTGCAAAGCAGAGCATAAGCACGCACCACAAATGCTAACAATTCCCTCTGCATTGTAAAGGCTAAAATGAGCCTAGATTGTGACCACTAAATCTCGCAAAGTCAAAAGGTGTGGTTTCATGTGAAAAGAAAAAGATCAGACATCCTATTTAAAGTCCAACCTAAAAATTTTACAAAAAATGTCACCAAAAGTTCACCTAAAATAAGGCTGAAATGTTGCAAATGTCATCATTATAAACCTTCATAAATATGTAAATAAATCATGTAAAAATAGTATTGATGTGATTTTGGTGTATTGATTGACAGTTATATGTGCATTAAAGGGCATGTCCACCCCCAAAACTATAATCCCCCCAACTACTGGCCCCACCATGTAGTGTAGTTTAATCCTTACCTATCATCCCAGCTCCATAGGGTTCTCCTGTAGTCCACCCCCACATTACTACCTTCGTTAAAGGGCATGTCCACATCCAAAACTATTAATTTTACCCACTGCTGGCCCCACTGTGTAGTGTATAAAAATCCTTACCATACATCCCTGCTCCAAATGGCTGCCCTGCAATGCCCCTCCAAAGTCCCCAAAAAAACTGCCCACCAGGAGGATGCAGAGTCCATATGGACTCCGCCTCCTACCTGGCCTCCGGAGGAAGTTTGGCTGCTGTACTGCAGCCCTTCTTCTCCTCCCTCCCTCCGTCGGAACTTACCTTGGCCGGAGCCTGGGATCCTCCTCCTCGGCGGTCGCGAGCGGGAGCGCGCCAGATGACGCGAGGTACCCGCTCGCGTGCAACGCTCGCCGCCCCGCGCGTCCTCAGTGACGCGAGGACGTGTGCGCGCAGGCTTTTCCTACCCTGCTGGCGGCCATCTTCTTCCAGGGCCAACGGCCAGCAGTGGAGAGGTCACAGGGGCCTATTTAGGCTCCTCCTGGCAGTTGGCCCTCTGCTGCCAGTTCAGAGTTTGTTGCTCTGAAACTCCTAGCTCCTGGTTAGCGTTGGTGATTGGTACCCCAGTTGTTCCCCTGTCTCCTGTGTGTCCAGTCTGCCTGCATTCCTACCACTGCTCCTCCCTACCCCGGTCTTCATCCCACTTCACTCCTACCTCCTGTTACACACTCCGGTCAGCATACTACCACTCTCTCCTACCTCCGGTCGCATCTCCTCCACTTCAGCTCCTACCCCTTCGCGTTACCTCTGTCCGCATAATAACCACTGCTCCTACCTCCGGTCTGCATCTCCACTTCAGCTCCTACCTCCTGTTGTACCTCTGGTCAGCATAACTACCACTGCTCCCTACCCTCCGTCTGTGCTCTCTCCCCACTTCACCGCTCCTACCCTCCTGTTACCCTCTGGTCAGCATAACTAACCGACAGCTCCTACTCGGTCCGTATCTCTACTCCAGCTCCTCACCTCCTGTTACCTCCTGGTCCAATAAACTACACACAGCTCCTAACCTCCGGTCCCGTATCTCTACTTCCAGCTCCTACCCTCCAGTTACCTCCGGTCAGCATAACTGCCACAGCTCCTACCTCCGGTCCGTATCCTCCCTCCATCTCCTACCTCCAGTTACCTCCGGTCAGCATAACTGCCACACTCCAACCTCCTCCTCCGTCCGTTCTCCTCCTCCAGCTCCTACTCCAGTTACCTCCGGTCTGCAATATCTCCACCCACAGCTCCTACCTCCGGTCCGTACTCTACTACTCCAGCTCCTACCTCCAGTTTCCTCCTCCCGGTCTGCCTATCTACCACAAGCTTCTACCTCCGGCCTGCATCTCCACATTGTGGGATTGGTCTTTGTGATTCTCTCTCTCTGGAGCCGCGACCTGGTGCCTGCCTGCCGCAAAAACATCCCACCATTAGAGGCTCTGGTGAAGACCAGCAGGTACTTAGACTCCGCGTCCAGAGGGGGTCTCATAGAGGCCTTATCCTGATACAAGGCGGTAACACTCCCCTCCCTCTCTCCCTCCTCCCTCCCTCCCTCCCTCTCCTTCTCCCTCCTCTCCTAGCATTTAACCCCTTTAATATAGGCCTTCCCCCTGGTCCCCCAGCCGCACCGCATAAATTTTTATTTTAAGAAAGCTCCCCAAACTCTTACTCTTACCTCTCCTCTTTCATCCTGCCGAAGTGGACTGCCGGCAGCCGCGTCCGTGATGGCTGCCGCCAGCCAATCACAGACTCGCTGCCGGTCCCGCCCCTCTGCTTGCATTTTCTTGCAAGCAGAGGGCCGGGAGCGCGGCGGAGGAAAGAGGGGAGGTAAGTAGAGTTTGGGGAGCTTTCTTAAAATAAAAATTATGCGGTTGGGGCTGGGGGACCAGGAGGAAGGCTATATTAAAAATTACACTTAAGGGTGGACATACCCTTTAAAAAGTATGAGTGAATCCAAATTTGAAGTCCCAACACACATCGTAAAAAGATGCCTTTTCGCCACCTTCAAGTTCGAGATAATAATACGCTCCATTTAAGGCGATAACACATTTTTAATAAATCACGTTATGCCTTTTCGCTCAAATTGCCATTGCAATATATGGCGAAAAGGGTTTTAGCGATATGTCGTGGAAAAAGGTTTCGCGAATCGTTAACGCCACCTTTATTTAGGCTGCTGTTACGGCTGTTGGAAAACGGTGCTGCTTGTGTGCGATACTGAATACGAAGCCAATTTTTGAAAGCAGTTTACGTTGGCATTCTTTCGGGGCCATGGCGAGTGGCGGGAATTAGTTTCGGCCAGTTCAAAAAGACCGGGTGGTTATAGCTCAGCAGGTATGATATATTTGTCTCGCCAACATCCGGTAAGGGTCAAGGTAAGAGAGTCTAAGTTACCTGACCCTATTGGATACTGGGCGTTGTGTTCTTCCTTTCCCCCCTTACCACGCTGGTGCCCAGTTAAGGTAATCGTAAATTTGCTGCCATTCGATTTCCCCCTCGCATCGTTTCTGGCCCATCAGTCAGAATGGTTACCCCTATCTCTTATCAGTTTGAGGCCATCATTACGTAAGACCCTGGGGACTGGGCCTCCAACCCGAAAGAAATTACGGTACACATCTCATTTAGGTATAGGAGCCTGCAAACAGAGGCTCATTCCTTATTTTTCTGAAAGTTAGGGTAGCGCAGTGTCTCGAAGGTGTGGTTTTCTAATTGCAATAGGCATGGTACATTCGCCTCGTTAATACTGGTCCATAATTGATTGTTTCTATTCCCAAGGTGTTTCGCCAACTCGTCGGTTTGGGCTAGTGGGCATCGTACTTATTCTGGGCTGCACAAACGAGCTGAGACACGTCCCGGAGAAGGACACCTGGGGATGCCCAAAGGCTTCTATTTATTGGAAAGGGTGCGGTTTTATGTTGGAGCCAGGTGCGCTGGAGGTGTGAACTTAGCAGAAGCTGAACCAGTGGCCCATGGTATTAGTTATACTACAGCATCGGGGAATGACCTCTGTAACAACCTTAGGTCCATCATGCTATTTTCTAATGAAGGACTGATTTACAGAGCTTTTCTGTCAATTCTTCAGAGAGTTGATAGTGTGGTCACGAGGTGGTCCCCAGGGTACCTGCAAGGGGCAAAGGATCAGGTTGCCGTGGAGAAGGCTAGACGGTTTTTCAACACCGAATCTCCAGGTTTCGTGAGATCCCAAGGGGTGATTGTAGTGTCCGACATGCCAGTTTGGAGGGCCGATAAGTAGTCCTTATGAGGCAACGAGTGGAGGGCATTCTGAACTGCATATCGGGCTCGATATCTTCTTAACGGTTTGAGAGACGTATAGAACAGGCACTGTTTTTATGGGATGGGGACGGTAGTCCGTGTAAGGCCTACAGACAGCATCTCCTGGTGGCGGGGGGACATCCTTGCAGAGTTTATGTGGAGGCCGACATGCCTCTGGGGATCCAGAAGGCTTGGCATCAGCAATGGCTCGGCTAGTTGGGGTTTTATCATTCAATTATATGCAAAGGATCACAGACATTTATAAGTTGGCTCATTATTAATTGAATCACATGATTTGTTACAATGTGTCATATAAGTCTTGCGGCGCATTTTATTTCATCACTCAAAAGGATTGTGTTGTGTCTTGCCTGTTCTGATATATTTAATTAGGTTTTTGTTGGGTTATAAGGAAAAAAGGGGTTCTAAGTTTTTATTTTAGATGCATCTCGGGTATCAAGCAAAGGTCTGGTACTGCCTCCGACCCGAGGTTAGGGGGCCGGAGGCGTATGACCTGGGGCGCCGACTCGGCGAAGGATTCGACTGGGGTGCGAGTTGTGGGATTAGTGTGCGGGCGTCCCGGGTACCCCCCCTTTCATCCTGGCTAGTGTAACGGTAATCAGCCGCGGCCGACGCACGGTGACGTCATGACTGTCGCGCCGCGCTGCCCGGGATTGGCCGCCGGCTGATGTCGCGAGAGCGCGAGGAAAGATGCTGGGAGTCTGCCGACTCGTCAATCGTCGACATCACCACAATCTATAAAAGGGTGGACACGATGGCACGTCGCCATTTTGCTATAGAATTGCTAAAGCGAGGAGAACTCTCCCACCACCCCGTTTACCTCCCTATTATTTTTATGTTAGTTAAGGTTGGTCAAACAAAAAATGCCCTCCCCAATCAACCGGGCGGGTTGGGGGCATTCCTTGCAGAGTTTGCGGAGCAGCGTTACCTGCCCTCTGGGGATCCCAGACTGGCTTGGCACTTTCAGCATGGCTATGGCTAGTTGGGGTTTTTATCTAATTAATTGCAAGAGTGCAAATTTATTAAGTTGGCTATGTAGATTGATCACATGATTTGTTACAATGTGTCAATTAAGGCTGTGAGCATTATTGTCCACCCAAAAGGAGTTGCGTGGTCTCCTGTTCATTTGGTGTATATTAATTTATGTGTGAGTAAGAAAAAAGTGGGTTCTATAGTTTTAATTTTAGTCACCGAGGTATCAGCAACAGGTCTGGGATGCTCCGGACTCGTTAGATGGGGCCGGGCTCTGACCTGGGGCGCCGACGTCGCGCAGGATTGGGCGGTAGTAGTGCGGCGTCCCGGTCCGCCCCCTTCTCCTGGCTGTGAATGGTATCGCCGCGGCAGGAGCACGGTGACGTCCATGACGTCGCGACGCGCTCCTTGGGATGCCCAGACCCGGCTGATCTAGCGAGGAGCCGCGGGAATGCTGGGAGCGCCGGATCGTCATCGCTGACAATGCACCAAATGCTTATAAAAAGGGTGGGTACACGAGGCGAGCAGTCACGGGGTCTTCCGCCATTTTGGCTAAATGCCTAAAGGCGGAGAAATCTTCCCCACTGCCCCTCCCTCTCCTCATTATTTGTTATACGTTAGGTAAGGTTGGTCAATACAAAAAACATGCCCCCCCCACTGTCGGCGGGGGGGCATCCTATGCCCAGAGTTTAATGTGGAGCCGGTATCATGCCCTACTGGGGGAGTCCCAGGAGCGATTGCTGCTATTCATGTACAGCACGGCTATCTTGGTGGTTTTGTGCTGATTAGCTATGTTGACTGTATTCTATCAAGTTGTTCAACTTATATATGCAAGTGCAAGCTTAGAATTGCTAATTGTTTGTCATGCTATAATCTGTTCCTGACTGTGGTCAACTTATTAACGCTTTGTGTCGCCTTTACCTTCTCCTCAAAACTGCTAGTGTCGTCTGCACTGTTCAATATCCAATGTATATTTAGGATTTATGTTAAAGAAAAAGGGGGTCTTCTAAGTTTAATTTGAGTCATTCCGAGGCTAGCACAGGTCAACGTTATTGGAACTATAGTTCATTTAGCAAAATTGGGAGACATAAATAGAAAGAACCTAATAAAGTTGATACCCACCTATACAACGTAAACGTGCATTCGAAGGCGATCGGGCATTAGTAGGCGGAATGCCGCATTAGGAAGACAAGCCCATTCAAAAGCGAAAGCGGCACTTAGGAAGATGAACGAATCTATTTAGGAGACAAACGTGCATTCAAAAGGCGATCCGCGCATTAACTAGATGAACGCGCCTTTTCAAAGGCGATCCGCGCATTAGTAAAGAACACCGGCAGGACCCGACGCATTCAGGAAGCGACCGCGCATTGGAAGAAGACGCATAGTGCGGAAGACAATAACGCTTAGTCATGTCATTCAATGACGATCGCCGTTTAGTACACGACGACGCGCATTAGGAAGACGGAGCGCCTTTATGAAACGAATGTCGCATCAAAAGGCGAACACGCCATTACGAATATGTACGCAATACTTAGGAAGAAAAGTGCGCATTTTTCAAAAGGCGTGGCATTGGTAAGATGAACACGCATTCAAGGCGATCGCGCAGTTAGTAAAACGAACTACGCATTAAAAGGCGTGAACCGTGCCTTAGTAGGAAGACAACGGGCATTAGGAAGACGAAGCGTATTAGGACACGAATGCGCATTCAAACGCGATCGCTTTAGTAAGTACGAACACGCAGAGGAAGAGCGAAAGCATATTAGTAAGACGAACGCAACATTAGTATAACGAACGCGCATGCAAAAGCGGATCGCCGTAAAAGTAGAGAAAACGAACGCGCATTCAAAAGGTATCGTGCATTAGGCGACGAACGCCAATTAGTAAGACGACGCGGCATTCAACAGTCGATGTGCAATTAGGAAGATGAACGTTATTAGGTTAGATGATGTCAACCACAGGCAACGCACATATGTCCCAATACACAACGCAAAGCAGAGCATAAGCACGCACCACAAATGCTAACCATTCCTCTGCATTGAAAGGCTAAAATTAGCATAGAGTGTGTGACCACTAAATCTCGCAAAGTCAAAAGGTGTGGTTTTCATGTGAAAAGAAAAAGATCAGACCAGTTCCTATTTAAAGTCCAACCTAAAATTTTACAACAAAAGTCACCGAAAAGTCACCTAAAATAAGGCTGAAAGGTTGCAAATGTAATCACTTATAAACCTTCATTAAATCTGTAAATAAATCGTGTACAAAAGAGTATTGATGTTGATTTGGTGTATGATTGACACGTTATATGTGCTTAAAGGGCATGTCCACCTCCCCAAAATATAATCCCCCCAACTACTGGCCCCACATGTAGTGTAAGTTTAATCCTTACCTATCCATCCCAGCTCCATAGGTCTCCTGTAGTCCACCCCCAACATTTACTACCCCTTTCTAAAGCATGCACATCCAAAAACTATTAATTTTACCCACTGGCTAGGCCCCATGTGTAGTGTATAAAAATCCTAACCATTACAATCCCCTTCTCCAAATGGCTGCCCGGCACCTGCCCCTCAAAGTCCCAAAAACTGCCCACCAGGAGGATCGCAGAGTCACATATAGGACTCCCGCCTCCTACCTGGCCATCCGGGAGACAGTTTTGGCATGCTTACTGCAGCCCTTCTACACCTCCCTCCATCTCTCCCTCCCTTCTCTCCCTCCCTACTTCCTCCCCTCCCGTCCCTCGGTCTCCTCCCTCTCTCCTAGCATTGTTTAACCCCTTTAATCAGTGCTTCCCCCTGGTCCCCCACCGCGGCCTCATAATTTTTTATTTAAGAAAGCTCCCCAACTCTACTTACTCTCCTCTTTCATCCGCCGAAATTGTGAGCTGCCGGCAGCCGCGTCCGTGATTGCTGCCGCTCAAGCCAATCACAAGACGCGGCATGCCGGTCCCGCCCCTTGCTTGCATTTCTTTGCAAGCAGAGGGCGTGGAGCGCGGCGGAGGAAAGAGGGGAGGAATAGAGTTGGGGAGCTTTCTTAAAATAAAAAAGATGGTTGGGGCTGGGGGACCAGGGGAAGGCTATATAAAAAATACACTTAAGGGTGGACATTACCCTTATAAAACGTATGAGGAATCCAAGATTTGAAGTCCCAACACACCATCGTTAAAAAGATGCCTTTTCTGCCACCTTCAGTTTCTGATAATAATACACGCCATTTAGGCGATACCACATTTTTATAATAATCACGTTATGCCTTTCGCTCAAATTGCCATTTGCAATATATGGCAAAGGGTTTTAGTGATATGTCGTGGAAAAAGGTTTCGCGAATCGTTAACGCCACCTTTATAAATCGCGTTAACAGGGTTTTTAGCGAAAAACCTTGTGTTAACCGTTTTCACTCGTTTATAAATATGCCTCTGTGTTTGGTGGATCTCCTGTCATTTTCCAAGGGTTAACACAGGGTTGTCCACAATGTCTTCTAAATAGTTTTAGAATGTTTCCAAGGATCTGTGATTTTTGTCCGTGTGGTGTGATGATGTCACTGTGGGGGAGGGATTTGGAACTGGGAGCACATTGTTAGAAGTAAGTTGTGTGTCTGCGTGTTGTCTGTAGTGAAGTGCAGCTTGTTGAGGGGTGATCCTATGCACTAGAACTGGATGTCAGGGTTGGGGATTGGATTCTAGTTAGTTAAGTCCGCGTGGCCTGGGGACTTTCCATTTCTCTGTGTCCCTGCAACGTGATTGGGCCTGAACTATTCGCCTCTTGTCAGGGGGAATGGGACCTCACATATGTCTGGTAGTCAAGAGATGGTCAAATATGGGGAAAGGCAACCTGTCCCTTCAGATGGTTTAAAACTACAACTCCCAGCATTCCCTGACTGCCTTCTACTGTTGAAGTTTTTTTTTGTAGAGGAACAATGGGAGTTGTAGTTTTCAAAAAATTAAAGGGCTATTGGTTGTCTTGGGCATCCTACCTTGGATTCTCCCCCGTATTAATGGCAGCTCACTGACCCCCTGAAATTAGTTGTTTTAAATTAGTGAGGGAGCACACAAAAAACATTAATGGTGACAGGACTTGTATGCATACGTCTGTTGGAATCTGTGTGTGTCTGTATGGGTGGATTATGCATTAGGGGCACGGCTCCACTAGGAAGCATGCAGGAATCGTGCGACACAGTGAAATCGCTACGCCGCGTGATTCATTCGTGCTACCCTCCGTTGCGATTTGTTTGATGCACCCTAATCGCAGCATATGGGTTGTGCTCCGAAAATGGTCGGCAGCGGAGGTAATGGGGCCATGCCCATCCTCTTCTTGGCTAGTGGGGCCTAGCCCTTTATCCTGGTGTGGGGAAGAGGGTTAAATGAGTTTTGGCAAGTTTGGGGTGTCTGTTGACTATTCCTGGGAAGTCTTTGGCACCCGTGTGTACTGCTAAACTTGTGTGGGTTAAACTTTTCAGTGCCAGTTTCTCACTTTCAATACGTTCCTGCTTAAAGATTTTTCAGGAATTTGCACTCATATTAAAGAAGTAGGGAAAATGTATTCCCCCCCTCCCTTTTTTGGGGGGGGGGGCTTAAAGTGTACTTTAATAAGGTAACGGTACTTTGTAATGATTCTGAAGAATTGTCTGGATTTTTGGGTGAGATGTCAAAAATTTGTAAAATGGTATTTTTATGTATGTATAGTTTATTTATAAAGTGCCACTTGGGGACATAGTGCTGTATTTTTTATGTATGTACAGTAGAATGATACCAGACATATATAGGGAACCCACTATTCCTGTCCAGGATACTACCCAGAGTCGCCAAACTAAATATGTATTAGAATTTACACCAAATTGAACAAACACTTTCAGCATATCTGAGTTAGGATTAATGTTGTTTAATTGCAATTAGTGCAGCCCTGATAATTAAATACATTAAATGTGTCCCTAAACTAGTATCAAATGAACTGGCAACCCAGCCCACACCCTTCCAACAAATCTGCTACGATGTCCAAAAATAACAACCCCTTCCCCTCTATCCTATCTGTTAAAGAAATTTATTGCAGCTACTGTAAAGCCAGTTCTCTTTTTCTTGTATATATGTTTGGTGAGGGTGCAGGTGAGGATTGAATCCACATGGCAGATGAATAGTGGGTGTATTGTAGACATTTCTTGTGGATTGTACAACAAAGTACTTCTAAATCAATTGTAGACATTTCTTGTGGATTGTACAACAAAGTACTTCTAAATCATTATATTGAGGACAGAAATGTTCTTTATGGTCTTTAACAGGTCTCTGGGCAGAACTGCAGACTGTGTAATGCATTTCACATAGTTGTTTCTGTCAAGTGCAGAGATCATAAACTTTGTTATACACAATCTGTCCCTGTTAACCTTACTAGACTGTAAATCTGTTGTCTGGTTTTCTTTTAAAGGGCATGTCTACCCCCAAAACTAAAATTTAACCCCTTACTGGCCACATCAAGTAGTTTAAAACAATCCACCTTACATTTCCTGCTCAAAATAGTTCCCCTGCGTGCCCCTCCAAAGTCCAGGAAAACTGCTGTGTAGGAGAATGTGGTGACTCATGCTGTGCCTGAGACTTCTCAACCTCATCAAGGTTGAGGCATGTCAGTGCAGCCCTCCCTGCCTCTTCAGCCAATCACGGACGCGGCTGCCGGTTCGCCCCCTGCTTTCAATTCCATGCAAGCAGAGGGCTGAACACTGCAGCAGGGAAAGAGGGCAGGGAAGTAAGAATCGGGGGACTTTCTAACAATTATATTAATGCGGTTGGGGCTGGGGGAGCATGCCCTACCACATATCAAAAGTTAAATTTTGGGGTGGACATGCCCTTTAAACCTCCCATTTCATCTTGTCACTAGGGCTAGACCACACTGCTTTGTTTTGTCACGTGCTTGTGGTCGATAGCGCATTACACACTCACGTTAGCTTGTGAGAATTGCATAGCAGTGCATGTCAATGTGGGTAGCCACAGTGCATGTGCTGCTATTTGTTTTCAGTGTGCATCTGATCACCAGATTGCAGCAAATGGACGGCAACGCACGTTGCTAACCAGCATAGTGTGGCCTTAACCTATATGTTAGGCCAAGGCCACACTACAATGCACCAAATCCCGCACACAATCCCGTGCGTTTTGCGTATGTGCATCGGAAATCACAGGAATTTTTGCGTTCCCGCAATTTCCATTTCCAAAAAAAAATCACGTGCAATCGTGAGTGCGCGAAAAACGTGCTAGTGTGGCCTGGCCCTTAAACTGAACTAATGTGTGTGCACTTTCTGCACTGCTGTTGTTGTTCGTTGCCTGTTACCATTTAATGTTATACTTTTCATTCCTTACCCCTGTGTATAGTCTTTCTCCCTAAATACTGAAACTTAGCCAGTCTTAATAATGTCATGTTTATTAGCATTCAAACATGCTATTACATGTTACATTTATGTGACCTTACAACACCTTCATCAGATGTAATATTATCATGTATGATGATGTAAGGTTACCCAAATGTCATGTGTTCTACCATGTTTGAATGCAAATAGACACAATATGATTAAGACTGGAGTGTGTTGGATTTTGCTCGTATTGTTTACATGCACCTTGGCTATGGTGTTCCGGCTGCACCCAGTATGATTTATTAATATGGAATAGGTGCGTGTAAATATTGCACTAATAGGAAGACTTTTTGCAGAGCATGTCTTCTGTATCAAGTGACAGAGACTGTACCCAGGGGTCAGGGATAGATCCTCACCCTGGGTGTTTTTAAGGGGTGGGGGGTGATTTCTATTAATATAAATGTCCTTTAAAGGACAATTATACTCACCTAACTTCTGAATACTCAGGATGAGGACCTAAACCACTAGGTCATTGCCTCTGGGTACTTTACAGAATGTCTGTAGTAGTTACTAGAAGCACTGACAGTCCGCTATGGGGCCAATGACTACGGACTGTAGTCAGAAGGCCGAAGAGGAACCCGCTAGCAAAGGAGCGCATTATCGTTAATTGGTATAGTATTTGCGGTTGAATAAAGACATATGTACTTCCAGTCCAACCCATCTAGCAATATCCTCATTTCCTGCCTAACTGTTGATCCAGAGGAAATATATGATCCACCAAATTTATGAATGGGAAAAAAATTCCTTTCTGAAATTTCCCTGGATCAACTCTACTTTATGTATCAATACCAGTAACTTGCAACATGTTGCAGAAACTCATCCAGCTTTTTTTTTAAAACTGACAATGAACCTGCCATAAAACGTCCACTGGAAGACAGTTCCATAGCTTCACCGTTCTCACAGTGAAAAACCCTTCTGAGCTTGAAGCCTAAACTTTTTCTTCAAATCTTAAGGGATTCCTCGTGTCCTCTGACATGTTCTATTGGTGAACAATGCCCCAGATAGTTTATTGTATGGCCCGTTAATGTATTTATACACAGTAATCATATCCCACGCAAGCGCCTTTTCTCAGCGTACATAATTGTAACTTTTCCGGTCTCTCTTCATATTCAAGCTCCCCAATCCCCTTATTAATTTAGTTGCCCTTCTCTGAACCTTTCCATTTCAAAGATGTCCTTTTTGTAAATATCCAAATGGCCTCACAATGCTTTTTAAAGAGGGAGAATTACATTTTCCTCCCTTGAATCCATACCTCCTTTATACAGACAATACCATGCTGGCTCTGGCTGTTGCCGCCTGGCATGCTTGCTTCCTTTAAGTTTGTAATCCACCAAAACTCCAAGATCCCTTTCCAACAGGGATTCACTTACCACAGAGCCATTTATAGTATAAGCAGCACAAGGATTTTTAAGTCCAAAATGCATCACCTTACATTTCTCAACAATTTCATCTGCCACTTCGCCGCCCAATGTGACTATCTAGATCCCCCTGCAACGATTGTACATCCTCTGAAGTTTTTAATGGTCGACAAAAATGTGTCATCAGCAAACACAGAAACCTTGCTGACAATACCCACTTCCAAATCATTAATAAATAGATTAAATAGAAGTGGCCCCAACGCTTGTAATTAACGGTCTACGGTTTAAATTGCCGATCATAAATCTATGATAACTCAATCATATATTTACGATCCCCATAGAATTCCATTGCGGTAGTTAAGTACTGCATGGTATTCTACGACCGAATGTTCATTAATCAACGAATGTTTGGCATAAATGTACAACTGCGGACGTACATTTATGCCCGTGGTCCTACATTATCGATAATGCCAAATTGCGATACTGCGTGTTTACAAACAGTGCCCCATGCTTCTAGCTGCAGTTTATCCAGTTACAGCAGAATAAATTGTTTTTTTCTTGCTTTTCTTGCTATTACTGTGATCTGTGACATTACCAGCACTGCTCTGCTCCCAAGTCTGTCTTGAGCATGCCCACTACTAGGACAGAGCATAATCAACTGCATCATAAGCCCCACCCCCAAACTTATTAACCATTATTTTAAGCTAGCCACAAGCCTGAAAATATTTTTTCTCACAAAGAAGTGTAACTTAAAGGGCAGTTATCGCCACCCAAGTCCCCCCTTCCAAATTAATAGTGCCCAGATGAGGACATAAATTGGGCAATCAAGCCCTGCAAAGTCGGCTTCATAAAGCCACTTGCAGGGCTCCTATGGCAGGGCTGATCAACGGGAAGACACACTTTGCAAGGAGCATTTCTTCCCATAGGCTGAATATGCGTAAGTGAATGGGTTGTGTTTGGAGCCAGCTTCGGAGGGGATAGTTCTCAGTGATAAGGTAGGACCTAGTGGCTCAGATCCTCTCCCTGGTTACCATCACTGGGAGTGGAAGTGGGTGTGGGATAGGGGTGGAGATAACTGTCCTTTAAGATCCAGAGATGCTAAAAACAAAATTCTAGGCTTGTTTGAAAAGTATGAGAGCGCTCTTCTAAAGGACACCTGTATGGAGACCACAGTTACCCTGATTGGTAGTCTATTGGTCAGGAATACTGGGTCCTGGTCATCCCAACTTGTAGAGGATTACGTGTACACTAATGAATCTTTGGTCGGTGACCAGTCCAAAGAGACCACAGTACATTTACATGTTCAACATTCTGCCGCAGCAATCGTTTCAATCTACTTTTCGATGTTGTAATATAATTGGGATTCTGCAAACAGAACCAAATGTACTGAACGATTGACATTATACAAATAAAATTTGTCTATTTTGTCAAAATAGGTTGCTTTCTGTAAGTTTGGGATTTGGATATTACACATTAGATACCTCTAGGCTTTGTTTTTTTTCTTCAAAAAGGCTAAAATAT
Source organism: Hymenochirus boettgeri (assembly GCA_019447015.1). Lineage (NCBI taxonomy): Eukaryota > Metazoa > Chordata > Amphibia > Anura > Pipidae > Hymenochirus > Hymenochirus boettgeri. Next base: position 257,946,217 of record CM033470.1, on the reverse strand, counting down.
AAATTAGCCTCAATGTATTTGATAGTTCAGCACTTTAGTGACGTATCTTTCATCTCAAATGTATAGTGTATAGAGTATTAGAGAAATGGGGCAGAGGTTACTTTCATCATGTTTCAAGGATTACCACTTGTATTGCGATATAAAACGTATACTTAACCAGTCTTCACCTCTCTTAATTGCAGGAATAAATATGGCCTTAAAAGAAATTTCCAGTAATAAGTGTTTTGAGGGTTTCCAAAAGGTGTTTGAACATGACAGGTAAAAACAGCACTTTATTTGCAATTGTTTGCATGTCATATAACATTTAATAATTTTGTAATAATTAAAGGGACTGTCCACCCCTCTTTCCAAAAACTGATATAATGTAGATAACCCCCCAAAACCTTAACTTCGTTTTAGTCCCAATTTAGAAATCAGAAATATACTCACAAGCTCCTCGCTCCACCGCCGCTTCCGGGTTCTTCTCCCAGTCTCCACTGTGGCTGCTCTGTTCTTTTTGTGTTCTTGAGCAGCCGCAGTGGAGACTGGTCTGGGAATGGCAGTCAGTGATTGGCCGTGACGTCACAGTCACGGCCGACACTGACTGCCTTACCCGGAAGTGCAGAGCCGCGGCGGTGGAGCGAGGAGGAGCATGTAAGTATAATATCTCTGTGTGGGAGCTGATTTCTAAATTGTGACTAAAATGAAGTTAAGGTTTTGGGGGGTTATCTACATTATATCCGTTTTTGGAAAGAGGGGTGGACAGCCCCTTTAAAAAAAAATTGTATAAATAAAAGTGTGAGTAAAATATTTAACAAAAACTCATCCTCTTAGTACAAGTTAAAGTGAAACTTAACCCCAAATAACCACCCCTCTCCTAAGCTATACCCAGGTTGAGGACCTAAAACACTAGGTATCCCCAATCTTCTTGGTACAGCTTTACTTAAAGCTTATGTCCACAACCCCCAAACCAAAATTTAGTATGTTGCATGAAATGGCCACAAACCTCGACCTCGCGAGGTTTATATAACTCAAAGCTGTCCCAAGATATACTTACCAGCCTTCATTCCCTTGCTGCTTTCTCATTGTCTTCCATGCTTGCTTTCATGCACAGAAGCAAGCAGAAGGGGCTCGACCGGCATCTACTCCTGTGATTGGCTAAGACAGGCAGGAGTTAATAATTTAATAGCACACTACTCTCTAGGACTCTATAGAGCACATAAAATGTCTTTAAAGGGATGCTGTAGATTTTTATTCTAAGACCAAATGGTAAAATATGTTAATAAACTGTGTGTGCATATTAAGTTTTACAAATATTGCCTAGATTTTTGATGTATTTTATCTGGTACCTGTTGCATTTAATAGGAAAATGACCACACTTAGTCTATCTTAGCCTATCCATCAAGCACTTGAAATATATTAAATCCATATGCTGTTCATCTTCACCACATGTCATAGACAGGTTGGACAATTAGGGGTAATGTGGGAAGAACACCTCACTGTATTTAAGTTCTTAAAAACAACCATGAAACAATCTTAATGCTGGTCACTATAGTCACTACAATCTTAATGCTGGTCACTATAGTCACTACAATCTTAATGCTGGTCACTATAGGCTATAAATTCCGGTGCTGTAAAGGGAATGACTTTATGGTACCATTGCTGGGTGTTCTGTCCCTATAATTAAGGGAGAATGACTATTTGCCTATTGTGCTGGGTATGAAATCCCTAGTACTGAGGAGACAACCATTTACCATCGGTGATGAACTTACGTTATATGCACTAATCCTAGAATTATAGGAAATATTGGTCACCCCTTTATACCATAAGATGAGTGGTGCTGTGATATTGTGTATGGACTCCTTCCTTCTTTCCACATATTAGTTTTATAGACGTTATTAAGTGTATTTTGGGGTTTAGGTTAAGGGGAACTTGTACATTTGAGTGTGGTTGATTGTAACTGCAAGTAGTGAGATATTCTCACATTTATTTTATTTCAATATGGTATTAAGTGCTTTATTATGGGACTTATCCCTTACTTTTAAGGGCTCTCTTGGCTTTTGATGTATAAACGTTCCCTAGAAGCACCCCCATAGATTCATAAGGGGCTTACCATTGGTAGTAGCAAGTAGTGGGAGCATACCAACATTTCAAGTGGTTTAAACACTGCCTGTCATTTTGGTTTTCACAAATTAATTTTTACTATGGCAAGTAACATAATCACCCAGTGTCCAAAGAAGCTTGCTGCTTATTGCATGGTTTTCTGGGAAACTGTGCTACATGCAAGAGCTGTGCATTATTGTTATTTTCTAGGTGGCTAGGCTAAAGATCCCTCTACCTTTAGAAAAAACACCAGCTACCAGAACACCTGTTTCTCAACCAGGGTTCGTCAAGAGATTTTGACAGGAACGGCATGGATCCACCCTAGTGATCAGTTTGAATACATTTTTGTAATATTGCTATATTTTGATCTTGTGTTTTTATGAATTGTTTTTTTATGTATCCGTCACAGAGAAAGGAAAAAATAAATGAAAACATTTAATTATTTTCAGTAGGGGGTATGGAAACCCTACTAGAGTGATTAGTTTAAATGGCATTGTATAATTACATAGAAAGTTGTGCAGCTTCCTATATGAAAACATTTCAATTTAATGTATGTTATTTCAAAATGGTGACAGCTGACAGTTCTAGTCTGTCAGTGCTATGTGCCTATCCTTGTGTAAATGCTGATTATTTCCAGAAGCTTCATCTTGCCACATAAACATAAGAAGCATCCATAGACTGTGATTTGGTGGGGGTTTATTTGCCCATTATTATCTGTATATCATGATTTTTATTTCCTCAACAGCACTGAACTAAAATGCAAGATGAGGTTTGGCATCTACTTGCCTCCAAAGGCTGAAAGTGGCAAATGTCCAGTTATCTACTGGCTTTCAGGTATATTGCTGGCTTATCACGTATTGCAAATAATATGACTGGGTTTATGAATTGCAAAATCAGGCATGAAAGTGATCTAGAGAATGAATAAACTGTAAACTTAATTCCTCAAATGTTTTGTAGGACAGTTTCAGAGTTTCAGATTCAACTCCAAAACCCGTTGGTGCATCGCCCTGTTTGCCTCTTAATTATATCAGATTGGGTTGTCACATACTTAGCTTTGTGTATGTCAAATATATGTTCTGGGTCATGGTTTCCACAAACCTTGTGGTATTGCACTCTGCCAGAAAAAAATTGGCTTCCATACTTAAATATGTTATAAATTTGTAATTTTATGGAAGTTAAGAGCAAGTATTCCTACCTCCTGTTCTGCTTTCGTAAGTAATTAATTTGGCTTGAAGAGACAAATTACTGTTCTTTCTCTTTCTTCTGCTTCTTCTTCTTCCTTTTTATTCTTCCGCTTTTTTGGACTGTATCTCCTCCCACAGTTTTTGAACTAGACAAATGAAATTCAGTACAGAGGTGCGGGAAGAAAGTGTGCTATTACCTAGCTAAGGAAACCGCGGAAGTGTTATGGCGTTATCTGTGAATTTCGGGACATTTTTTGCCATAGACTATAATGGTAACAATCCTCATATGTGGATATTTTGAGGTTTAAGGGTCATGAGATCAAAACAGTTTGTTTCATGGTCATAAACACAAACGCTGATACCCCCAACCCCCACTCAAACACAGGTACACCCACCTAATGACCTACCTTTCCATTCCTATGAAAGCCATACTTAAAGGGTAACTATAGTCAAAAAACTCATTTTGAACAATCATCAATAAAAGTTAGTTATGTGGTCATACATGCAAAAAAACATACCCCCCAACCTCACACGGGTACACACACCTACTGACCTACACTTCTATTCCTGTGGCTGCCATTCTTAAAGGGTAAATAAAGTTAAAAAAAGGGACACTATACTGAAAAAATGACGTTGCCTCATCTTAATCTATAATTGAATACATGTAAGTAGCACTTACTCTGATATATGTGTGTTGCTGCATGCCTTCAATCCAGCACACATTTTGTTTAGGAGCAATATCCCCCCTCCCTCTTTTAACCACTCCCACTTCTATCCGACCTGACTTTTTTCTCATTAACCAACTGTCAAGCCAGCACACAGCATTCCCACTGTCAAAACTCTGTCACCATTCCAGCTACAGTAAAACTACTCACAGAAGAATAGTTTTTGAGAGCAAGGAACTTGATAGACAGCTAAAAAATAAGAAGTTTTAGATTAGATATCTAAAGAAATAGGCAGATCAACAAAAAAATTATACAGTGGTGGTTGGGAAGATTTAGTTTCCAGTTATGGTCAATTTAAAATAACCTATTTTTCAGTATTGATGCCCTTTAAAAAAAAAAGTTAGTTTTATGGTTGTAAACACAAAAGACATACCCCCTCAACCAGACCCAGGTACACACACATACGGACCTACCCTTCCATTTCCATGGCAGCCATACTTAAAGGGTAACTAGACAAAAAAAATTTTGACTAATCATAAAAAAGTTTGTTTTTTTAACCCCCAACCTGACACAGGTACACACACCAACTAACCTATCCCTCCATTACAGTTGCAGCCATACTTAAAGGGTAACTATAGTCAATGATCAATGATAAAAAACTGTTTTTTAACCCCCAACCTGACCCAGGTACACACACTTACTGACCTACCCTTCCATTTCTGTGGCAGCCATACTAACTAAAGTCAAAAAACTATTTTGACGAATCATTAAAAAAGTGTTTTTTTTAACCCCCCCAACCTGACACAGGTACACACACCTACTGATCTACTTATCCATTTCTGTTGAAGCCATAGTTAAAGGTTAACTATTGTCAAAAAACTAATTTTGATCAACCATCAAAAAGTTAATTATTTTTAACCCCCAACCTGACCCAGGTACACACACCTACTGACCTACTCTTCCATTTCCATGGCAGCATGCTTAAAGGGTAACTATAGTCAAACTTATTTTTTATTTTTAACCCTCAACCTGACACAGTTACACACACCTACAACACACATATTCCCTTCCAAAATGTGGGCTTTCAAGCCAAATTCAAAGTATATACTTAAACTTTCCTTTTGCAGTTTAAAGTGTCATTGCTACAAATTATGTACTTGAAATGCTTTATCCCTCTGCAGCTGCACATAATTTGAGGTCTGTGTTTCCACACAATATAAAACCACAGAATTTCATATGCCTTGACCTGGATACCAAATAGACTTTTCCACAGCTATATTTCAAGCAAAAAAATAGACTGTTTTCTGCCCTATTGTATTTCACTGTAGAAGAGCATTTTAACTTTGAATGGAATTTAGCTCATAATGTGCACTGTAATCACTAGGAAAAGGAATTAATTTACCTTGATAACATTTCTAAGATTCCAAGAAATATTTGCTACTTATTGCCTTGAGAGCACATGTTGGACTGAAAACAGTGGAGAATACTTTTACACAGTAAAGTAAATGCCATGTGAGCATAACTAAAAACATAATGGCAGCCAATGAGATCTGGTATTTTTACCAGTTGCCCTATGTGTGTTATGCTCCGGCCGCCTATATATAAACTAGTCCATTTACTAATTTGGCTTGAAGACACTTCTTTCTATTTCTTCTTCTCTTTTGTTCAGCTTTTTTGGACTGTATCTCCTCAAACAGTATATGAGTTAGAGACACTAAATTCGGTACAGACGTGCGGAACACATAGGAGAAGTGTGCTATTACCTAGCTAAGGAATCTGTGGAAGTGTAACTTTTTTTCTGTTTTCTATAATGGGTACAATACTCCTATTTCGCCATATCAATGTTGTAGGGTCATGTTAGTTTTATGGTCATACACACAAACACTGATACCCCAACCCCCACACAGACACAGGTACACACTTCTACTGAACTACCCTTCATTGTATGTGGCAGCCATACTTAAAGGGTAACTGCAGTAAAAAAAATTCTCGATCAATCATCAAAAAAGTTAGTTTAATGGTCATAAAAGCAAAAACACATACCCCCCAACCTGACACAGGTACACACACCTACTAACCTACCCTTCCATTTCTGTGGCAGCCATACTTACGGTAACTATAGTTAAAAAACAAAATCTTGATCAATCTTTTTAAAAAAAAAAAAAAAAAAAGAATTTTGATAAATTTTATCGGTAGATATCGAAAAAGTTTTCGATAGCCTACACTAGCAATATATGAAGTTTCATTTCCAACCTGAATTTCTTAGCATCCTAGAGGTTTACTATACCCACCCACAAGTAGCCTGTAAATTACCAGCAGAGAAATGGGATCCTATCACTATAAAGAGAGGTACAAGACAGGGGTGCCCACTGGGATCAAAAATTCTTGTTCTGCAGGGATATTTAACAGGTTTGATCACAATTTTTAATTTTTTTGCCTCTATATTCTGTGCAAAATGTTTATATATTGATATCCTGGGAAATATATACTATACTACTATAATATCTATACTGATTTTTATCGTGCATATATACTTGATCCAGGGTGGAGTTCTATATCTAAGTTCTGTGTGTTTTTAATTGAAGTGCACTATTTTTATGCACATTTACTACACTATGTCCCTTTGTTTGCAATGATCCACTTTATATATTTGGTCAGATTCCAAACTAATAAAGCCACTTATGATTAGCAATATGAGAGTGTCATGATGTCTTTGTTCTCTTGTTTGTGTATGGTTATTAATGTGATTCATAGAGCACCTCACCTCTCTAGATGTTTGATTTATTGAGCTGTTTAATGCACTAGTACCCCCTGTAATGTTGTTGTATAGTGCTTGTGAAGGTTCTCATTCATCCAGCTCATGGTATATCTGTTGTATAGCAATTAAGTACCCTGAAAATGTTGTATAGTGTATATCTGCTCCTCTAGAGACCACCAGGACAAGGTCATAATTGTGTGACTGAGGGGCCCCATCCAATATTTTGCAGGAGGGTCCACACATATAAATAAATAAGCAAGGAAGACTCTAGTTTGAATGCTTTATAACATTTATTAAACATTTTACAATAGATTTATCCATTTATATCAGACTGACCGGATGTCAGGATTACCTGATTCCGTGGCGGAGACCAGTAGTTACTCACAGGCACTGGGGCGCAGGGTCTAAGTGTGACCAGGTTTTCACCAGAGCCCCTGATGGTGGGGATGTTGTGCTGCTGAGTCACACCAGGTTGCGGCCCCCAGTACCTACAAGCGACGAACTGAGGTCCAGGAACAGATGCACAGGACAGAGACACAGGAACGGAGGCAGTGGAACGAATCACGGGAACAGGGCACCAGAATGAGGCACAGGAAGATCTTACAGTCACAGCACTTTATCACAAACAAATATAATAATAAATAAAAGGTACCGTAATTCATCTCTAATATTTTTTTAACTGCCCTTCCCACCTACCCCCACTTTCATGTTGCCTTGATCTGCCCTGTTTTAACCTAAACAAGATCTTCAGAGCCTTTCAGTTTCAGGATCACTGGTATTTCATTTTCTGGAGCCTGGTAGGCCTCACTGCTCCTTAGATGGACAATTCTTTCTTGCAGGTCTCTCATTTCTTCTTCACTCCTAGCAACAGATTCTCCGGCTTTTCTAGGGTCATAGCTCCGGGCAGGCCATGGGATGTCATCATAATACTTACTGAACAGTGATTTTATACTGCTTAGACGTTCAGTTTCAGATATTCCAATGAACTCCTTTTTAAAGTTACCTAAACTATCAGCCAAGTCATTGAGCTTTTTCACTGCAAGCTGCTGAGATTGTACATTAACTTCCTTAGCATCTTCAGTAAGTTCAGCAATACAGGTAATTATCTGATTCATCCCCATAACATCTAAACTCAACAAACCAGTGGAAATATTTAGAAGATTCTCTCGCAACTGAATCCTCTCTTCTTGAAGAGGATTTGTAGATTCCACAGATTTAAAGTAATTCAAACTAGAAGTAATCATGTGAATGTCCCCGGCAGTTAGATAATTATTTATCATTGAAGATGATCCATTGGTCATTGAAGTCAAAGTCTCAAGAATGGCCTCTTGGGACATTTCGCTCTGAAAGTTGTAAACTTTTACATTCAAAGATAGTTCAGTATAAGCAGAGTTTTAGCAGCCCAGTCAAAGTCAACTTCAGTTTTGCCTTGAAATAACGACCATTCGTATGTTGGTCGGCTGTTTGTACTACAGTTTGTACATTTTTCTTGTGAAATAATTCTGCTTGTAGCCTCTGCAATCAGCTTGTAAAATTCTGCTTGTTTTTGGTGGGAGTGTCCTTCACTCTGTACTGCTTGTTGTCTATCTGCTGTACTGACATGTTATAACCCGCCCCTTTTGACCTCATGACTAATAGACTTTTCCTCTCTTTACGTGCACTTTTTTTTGCTGCATAAGATACAGTTTGCTGGCAGATCTACTGAACTTAGGGATTACTTACTACAACTTAAACCTCAGTTGGCATTGTTTATTGAAATAAAATGTATGTATTTATTGTTTATATAGATTTATATGTTTGTATATAGCAGTATGCTGTGTGATACACTGTGTGAGCAGTGTGATTCTGTCAGTGTTTTTGTGTAACTGATTCTGTGAGTTTGTGTGAGTCTGTGAGTGAGTGTTTGTGTAAGCGTGTGAGTCTGTGAGTGTGTTTGTGTAAGCGTGTGCCTGTGCATCACTTTCAGTATGGCATAATGTAGGTAGCAAACAGTCACCCAGCACTCCCAGCCCTTTCCCCCACCCATAGTGCCTGTGCATCACTTTCAGTGTGGCATAATGAAGTTCGCAAACGGTAATCCAGCACTTACAGCCCTTTCCCCCACCCATAGTGCGTGATTCACTTTCAGTATAGCATAATGTAGGTAGCAAACAGTCAGCCAGCACTCACAGCCCTTTCGCCCACCCATAGTGCCTGTGCATCACTTTCAGTATGGTATAATGTAGGTAGCAAACATAGTCATCCAGGTAGATAGATACAGTAGATAAATAGATGGATATATAGAGAGAAATGAGGATAGATAGATAGATAGATAGATAGAAAAAAAGAGGATAGATAGATAGAAAATGGATAGATAGATAGAAAAAGGATAGATAGAGAGAGAGAGAGAGATAAATAGATAGAAAATGGATAGATAGATAGATAGATAGATAGATAGATAGATAGAAAAAGGGTACATAGATAGATAGATAGATAGATATCGTAGATAGATAGATAGAGGGTAGATAGAAAGAAAGAAAGAGGGTAGATAGATAGAAAGAGGGTAGATATAAAAAAAGAGGATACATTTATAGAAAATGGACAGATAGATAGATAGAAAGAAAGAGGATAGATAGATAGATAGATAGATAGATGATAGATAGAAAATGGATAGATAGATATGAAAACATCTAGAACGCAAACAACCCTGCTATAGTAGAACAATATTAATGTGATCCTACCATACTATAGTAGAACAATATTAGTGTGATTCTACTACTATAGTAGAACAAATTAGTGTGATTCCTACCATATTATAGTAGAACATAAATGTGATCCCTACCATACTATAGTTGAAACAATATTAGTGTGATCCCTACCATACTATAGATGAACAATATTATGTGATTCCTACCAACTATAGTAGAAACAATATTAATGTGATTCCTACCATAAATAGTAGAACAATATTAATGTGATTCCTACCTACTATAGTAGAACAATATAATGTGATTCCTACCATACTATAGTAGAACAATATTAATGTGATTCCTACCGTACTAAGTAGAACAATATTAATGTGATTCCTACCATACTATAGTAGAACAATATTATGTGATCCTACCACTATAGTAGAACAATATTAATGTGATTCCTACCATACTATAGTAGACAAAATATAATGTGATTCCTACCATACTATAGTAGAACAATATTAATGTGATTCCTACCTACTATAGTAGAACAATATTAAGTGTATCCTACCATACTATAGTAGAACAATATTAATGTGATTCCTACCATACTATAGTAGAACAATATTAATGTGATTCCTACCGTACTATAGTAGAACAATATTAATGTGATTCCTACCGTACATAGTAGAACAAATTAATGTGATTCCTACGTACTATAGTAGAACAATATTAATGTGATTCCTACATACTATAGTAGAACAATATTAGTTTGATTTCCTACCTACTATGTAGAACAATATTAATGTGATTCCTACCATACTATAGTAGAACAATATTAATGTGATTCCTACCATACTATAGTAGTAGACAATTATTATGTGTTCCACCATACTATAGTAGAACAATATTAATGTGATTCCTACCATACTATAGTAGAACATATTAATGTGGTTCCTACCATACTATAGTAGAACAATATTAATGTGATTCCTACATACTATAGTAGAACAATATAGTGTTTCCTACCATACTATAGTAGAACAATATTAGTGTGATCCTACCATACTATAGTAGAAACAATATTAATGTGGTTCCTACCATACTATAGTAGAACAAATTAATGTGATTCCTACCATACTATAGTAGAACAATATTAATGTGGTCTACCATACTATAGTAAACAATATTAATGTGATCCTTCAACTATAGTAGAACAATATTAGTGTGATTCCTACCATACTATAGTAGAACAATATTAATGTGATTCCTACCATACTATAGTAGAACAATATTAATGTGATTCCTACCATACTATAGTAGAACAATATTAGTGTGATTCCTACCATACTATAGTAGAACAATAATTAATGTGATTCTACCAATACTATAGTAGAACAATATTAATGTGATTCTCACCATACTATAGTAGAACAATATATATGTGATTCCTACCATACTATAATAGAACAATATAGGTGATTCCTACCATACTATAGTTGAACAATATTAATTGTGATTCTACCATACTATAGTAGAACAATATTAATGTGATTCCTACCATACTATAGTAGACAATATTAATGTGATTCCTACCATACTATAGTAGAACAATATTAGTGTGATTCCTACCATACTATAGTAGAACAATATTAGTGTGATTCTACCATACTATAGTAGAACAATTTAGTGTGATTCCTACCATACTATAGTAGAACAATATTAGTGTGATTCCTACCAACTATAGTAGAACAATATAGTGTGATTCCTACCATACTATAGTAGAACAATATTATGTGATTCCTACCATACTATAGTAAAACAATATTAGTGTGATCCTACCATACTATAGTAGAACAATATTAATGTGATTCCTACCATACTATAGTAGAACAATATAAGTGATTCCTACCTACTATAGTAGAACACATATAAGTGTGATTCCTACCATACTATAGTAGAACAATATTAATGTGATTCCTACCATACTATAGTAGAACAATTATAAGTGTGATTCCTACCATACTATAGTAGAACAATATTAAGTGATTCCTACCATACTATAGTAGAACAATATAAGTGGATTCCTACCATACTATAGTAGAACAATATTAATGTGATTCCTACCATACTATAGTAGACAATATAAGTGTGATTCCTACCATACTATAGTAGAAACATATTAATGTGATTCCTACCATACTATAGTAGAACAATATAGTGTGATTCCTACCCTTACTATAGTAGAACAATATTAGTGTGATTTCCTACCATACTAGTTAGAACAATATTAGTGATTCCTACCATACTATAGTAGAAACAATATTAGTGTGATCCTACCATACTATGTAGACAATATTAGTGTGATTCCCTACCATACTATAGTAGAACAATATTAATGTGATTCCTACCATACTATAGTAGAACAATATTAATGTGATCCTACGCACTACATATATGAACAATATTAGTGTGATTCCTACCATACTATAGTAGAAACAATATTAGTGTGATTCCTACCATACTATAGTAGAACAATATTAGTGTGATTCCTACCATACTATAGTAGAACAATATTAGTGTATTCCTACCACTAAGTAGAACAATATAGTGTATTCCTACCATACTATAGTAGAACAATATAATGTGATTCCTACCTACTATAGTAGAACATATAATGTGATTCCTACCATACTATAGTAGAACAATATTAGTGTGATCCTACCATACTATAGTAGAACAATATAATGTGATTCCTACCTACTATAGTAGAACAATATTAAGTGATCCTCCATACATAGTTTAGAACAATATAAGTGTGATTCCTACCATCTATTAAACAATATTAATGTGATTCCTACCATACTATAGTAGAACAATATAAGTGTGATTCCTACCATACTATAGTAGAAACAATATAATGTGATTCCTACCATACTATAGTAAAACAACATAAAGTTGTGATTCCTACCATACTATAGTAGAACAATATTAATGTGATTCCTACCATACTATAAAGGCTGGTTTATTGATTTTTATGTTAGTACGTCACATGGGAACTTCTCAACCAGGATTGAGGTTTCCAATACCTTGCTACATGACTTCCAAACTTAGCTTGTAAGGTAACAGGTTTTAAGCCACTTTTTGAAAAGTTAACCTTGACTACAAAACCTTCATATTTGTTCACATCAAATGGAAAGGCAGTACCAGGAAGCAATTTGTGGGCGTCTGCGGCGGCATTTCCATAATTATAATTAACGCTTTTAACAAGGTATCTTCTCACACCTGCGTAAATTTTCAGATCAAATTCCCATTCACAAAATAGCAGGCTATGTTGTTTTGGTATAAACCATACAATATAACTAATATTATTTGGTCTGTGGGACCGCTATTGAAGAGGTATAATTTATATCCGTATCTTCTAGGTATTTAAGCATGCATTCTTTTTTTCTAAATACATGTGCACAACGAGGCTCCATTTAGATGAATCCCAGATTTGAAACTGAAAAGGAAAGACAAGCTTTCCTGCTGCCAATAAAATTGTGCACACTGTAATGTGCATTGGTTCTTGTTGCATTGTAGTAAAGTCCGTGGTCCTGATTGAAGTAGTAAGAGTCCGTTTGGTTTGGTTTCATATAAAAGTGACCGGAAAGAGGTTCTTATCGGTTAGAAAGAAGTGCGTTACCTTGGTAAGCCCAATTTGCCTCTGCGTGAAACTAACACCACTGTATTAAATAGGAATAGGATTTGGAAACTGCTGTTCCAGGGGTTTGGATCACAGGGGGGCAAAAATTGGTTTGTTGGCATATTACTTAGAGACACTGTCCATTGTGACACGTTATTTTCATCCATCAGCTGAAAAGCCATTAATTTGTTACTTATGAGCATTAGAGTCCACGTCAATTCTAAGTTTGAACTCTGAGGAAGCTCTGTAGTAGCTGAAAGAACGTGCAGTAAATCTTCAACATGAAGAGAGATGGTAAGCACTTTATTTGGCCCGTTCTGCAAACTGAGGGAGGCATCAAATGTGCCAACTTCAGGGTAGGTGGCATGGCCAGGTAATTGTAATATCCAGTGCATTGCTAAGGAATTCCGAATAGTAAATATTGTCCTGTGTTACTATGTAATCATTACTGGGAATTACAATTTCTGATGCCCCTACATGTCTGGTGAAATGATATTTCCAATCAGGATTTCTCAGCTTGGCACACCAACCAAACTGCACAAACTGGAACTGGTAAATAGGCCAAGGAGATAAAAGGAAAAAATGTATGTCCTGCTCAGCCACTGTAATTGTAATGTTTTTATACTTACAGTTTGCCACCGGCAGTTAGATGACGACACTTAACGTTAATTACCGTTCCAACCTTTCCAGGTGCCCATACCTTTCTTCCCAGCGGGTGTGTTTCGTAGAACCAGATCCCATCCTGATACCAATTGCATAATGGAGGGATAGTAAATTTGTCTGTAGGGGTATTTCTGGATATCTCTCATAGGAAAGTTCTAGCCATTTCCCTGGCAAACAAAAGTATTCTAAAATTGGTGTTCATTGGGGGTGATAATATTCTCAAATGGCTTCAAACACTTAACATGCAGTGGTGGCAACTTAACAGTTACACCATAACATGAAATAATCAGCATTGAGAACCATGACAAGAGAGAAGCAAAAGCCATCTCCTCTCAAGTTGTCCATGAGTAAATGAAGTGAGTCATATGACACCACCTTTTTATAGTCTCCTGATGATGTCACAAGGAAGGTTACCATAGCAACCAATGTCCATTACCACAGAGAAATATGTTAATGAGCTTAACACTTTAGGTTATATCAATAGCATAATAGTCTTAGAAATACAAGTAAAAGTATAACAAAAATAATGTTTTAAAGGAAGTGTTCTCTCAGAAATGACATATTTACAAACTTCAGTATAATAAACCTCCCTGTGCCCAGCCCCCAGGATCCCTTCTTGTGAAATAATTCTGCTTGTAGCCTCTGCAATCAGCTTGTAAAATTCTGCTTGGTTTTGGGGGGAGTGTCCTTCACTCTGGACTGCTTGTTGTCTATCTGCTGTACTGACATGTTATAACCCGCCCCTTTTGACCTCATGACTAATAGACTTTTCCTCTTTACGTGCACTTTTTTTGCTGCATAAGATACAGTTTGCTGGCAGATTACTGAACTTAGGCATTACTTACTACAACTTAAACCTCAGTTGGCATTGTTTATTGAAATAAAATGTATGTATTTATTGTTTATATAGATTTATAGTTTGTATATAGCAGTATGCTGTGTGATACACTGTGTGAGCAGTGTGATTCTGTCAGTGTTTTTGTGTAACTGATTCTGTGGAGTTGTGTGAGTCTGTGAGTGAGGGTTTGTGTAAGCGTGTGAGTCTGTGAGTGTGTTTGTGGTAAGCGTGTGCTGTGCATCACTTTCAGTATGGCATAATGTAGGTAGCAAACAGTCACCCAGCACTCCCAGCCCTTTCCCACCCATAGTGCCTGTGCATCACTTTCAGTGTGGCATAATGAAGTTCGCAAACGGTAATCCAGCACTTAAAGCCCTTTCCCCCAACCATAGTGCGTGATTCACTTTCAGTATAGCATAATGTAGGTAGCAAACAGTCAGCCAGCACTCAAGCCCTTTCGCCACCCATAGTGCCTGTGGCATCACTTTCAGTATGGTATAATGTAGGTAGCAAACATAGTCATCCAGGTAGATAGATACAGTAGATAAATAGATGGATATATAAGAGAGAAATGAGGATAGATAGATAGATAGAAAAAGAGGATAGATAGATAGAAAATGGATAGATAGAATAGAAAAAGGATAGATAGAGAGGAGAGAGAGAGAGAGAGATTAAATAGATAGAAAATGGATAGATAGATAGATAGATAGAAAAAGGGTACATAGATAGATAGATAGATAGATAGATATCGTAGATGAGATAGATAGATAGATAGAGGGTTAGATAGAAAGAAGAAAGAGGGGTAGCTAGCTAGAAAGAGGGTTTCGATATCAAAAAAAGAGGATTACATTTATAGAAAAGACAGCAGATGTAGATAGAAAGGAAAGAGGAGAGATAGATAGATAGATAGATAGATGATAGATAGAAAATGGATAGATAGTTATATAGATGAGATAGATAAACAACCTGACTATTAGTAGAACAATATTAATGTGATCCCTACCATGACTATAGTAGAACAATATTAGTGTGATTCCTACTATTATAGTTAGAAACAAAACAGTATTTAGTTGATTCCTACCTATATAGTAGAACATATTAATGTGATCCCTACCATACTATAGTAGAACAATATGTGGATCCCTACCATACTATAGTAGAACAATATTAGGTGATTCCTACCATACTATTAGAGAAACATATAATGTGATTCCTACCATAATATAGTAGAACAATTTATGTGATCTACGTACTATGTATGAACAATATTAATGTGATTCCTACCATACTATGTAGAACAATATTAATGTGATTCCTACCTACTATAGTAGAACAAATTAATGTGATTCCTACCATACTATAGTAGAACAATATTAATGTGATTCCTACTACTATAGTAGAACAATATTATGTGATTCCTACCATACTATAGTAGAACAATATTAATGTGATTCCTACCAACTATAGTAGAACAATATTAATGTGATTCCTACCGTACTATGTAGAACAATATTAAGTGATTCCTACCATACTATAGTAGAACAAATTAATGTGATTCCTACATACTATGTAGAACAATATAATGTGATTCCTACCGTACTATAGTAGAACAATATTAATGTGATTCCTACCGTACTATAGTAGAACAATATTAATGTGATTCCTACCGTACTATAGTGAAACAATATTAATGTTATTCCTACCGTACTATAGTAGAACAAATTATGTGATTCCTACCGTACTTATAGAACAAATTAATGTGATTCCACGTACTATAGTAGAACAATATTATGTGATTCCTACCAACTATAGTAAACAATATTAATGTGTCCTACCATACTATAGTAGAACAATATTAATGTGATTCCTACCATACTATAGTAGAACAATATTAATGTGGTTCCTACCATACTATAGTAGAACAATATTAATGTGATTCATTTCATACTATAGTAGAACAAATTATGTGATTCCTACCATACTATAGTAGAACAATATTATGTGATTCCTACCATACTATAGTAGAACAATATTAATGTGGTTCCTACCATACTATAGTAGAACAATATTAATGTGATTCACCATACTATAGTAGAACAATATTAATGTGGTTCCTACCTACTATAGTAGAAACAATATTAATGTGATTCCTTCATACTATAGTAGAACAATATTAGTGTGATTCCACCATACTATAGAAAACAATATTAATGTGATTCCTACCATACTATAGTAGAACAATATTAATGTGATTCCTACCATACTATAGTAGAACAATATTAGTGTGATTCCTACCATACTATATGTAGAACAATATTAATGTGATTCCTACCATACTATAGTAGAACAAATTAATGTGATCCTACCATACTATAGAGAACAATATTAATGTGATTCCTACCATACTATATAGAACAATATTAGTGTGATTCCTACCATACTATAGTTACAATTATGATTCCTACATATAAGTTGAACAATATTAATGTGATTCCTACCATACTATAGTAGAACAATATTAATGTGATTCCTACCATACTATATGTAGAACAATTTGTGTGATTCCTACCATACTATAGTAGAACAATATTAGTGTGATTCCTACCATACTATAGTAGAACAATATTGGGGATTCCTACCATACTATAGTGAACAATATTAGTGATTCTACCATACTATAGTAGAACAATATAAGTGTGATTCCTACCATACTATAGTAGAACAATATTAATGTGAGTTCCTACCAACTATAGTAGAACAATATTAGTGTGATCCTACCATACTATAGTAGAACAATATTAAATGTGATTCCTACCATACTATAGTAGAACAATTTAATGTGATCCTACCATACTATAGTAGAACAATATAAGTGTGATTCCTACCATACTATAGTAGAACAATATTAATGTGATTCTACCATACTATAGTAGAACAATATAAGTGTGATTCCTACCATACTTAGTAGAACATTATGTGATTCCTACCATACTATAGTAGAACAATATAAGTGTGATTCCTACCATACTATAGTAGAACAATATTAATGTGATTCCTACCATACTATAGTAGAACAATATAAGTGTGATTCCTACCATACTATAGTAGAACAATATTAATGTGATTCCTACCATACTATAGTAGAACAATATAAGTGTGATTCCTACCATACTATAGTAGAACAATATTAGTGATTCCTACCATACATAGTAGAACAATATTAATGTGATTCCTACCATACTATAGTGAACAATATTAGTGTGATTCCTACCATACTATAGTAAGAACATATTAGTGTGATTCCTACCAATATAGTAGAACAATATAATGTGATTCCTACCATACTATAGTAGAACAAATTAGTGTGATTCCTACCATACTTTATAGAACAATATTAATGTGATTCCTACCATACTATAGTAGAACATTATAATTGATTCCTACGTTCTCTTATTTGCAATTGGATTTTCCAGTTTAATCATTTTGTATGATTGACGTATGGATACGCCGTCTCGTGGAGTGGCTCATGGCTTCTTTGGTCACTTTTCTAATAAGTGTTATTACGGCAGGTACCTCAAAGTTTATTTATAGCATTTATAAAATCACGTTCAGTAAGTATTATGATGACATCCCATGGCCTGCCCGGAGCTATGCCCTAAGAAAAGCCGAGAATCTGTTCCTAGGAGTGAAGAAGAAATGAGAGACCTGCAAGAAAGAATTGTCCATCTAAGGAGCAGTGAGGCCTACCAGGCTCCAGAAAATGAAATACCAGTGATCCTGAAACTGAAAGGCTCTGAAGATCTTGTTTAGGTTAAAACAGGGTAGATCAAGGCAACGTTACAGTGGGGGGTGAGAAGGGCAGTTAACAAAATATCAGAGACAAATTACCTTTTATTTTATTTATTATGTAGTATGTTTATGTAGTTTGTGATAAATTGCTGTGTTTGTAAGCTTTTCCGGTCAGTCTGATATAAATGGATAAATCTATTGTAAAACATTTAATAAATGTTATAAAGCATTCAAACCAGAGCTCTCTCTTGCTTATTTATTTATTTTCTGGCGCCCTCCTGCAAAATTGTGGATGGGGCGCTCACCAACCAGATTTATTACCTTGTCCACTATACAAAAACATTCAGGGTCTACTAGTGCATTAACCCTTTCAGTAACTGCAGAATTTAACAAAAAAAAAAAATTCATTCAGTGCCAGCCCTCAATTGGTTTAGACTAATTTACAGTAGGAAACTCCCATAAATCAGGAATATTATACATGGCCATTTCTTTAGCACAAAGTGATACTTTAACACTTACATTTCTTTTAACTTGTCTGGAGATTTAACTGGATTATGGGTAAATATGTAATAAAAAAAAATTTCAAAAAGCTGCAGTTTTTCCCACAAAACACCCCCAAAATCAGAATAACCCCCACAAAGTATATATTCCTGGATTCTGAAATCTACAACTTCAAAAGGTAGAAATCATCCAAACCCCCATGGAATGTAAAAATATTCTTATATTCTTGGAATCTACACAACTTCAGCTACCATAACACTGTAGTTCCTTTATTCACACCATCATTGGTGTGGCCACAGATATTTGTAGAAATTCGCAACTTTAGAATTTTTCTGAAAAAAATTACAAAAACACTTAAATGGTAGAAATCATGCAAAACCCCATGTAATGTTAAAAAATGTTACCAAATATCAATCACCTTAAGTCCTGAATCAAATGGTATGCCCTATGCATGGTTACACACGTGGACGTAGTTTCGACTAGCCACAAAGTGAGCCAATGCACAATGGCCCAATTACAGCAACTTTTCAGATTTGTCAGACTAAACGCCCCTCTATATTAGAAATACCCTTCAAAGTGTATATTCTTGGAATCTACACACTTCAGCTATGCAACAGTGCTATTCTTTTATGCATACCACCAATGATGTGGGCGCAGCTCTGCGTAGAATTTGCACTTTTACCGGATTTCTGGAAAAAATTACAAAAATAAATGCAAAGTAAGTTACAAATCATGGCAAATTCCCATGTAGTGTAAAAAAAAAAAAACTTGTCAAGTGTCAATCTCCCAAATGCCCTGAATCAAACAGTATGCCATATGCATGATTACATATGGTAGAAAAAAGTATATAGCGCACTCCAGTCTTTAACAGTGTTCAGTGTATTTATTCACACATGTAACATTTCGGTATCCGTGTGGTACCTTCTTCAGACAACATTGTACCACACGGGTACCGAAACGTTACATGTGTGAATAATACATGAACACTGTTGAAGACTGGAGTGCCTATATAACCTTTTTTCTACCATATATGATTGAGCGGCCAGTGGCTATGGCTTTTAGTAGCCACCCAGCACTATTAACTCTTTGTTAAAGGGGTGTGCGGAGACCAAATGTTATACTTTTTGATATGCATGATTACACACCAGACTTGGAAGTCACTAGTCTCAAAGTGAGCCAATGCCCAGTGGCCCAATAACAGCAACTTTCCAGATTTTTCAATCTAAACACCCCTCTATCTCAAAACCATATATTCTCAGAATGTACCACACCTTCAGCCAAGCAGCGGAGAAATAAAATTTTTCATTTATTCAATCAATGGTGTGGGGGCAGATCTTCGTAGAATTTTGAACTTTTAGAAGATTTTCTGAAAAAATCATACCAAACCCAAGTAATGAAAAAAAAGTTACCAAATATCAATCTACCAAACGTCCTGAGTCAAACGGCATGCCATATATGTGAGTGCACACAGAGACATGGCCACCAACTAACAATGGATGCATGCAGAAGTGCAATTACAAAAAAATTAAGTACTCTGTAATTTGAACAGCCCCGAAAATTGAGTAATAACCCCTACAAACTATAGATTTTTGGAATCTACACACCTTCAGCTAAGTAACAGCTGATTTTTTTTCCAATATGAAGAATAGCTGTGCAGTACCTCTACGACCACCAGGGCATAAACGAGGAAGACTAAGGGGAGACCCAGTGAAGGAGGAAGTCCTATGACATCACCGGGGTCTCCCTTACCGCGATGCACACTTCCTCTTCATGGGACCGGGTTCTCTGTATGGTCACGACTGTAAGATATCTCCCGATCCCCCCATCGGATCGGCACAAAAACCGGTGGGGGATCGAGGGGCCTAGGTGGCACTTGAATGCTGCCCCCCAATCACCCCTAGCTCACTCTAGCCCATAGCTTTTTTTTTAAAGTGACAGCCACAGAACACGTGGCACATGATTTCTACCATTAAGGGGGGGTTCTGAAATTTGTCGCTTCCATGGGTCCCTTAGCTAGGTAATAGCACACTTATTCTATGTGTCCCGCAAGTCTGTTCCAATCTTGTGTCTCTATTTTGAAAACTGTGGCTGCACAGAAATGAAAGGGAAGGTCAGTAATTGTGTGTATCTGTGCCAGGTTTGGGGGGTATGTGCTTTTGCATTTATGACCTTAAACTAACTTTTTTTTTGATGAGTGACTAAGACTCACTTAACTATTTTTAACTATAGTTACCCTTTAAAGGATTAAGTGCACTGTAAATCAAGTTATGTTCATTTGGAAGCTGCAGCTTTAAAAATACTTTGCAATTATTTTTTTTACCTATGCCCCTCCAGAGCCCAACTTTGTGCCTTGGAAGTTGCTGACATCTTGTACTATGCTAATATTAAGCTCCAACCCTCTGAGATTTCTCTGCTTTCTCCTACTTGAGCCTCAAATAGAATAGTGCCTGTGAGTTCCGTGCACTTTCCTGCTTAGCCTCTTAAGGTGGCCATACATATACCCGATATTACTTACCCGCCCGAGCACTCACATGAAGTTTGTTCGATCCTGCCGAAACGCTTCTCCCCATCTTTATGCGACCGACATGCGATCACAAAATCCCATTCATTTTCGATCGCATGTCGGTCACGTAGAAGATCGGGAGAAGCGTTCCGACAGGATTGAACGAATGTCACGTGAGTGCTCTGTCGGTAAGTAATAACTGGTATATGTATGGCCACCTTAACAGTAATGCCTGTGAGTTCTGTGCACACACAAGGAACTCACAAGCATTACTGTTTGAGGCCAAGCAGGAGAAAGCAGAGGAAATCTCAGAGGGGTGGAGCTTAACATTCAGCAAACCAGTAACAAGATGTCAGCAACTTCAAGGCACAAAGCTAGGCTCTGGAGGGGCATAGGTAAAAAAAACAAAAAAAAAATATATATATATATATTATATATATATAACGGATTTTTAAAGCTGCAGCTTCCAAATAACATAACTTGATTTTTTACAGTGCACTATCCTTAAGTATGGCTGTCATGAAAATGGAAGGGTAGGTTAGTAGGTGTGTGTACCTGTGTCACGTCCGGAAGTATGTGTTTTTGCATTTATGGCCATAAAATTTTTTTTTATGATTATTCAAAAAAATTTTTTGACTATAGTTACCCTTTAGGTATTAAAAAAACAATAAGAAAAATAGAGACAAAAATAGAAGCCTGGTAAATGTAGCAATTAATTGGAAGTGCACTAGGCTTCAGTTTTTGTATGTATGAATACATTTGTCACTAGTTGCACTAGAGTACTATTAAAGGGCTTAAAGGGCATGTCACCCCCAAAATAACTTCTTATATTTATTTGCCCAAATAAGTCTCCAAAACAAACTTTACAGCATGTAACATCGGTCCAGTGGTTTCAAAGTTACAGACATTTGTAGCTGGCTTAATCCTGCAGCATTGACCAATACAGCGATGAACAGAGACAGGTTACATTACCTGCCTCTGTTCTTTTCATGTTTCTCGCGCATGTCTGTTACATCCAGCAGTGAGCACAGAGGAAGTTGCTCAGTAATGATCTGACCGCTGGATCCCCTCTCCCTCTTTTCCCTCTCAACCAATCGCAGCTGTAAAGTTAAATCCAGGATTAACCTGCTGGAGCCAGCCAGGAGGGAGGACGCGGACGGACCAGACGGACGGACGGACAAACACACACACCTCTCCGTGAATGCTGAGTTCTGGGCGTCCGGCAAGGAAGAATTTTTTTTTTTTTCTAAGCTGCAGCTCGGGGTCACCTAAAGAGGAAGTGGAGCGGAAGTGCAGCCTGAATATATATCATTAAATATCAGGCAAGCAAGTGATTTTTAGAAAATGAACATGGCGTTTGAGGTTGGTGCTATTATATAAAGAAACATATAAAAAGTTTATTTTTGGGGGGTGACATACACTTTAATGCACTTGGTAATGCTGCAAAACAACTCCAAGTTTTACATGGAAGTGAACATATTTTAAAAATATTTAAGCCATACAATAGCGAGCGGTCCCTGAAGTGTTTCGGGCCCACTGCCCCTTAAGTATGGCTGCCACCGTTTTGGGGAAGGGAAGGTCAGTAAGTGTGTGTATCTGTGTGGGGGTTAGGGATATCAGTGTTTGTGTGTATGACCATAAAACTTTTTGATCACATGACCCTACAACATTAATATGATGTGTTTTGAGTATGTATCCATATTGTCAACAGAACAAAATACATTCAGTGCTATAACCCCTTAAAAAGTTTCTTAAGTCTTTAATATATATAAAGGTTCTATACATACAAGTGTCACAAAGTGCCCCAAGTCCTTCGCTCCCATAAACACCAATGTCTTCAAACAAAAAATTATGACTATGGAAGAATAAGCATTATTGTGAACAGGAAAAAAATGCTTCCAGATTCTTAACTAGGTAATAGTACACTTCTTCTGCCCCGCAACTCTGTACCAAATTCATGTCTTTAGCTTGAATACTGTTTGAGGAGATACAGTTCCAAAATAGAAGAAGAGAGGAATAGAAAGAACAGTAATTTGGCTCTTCAAGCCAAATTAATGATGCCTTTTGTTTAAAAAAATGCACCTTCCAGAGAGCCACGAATAGAATTTTAGGCCCTCACTGTCAGTATGCTTAGCATACTGCGACAATGTAGTTGTACATAGTACTGATAGGGTATCTAATCTACCTCATGTCTAGGCTGTACTGAATGCTCTTTATAAAGCAGGTCTTACAGCCAATCCAAAAAAATTTACCATTGGTCTCGAAGCACAGTACTTGGGATATACTGCTGGTTGCACCCTTATAAACACACTCAGGTATGGGTTTGATATATAATATGAGAAAGATATGAGCGTCTATCTTTGGCTCATGCACGCCGATAAAAAAGACAGGTGCTTGATCGGACAGAGTGCCGTCAGCTGATTAGCCACAAGTTGAGCACTGAGTGTTGCAGTGTTCTCCAGGCATCTATTATTCACAGGGAGTTGGAATAAGCGTTCTCACCTCCCTGTGAATATACAGATTTTTTTTTAATTTATGTACTTTCAAAAAAGATTTAGTGTCCCTTTAATATGAGTAGGTTTCTTTTTATGCAACATGCTGTAGAGGCATGTAAGATACAAGATAGGACTTCTATGAGTTAGACTTCACTTTACCTCTTAATAGTTCAATGATTAATGGCAGACGAGTATACAGCATGTATAATTTATATATATACCAGAAAGAAATTGTATATTTATATATTAAAATGTATAACCTACTATTCATCTGATCAAGTTAACACTTAGTACATTACATATGGTCTCTTCTGAGGTCCCAAGTAAATCCCACCTCCCTCCCCAAAGTTCCTTACAATGTGCCAAAATATGCTTATCAATCCACAAGGCAAATTATACTATTCGCTGCTGGCTGTCACAATCAAGTAACGGTGGCAGGCAAAAACAAAAACTGTGGAGTCTTTAAGAAACCCACGCTCTAGAGAGAGGTGGGAGTCAGCAAGGGATCTCAGGCAGTTGAGTACTTTCAACTAAATGAAATAAGCTTTAGTTCAGTTAAAATATATAATTCTGAGAAAAGGCACTGTATCCTGCACCAGCATTGCTCTCTAATCAGTCAGCAGGGGAGTCGGATCGGCTGCTTAGAGCAGGGGAGAGAGCACTGCTGACAAGGATGTTAATTTTGACCAGCATATTTAGAGGTCAATCAGGGCAAATAAACAGGATCCACTATTGGCAGCTGGATAATAAGGCTTGTCCCTGCAAGAACAATTAATTATAGTAATGTCTGTATCGTAGTAACCCTTTGTGTGGCTGGATTAAGAAACTCACATCAATTCTCTTACTAAATTTTTGCCGGCATAGTCCACAACAGACAAACACAAAAAAGACAAGAAAAAGGTGAAATCAGTGTTAGAAATAACACTTGGTAGAAGAATAAGGAAGCAATCCATTAGAATGAAAGAATGGGAAATTCCCAAATGCCTTTTGATACTAAGAGAACAAATGTGCCAATAAAACTTTAAAACAAACCCACCTACATGACCAACATCCTTTTATTCTATCGCCACAATGCCTGCAATACACAGCATGCAGGTGATTTCATAGAATGCAGAAGGAAGCAAATGAGGGAAATTGGCAGTGTGTAAACATAGATTTTTCTAAAAAAAAAAAAGCAAATGCATGAAACAACTGTATTTAATTTTTTAATTCTGCTACACGTTTTGGACCTACTAAGGTTTGACAGATGAGACCTAAGACAAATTGCTTTATTAAAGGGCAGTCCCACACTTATTTTAACTTTTGATATAATCTAGTACTTGCTCCCCAGCCCCAACCGCCTTAATAGAATTTTGATAAAGTCCCCGATCTTTACTTACTACCCTCCCACTCTCCGCACTGCCTGGCCGTCTGCTTGCATGGAAATGCAGCAGGGGGACGGACTGCAGCCACGTCCCTGATTGGCTGAGAGGCAGCCAATCATGGACGCGGCTGCCCAGAAGCCGGGGGAGAAAGGTAAGGTAAGTAGAGATCGGGGGACTTTTCTCAATTTCTATTTGGCGGTTGGGGCTGGGGAGGAGCACTACAATATTACCAAGGGGTTTGTAGCTAGGGGGAGGGAGACAAAACAGGAGGGGGGAGGCTGCACTGAGCATGCCTCAAACTTGATTAGGTTGAGGCAGAGACAGGCACAGGATGAGTCACTGAAAGCTCCTACATTGCAGTTTTCTGGACTTTGGAGGTGCATAGCAGGAGAACATTTGGAGCAGAGATGTCAGGTAATGATTTTATAAACTACAGAGTGGGGCCAGAAATGGGGTTACATTTCAGTTTTGGGGTGGACATGCCCTTTAATGAGCTAAGAACATGCAGTTTTTTGATGCCCAACAAAACGTTTTGGTCAATTAGAAACTCAATCAAAAGAAATCTGTGAAATTTTCCCACCTTGCGCTGCTGATCTCCATTAACTTCTGTGCATAAAGGGGGACTGGAAGATGGGGTCAATGGAAAATTGTCTGCCCAGCCCAATCTTTTTTTTGCTTAAACCATTCAAACTGTCGAGCAGTCGATCGAAAAACCACCATTGACATGTATGGCCAGCTTCATTTTTAAAAACATAACAAATGTTACTTATACTTGCTTGTGGCTATTCTCTATAAGAACCAGTTTTTGTAAATGAATATAGTGTCTCATTGGATAATACACTGCATGTAAAGGTCACATTTTTAGCAGCTTGGCAGCCACCAGTAAGCAACAGTAATGCCCTTTGCAGCTCTAGTGTTTAAATATTATTGCCTTCCTTCATTTGAGTTTCTAATATGGTTCAATTTTAAAAAATCATGCCAGCAACGAAGTGTCTACATCTAAATATCAAAATCAATTAATACATTTTTTTTAAAAAGCATGCATTTCCCCTATTTATTTGTTTTGTTCTTGTTATAGCATTGGCAGTTACTAATTATACTTTACCACAAATGTTAAACTTAAAGGAGTACTAAACCCCAAAAATCAAAGTTTAAGTTAGAAGTACTTGCCTCAACATCCGTCTCAGCATGGAAGATTCCACTCATTTTAGGTTTTATTTGTTCCCCAACTTCTGCAAGCTGACATTTCCCTTGCCCTGCCAGTAACTTTTACCTTGATTATCTTTCAGCCACCTGTGTGTTTTTCACTCCCACCTCTTAACCCCTATGGAGTAGGAATATATGAAATCATCAATATTCAAATTGGTGGTGCAGCTGATTAACACTTTCCTAGTAGCAGAGTTGTAGTTTATGTATATAGGTCTGGGTATCTAGTGTGTCGGTATCTGAAATAATTTATGTTTCACCTACGGCTTTCACTCCACCAAATGCCGAATTATATAAACAATAAATTGGGCGGTGAAACATACAAAGACACAGGTCTGTAGCTGTGTACGTTGCAAAATTCCAAAACATTGCAAACATGCATGCACATGTTTCAGACCCACTCAAGCACTTGAGGAAGTTGGTCAAACTGACAATGTATTGTTTATGTGTTGGAGGGCCATATTTAAAAACTTGCAATACCACAGATTTTTCGTTACTGTACGACCGTGGCAGTAGTATACCATAAATACCTAAAATACCGTAACGAAATTCTACCAGGCGGTCGTAGATTTACATTTGCTTATTGTACATTTACAAGATTTCCGATAGTGATCATAAATTAACGATCGCTAAAGAAAAAAGAATACCAAACTTTATAAATATGGCCTAGTGGAAGGTCTCTAGTTCTCCCTGTCAGCTCAGCAATATTAGTGGAAAATGTAGCTTCTTAAGGGAAATGTGGAGGGTGGAAGAGTGTTTTTTATAGAAACCACATGGTGCAGAACTGTAAGGGGAGGATAGTGAGTAAACCTGATCTTAGCACCAGCTCTTTGCAATGCATTTCACATCAGTGTATTATATTTAAGGGAATGTTGGAGGGTAGGAAAAGTGTGTTTTTGATTCAGCTGTCTGTATAAAACAAACAAACTGTAGTACAAAGTAAGTTTAGAAATGCATTACGCAGAAATGCATTGCACAGAGGTCATGGTCCTTATTTATTATCCTCCACCTGCAGCCTGCACCATGTTCTATAAGTGTACGTATTAAGGGGAATTGGAGGTTATGCTACTTGCAGCTCTGCACCATGTTGTTCTATAAATTTACATATTAATAGGAATTATTGGAGGAATGCCAATAAAGGAGCACTGTTAAGGATTGCAAACATGTTTATAAAATTAAATGCAGAAGGTGGGCTGCCTGTGGGAAGTTTTGCATAAACAAAATCAACTAGGTTCCCACCTTTGCCTTTAAGAGACTGAACACATATACAGGCCTGTCAGGAAAGTGTGTAGTGAATTGGCAAGAATGGGTTAACTATTGGTATTAGTTCTTGCCAAAGGACCAATAAAAATAACCATTCCCCCTGAAACAGTCCTATTGTTTATATTACGATTAGTGAAGCATGGAACCAGATCTCTTTTCCAGACAATGTGGGGCCGAAACGTGTATCTGGAAATTCTCTTCAGCTAGGGGTCTGGTGGGTACTAAGAGGTAATTTTAAGGACAATCATAGATGGAAAAATAAATGTATATCGGTATTGGAATATGTAAGACAGAAACCAATATTATACTTGTGAATGAGAAAGTATGCCATTAATATGATACACCCAACATGGAGCCCTTATTCCTTGCCGAGGCCAGTTATTAATATCTTGGGAAATATGGATTACACACAGGTCATGCTTGGTATTGGAGGAATTGATATTAAATACAGGAGAGGAATATGGTCAATATCCCAATAAATGTACATATCTACATTTATATGGAATCTGCCTAACTGAGGGGGAATGAATGCTTTGGCTAGTCGTAAATCTGGACATTCCTAGAGACCCCACCTCATGCAATAGCCCTAGAAGAGGGGTGTTCATGAAATGGTTTAAAAATCCTTGTAGGCCCTATAACTGTGTTCATACTGAGGGACATGCTAAAAAACTGTGTGTATGTGGACCCGGTTTTTTTTCTTCCACCCCCCCGGGATACAGGACTTTTCTAGTGAGTAGGGTCTGTGAATATTTTTATCCTTTTTATTTTATATAAACTGTTGTACCTATTGTATGTCATTTTATTATAACACCATTTTCTTTTATTTTGGTATTATATGCACTGTTCCACACTTTTGGAATATTAAATCTAAAATTAAATAAGTTTGTCTTTGATGCTCTAAAAGAACCCAGTTAGCCTCTGATAAGTTTATGGAGTGTGTTGAATGAGTGTGCAGTGTAAATGCTAATTAACTCTGTGACTGCTTGTGAAGGACTAATGCTAATTGACCAGTTAGTGCTAGAGTGAATGGTGTAGTGTTAACCATTTAGCTGCCAGGACAGGGGTGGCATAGTCAGTGAGAGTCAAGAGTGTTTTTGGGGCGTGGCAGCGAGTAACCGATTGATTGGTCAGATCACGTGCCCAGTGAACTGGCATTCGTGACAAGCCTATGTACCATATAAAGATCTTATTGTTAAAATGGTATGGTTAGATTTTCTTTAGAAGCAGGCTGATAAAGTTTGATTTAATGCAATGGTACTTAGCACTGCAACACTAGATTTAATGTGTTTGGGTCTTAAGGCAACATTCCCTTTAAAATACATTGCACAGAGCTGTGTCTGCACCTGCAGCTCTGAGCTGTTTTGTTTTAATAAGTGTACCTTGTAAAGTGGTCCGTTCAATTCTACTGGGGTTGACCAGCTTTCCCTTTAGACTCAAAACACAGGGCTAGCTCCACCACTAGCACGTTTTGGATTGCGGTTTGCAATCGATTGTGCTAGTGGGAGTGCGGGATGTAATAGCCCCACTACATGCGAAGCGTTTCCGTGTGCTATTGGACTGCATCCGATCACCATTTTGATCTGAATTGGCATGCGCTCTGCTAGGGTCAATTGTGGAAGTGCAACACACATGCATGGAAAGAAGCACGATCCACTTTATTGGTAACGTGTGTTCTCCCTCGATTGGCATTAAATACATGCTGTATGGCTAAACTGATGCAGCTTGCATTCACTTCTAAGGGCTAGGCCACACAGCGTTGTTTTCAGGCGCTTGTCATTTTCCAATTGTATTAAAAATGCAGCAATGCACCAAAATAAGACAGCAATTTGGTAATGCAGCTGGTTTTTGTGCAATTGCAAGCATTTTCATAATGAAAAAAAGACAAACTGCAAGTGCAAAACGCATATTAATCGCGTGTCGATTGTGTGTCGATTCAGGTGCTTTGCAGTGTGGCTGTGCCCCTCAATGTACATTCTGTATTGAGAAAGCCAGTCGGATGACTAGCGAAAGTCTTCAAAACTAAACTTCAAGTCCAGTTGATCTAATTGAATACAACAGAATCTCTAATGATTGTGAGAGACACAGGTGTGGAGACTCTGAGTTCAACTCTTAACATGCAGTTAACAAACACAAGGTAGCTAGTTAGCATGTGCAGAAGGAGCTTTCGTACCTGGACACCAGGAAGGGCAACACTAGAAGCCAGTCGTGACATAGAGAACTAAGAAATGTTCTATAAATGATTTCTACATTAAGAATGCTGAATTCAGAGGTGAGAGTCAAATGGTGACAGTTCAGAGTTGTGGAGCTGCCTTTGTATTTTGGGTTTAGTTCCGCCTTTAAGGTGGCCATACACTATTAAGATGTTAAAGCTGTGTTAAAGGGTATCATCATCCACTGTGTTAAGATAATTCATACAGACCTTGCTATAATAATTCATAACAGTGGGTTAAGATATTTATACAGTGTGTGAGATACTTATAGTCTGTCCTAATATATATTTATTACATATGGTTAAAAAAGGTAAAACATCAGTGAAATTCATATAACTGGGTCAAAATAAATTACACAAAAACAAAGAGTTAGATCATTTATAAAAAAAATAAAAAAAAAAAAGTAAGTATATATCTAAAAACTCCAACTACAGAAGCACCCCTGAGGTCCTTCCCCTCCCTACTCAAGGGAAAAGGAAGTTCCCCTGACTTGACTGTTTATGTAGTTTGTGATAAATTGCTGTGTTTGTAAGCTTTTCCGGTCAGTCTGATATAAATGGATAAATCTATTGTAAAACATTTAATAAATGATACTATAGTAGAACAATATTAGTGTGATTCCTACCATACTATAGTAGAACAATATTAATGTGATCCCTACCATACTATAGTAGAACAATATTAGTGTGATTCCTACCATACTATAGTAGAATAATATTAGTGTGATATAAATATCCTATATACTAAAACAAACCTGTCAATATGCACGGACACTGGACCCATCTGCGCACGGTGGAATATGTGCACTTTTATATAAAGTATAAATCAAACTGTACAGAAAAGGAATATAGAAAATAAATCCTCACCGCATGCAATAACATTTACCCTTTAATATATAGAATCAAAGGAAGTGTCTATTTACATACATAATTATGTACAAATCCCTCTAATAGAAATACCTTGACGCTAGTTTAAAATGAAATTGATTTACACATATAGCAGATCCTACACAGACATATAGATAGAAATATACAGAGAACAGGTTCTGTAGTGGTTTAATGCAAACACTTACAAATAGTTTCTTCTTGTGTGCGGTTTAAGGGGGAACTAAGGTTAAAACCACTATTTCCAGACTTTTGTTGGCCATGCATAAATGAGAATTTTGATTGTTTGATTGTCAAATCTATTAAGAGCTAAACTAAAGGTTAAGCTCCTGGTTTTGATTTTGCCCATTCATTTTACGATTGAACAACAAGAAAATGTTTATTTTGGGCAATTATCCAAATGTCATGGGAAAGCCAGGAGGTAAATTTTATTCCTTTCTGCCAATGGTATCTGCCTCCTCCCTCTGCTTAATGTGCCCTTTATAAGCTTGAGCATGTGCAGTGGAGGCAGCAGGGGAAACAGCAGTCAATCAATGGTTGCGATGTCCGCATTAAGAGCCTTGATTGATTGCATGGAGGGAGGGGCCAGCTTACACTGTCAGAATGTAGGCAATAATTATACTTAAATATCTGGTTAATAATACACCTATAATGTGCAGAATATATTTGTTAGAGTTGAGGGCAGGTAATTGACATGTGACCAGTTTTTTGTTTTAAGGGTGGACATGTCCTTTAAATACTACTTTAGCTAGAAATTGCTTGGAAAGGTACGGGATACACAATTTTAATCAAGGGTTTGTTTAATCAAAGGCTGTGATTCAGTGTAAATGTGATTTTAGGCCAGAGTTCTCCCTTAGAAATGTTAATCTGTGAATACATTCGACCAATGTTCCTGTATTATTGCCTATGGTATTCATGTCTGCCCCATTTATTTTTATAAAATAACAGTAGTGATTAGATTATTACAAGTGCAAACATTTTCTTAATGATAAATATCCCTATAATCTGCAAAATTCACGACTTTGCAGTCATTTAGAAAGGTTGGTGGGCTATTGGTCCTGCTCTTATTTACACTTAGGGTTAAGCCCCACTAGGGTATTTTCTCTGTGTTTCTGTGTGCGCTGTGCATTGCGCTAATGTGTACGCCAGCGCGTGCCAATGTAAGTCTATGCAGCGCATGCAATCACCATTTTCGGTGCACATTGCATGCGCTGCCATTGGGCAACATCAAAGGAAGTGCAGTGCACACAAATTAAACCATATTACGATTCGTGCGTTCTTCTGTGTGCTGTGTATTGGGGCCTAGCCCTTAGTTACATCTCGAAAAGTCTTGAAAGGTCCCTATAAAGAATAAATTGTCTCCTGACTGTTAAAATTTTACTCATACATACATTTTTTTAATTAAAGGGAATGTCCACCCCCGAAACTAAAATGTTTCCCACTGCTGGCCCCACTGTGTAGTTTTAAAAAATCCTTACCTTACTCCTCTGCTCCAAATAGTTGTCCTGCATTGTCTAGCCAAATCCCAGGAACCAGAGAGCAGGAGCCAGTCTGTGTGAAAAGTTTTCTGTCCTCTGAGAGGTTTCTGGCATGCGCAGAGATGGGTATGAATGGTTTATTTTAGAATAATAATATTGTTTAGTCTACATATTATTATTGAGAATGATATACTCTTTGTTCTTTGTTTTTGCACCAATATGAATCTTACAATCCAACATTAGAAACTGAACCAAAGGGAGGCCTCTTCAGTAAGATGTCCTAAGAAAGCTACTAATAAGTTAGGTGGGATAGGAATCACTGTACATTACTAAATTATATTGAAGACTTGAGTTCAGAATGACTGGGCCACCAGACATGTCCATCAAATTAAGAAATCTCCCCTGGCACCCCACTCACAGAAACAATATGGCAAGATCTGTGGATACATTTTGTGGATAACTACTGGGACCTATAAATGCAGTAGAGCACTTTTATGGATGTTTCCCTTATCGCTGCATTAAAGGGGAACTGTGGTCTCCAAACAAGTTGAGTTTAATGGGTGGGAGGCTGACATGTGACATTCCTAAAGCTTCTCCTGCACAGTGCCGCCGGCGAGCACAGCCTCAGACTCCCTCAGTGTGTGAGGGAGACAGGAAGTCCCCCCTCCTCTCTGCTGTGTGAAGGACCTGCACCTGAGAAGGTAAGGAAATCTACAGCCCTTCTCTTTCACTGTGTGAAAACAGCCTTTTCAGACAGAGTTCTCACTCAGAGTGGCCCACAGTACCTGTGAGCGGCTGGGGCTTAGGCACCCGCGAGTGGGCGGGGCCACGGCACCTGCGGTTGGGCAGGGCCACATGGGGCTGTAAGGGAATGGGTCAAGGGGGGCCTGCAACTGGAGGGACCATGGGGTCCATGGGTGGGAGGGACCAGGGGGCTGCAAAGGGGAGGAGACACAGGGCAGATTGACTGACAGGTTTCAGAGCAGGAAGCAGGAAGTGCAGGGGACCTGGTGATGCTGCTGCCATATCACACACACAAATGTTAATATCTTCAAAACTTTGCAAAATAAACAATGGAAATAAATTGCAAAAACTCAGGAGAGCAATTCCTATCAATTTACCTAAAGTCATTTTTGGACCACAGTTCCTCTTTAATACTTCCCCATTTCAGTATGGAGAATGATTCTTGATGCTCTTGAATCTCTATGTTGGTGTCCACATCTCCCTTCTGTTAAAGCCTAAAATTGTTTTTGGCTACAAGCTTTTAATCCTCCACACCCAACCAAATAGAAATTGCAGAAGGTTTGCAATGTGGAGAACTCGTTATCACACAAGTACATTGTATGTATACATTGTGATTTTCCCAGATTTTGAAATTTATATTTTGGAAGCTGTGGGGACTATTGTTGTACAAAACTGGATTTAACTTATATGGGGAGTTTATTGTTAAAGGGCATCTATACCGAAAAATAGGTTATTTAAAATTGACCCTAACTGGAAACTATAATTCTTCCTAACCACCACTGTATTATTTTTTGTTGATCTGACCCCTATTTCTTTAGATATCCAATCTAAAACTTCTTATATTTCAGCTGTCAATCAAGTTCCTTGCTCTCAAAAACTATTCCTCTGTGAGTAGTTTTACTGTAGCTGGTATGGTGAAGAGTTTTGACAGTGGGAATCTTTGTATTCTGTGTGCCGGCTTGACAGTTGGTTTGTGCGAAAAAAAGTCAGGTCGGATGGAAGTGGGAGTGGTTAAAAGAGGAGGGGGGATACTGCTCTCTAAACAAAATGTGTGCTAGATTGAAGGCATGCAGCAACACACGCAAATCGAGTGCTACTTACATGTATTCAATTATAGATTTAGATGAAGAAAAGTAATTTTTTCAGTTCAGTGTCCCATTAAGTATTTTATGGACTCTTGATTCGATTACCTTAAAGAACTACCTGTTATACCTGTGTAACCGAGGGTAAAAAAAATCATAGCACTGAATCCTTGTAGTAATGCCATAAACAGGTGCCCTTTATATTAACCCACAAAGGTTTATGTTTGTAGTGGGTCATTGTAACAGCAGACATCCCACCCTGCCGAATCTGGCTTCCAGGCAGGTTGGGGAGAAGGGGCGGAGCTGACTGGTGTGACGTCAATGACGTCACAAAGGGGGTAGATCTAGGGAGGTCAGACGTCAATGACGTCACAGAGGGGCGGGGTTATGGGCAGGCCACTACATGTGACCTAATTTACGTCACAGAAGAGGCGTGGTTAGGGGGAGCGTGACGTAAATTACGTGCCGAAGAAAAGAAGGCGTTCCGGAGGCGGAGCTGCCCGGTAAGTCCGGTTCGCGGTTAGAATGACTTGGGGAGATTTTATTCTAGGGTGGACATGCCCTTTAAGACCAGAAAGTGTGGGTTTCGCAAAATACACCTACACAGACACAGCAAGTGAATGACTAACACAGTTGTGGACTTTTGTGCGTGGCTTTTTAATGCTCTTTGATGCCATTAATGTGGCACAGGGTTAAAGGAAAACTAAACTAAAGGTTTTTAGTAATTTTTCCTGGCTCCCTGTGTACAGTAGAAATAGGCCACTGAGGCTGTACACTTAATGGGTATCTCCAGTGGTTAAAACCACTCTTCTATTAAATTTTATTGAGAACGGGAGGTAAAGGAGAGGTAAGTCTTACCTTCTGTTTTTCAATAAAACGTTTAGGAGCCGGGAATGAAGTTAAGTAACTTACCCAATGTCTCGTTCCTCTGCCGAGTCCTCTGCCGGACTCTGTACTCTATGTGCATAAAGTACTAAGTGCGTCGGGACCTGTCAGACAACACAGTGGAGGTGAACGTTTTATTGAAGAACTGGAGGTAAGGCACAGTTGTCTCACCTTCCAATTTAAATACTTTTGCAGAGTTCTCACTGCTGCATCCAAAATTCTGCATGTATGTTTGAAGGAAAGCCACTCATGTGAAGTCAAAGGTATGGATATTTGAAAAAACTACATTCCAACCCTCTTACCAAAACACTTTGTTGTTTTCCACTGAAAAGTTTCACTAAACCAGAATACTGAAAAATCCTGCTCGGGCAGTAACTCTCAAATGAGGAGATCTGGCAACCCTAACTGCAAAGGTGGCAACAGACATAGAAATGCTATTGTCCAATACCTGGTATTGGCCAATAATCTGCTCCTTGTATGGTGTCTGCTGATAAAATTAGTCTTTTTGGTTTTTGGGCTGGATAATTGTAACTGATCGATATTATCGACCGTGATAGGCTGATAACATCAATCCTCTGGCCACCTTAAGGCTGGGTACACACATAACGATATTTAGGCCAGTGAACGTTCAACCAAGATCAATCTGTCATGGCCTAAAATTAGTTCTGATATTTTATTCCGGAAATTGAAATTTCAGTTGTAAAGGACGATCAATCGGTAATATCACAATGCGTGTAGAATAGAAGGCTAGAATCACATGGTTTGTGTTAGATTCAGGGTGGATTTGATTTAAATTATAGTTTTCTACATAAAGAATAATTCTTGCTGGTATAACTTCAATTGCAAGTAGATGAAGATTTTTAGAATAATAATTTAAATAGATTTACTGAACTGAAACAACAACATAACAGCATATGTTATTTGCTTAAAAAGGCATCTAATCCAAACAATCAGAAAAATATTGTTTTTATTCTATTCACTGAACTTATTGAAGCTTGAAACTGAAGGGGTTGATTCTGTATCCATAGGTTTGTATGTAGGGTTAAGGTCTTTCTCTCAACTCTGTTCATCCTATATGTTAAAAGCCCCAATGTACGTCCTTGAATCCGTGTGTAACTTTGTTTGTGTGCATGCGAGAGAAGGAGTCTCTCGGCTATGCGCGAACATCCACCTACCTGGACTCATTGCGAGCAGAGATGATTCAGTGATCCGGACGAGTACATCCGCCAGTTTGAACTCCCGGGACACGAGAGAGAGACTAGTGCCCGTTTATATAATGGGCTTAACTGTCTAGTGTTATAATATTTTTGCTATAAAGAAGATGCATGTGATCTCAAATTCAGTTTTGAGAACTGCAAAAGTAAACCAAGCATCTGTGATAATATCTTGTAGGCAGAGAAACTGCCCAATAATCTTAGAAAAACCTCTGGAAGAGCACGACATTCTGAATGGATTAATGAATTTATTTACCAAAAAAATGAAACATAGCCTTATTCTACATAATTAAACAAATCTTTATTTCATGAAGGAATATCCTTTGGATGGTAATACATTTTCCTCAAAAAGCAATTTAATTCAGATTCTTGTGATTTTTTAAAAAAAAAAAAAATTAATTTTTATTCACCCTGGTTAGATTTACCAGCAGCTTACTTTGCAGCTAGGAAAACCTTGCAAGTAGCATTTAAAGGGCATTTATAGTGGGAAAATGAACTTTTTTCCTTTCTTTCCATGTGTTCTATAATTCCCCACAACCCCTAGAGTGTCTTCGCTTTTTCAGATTCCCTCTCTGTCCTGAGATACACCAGTTAGAAGAATACGTGATTGCAATTCTCTACTCCTACTTGGACTGTCAATCCCTGTGACGTGATCCTCACTCCCTGCTCTGTAATAAACATAGAGATAAGAGCATTAGCAGGGGGAGAGAGGTAGCATTGATGGTAGATTTAAGACTGCACTTGACCCTCCTTCTTAATAGCTTTCACTAATTGATGATGGGACACAAAGTGAGAGATTGTAAACTACTGTTCTCCTTCTTCTTCCGTGTCTCCAGGACAGCTTGCTTTCTATTGGCCACTGCGCAAGGGTGTGTTTTTCAGGATGTTGAACTTTTAACTCCTACTGCACATGAAAAGCTTGTCGGTTAGCCGGAGTTGAGACATGGAGGAGGTAACAGAGGGGAGGGGGGAGGGGGGAGTGCTGCACACAGATCTGACACCATGGTTAAACAGAGTCACTGACATAGATAGGATTAAGGCAGCACAGAGTACATGAATTTAACTTTGCAAAGGGGCAGTGTGTTTTTTTCACTATAGATGCCCTTTAACTATGGTCAAAATGAAGCAAAACAAAAAAAAAGCTGGTTGTGTGAACCTAGCCTAACTGATCAGTAAAGACTGAAGGGGAGATTTCCGGCAATGCTGGTAGGTTGGATGCTATCCATTAGTCTAATCGTCCAGGTATCAATACAAAAACTGTCCTAATAAATATTTTACCATTCTCAATTGATGTAAACAAACTTTTTTTCCCCCTGGTAAATAACAGGCAGTTTTGTGTATTTTAAAGGACATTGAACCCATTTTTTGGCTGGGGAAACTATAATGCACAGGGAGGTAGGAGAACATATTCCTACTTCCCTGTGTGCATCAAACTGTGAGTGATGCTCCTGCTCGCTCTTACTATCTGCACCAATAGTAAGACGGTCAGTCGGCAGATTGAGGAGCCAGAGCAATGTATTGGATTATAATTGCCCCAAATATGTTGCACATGGGTGAAATAGTCTGTATTTGTTATCTGACTGGACAAACTTTTATCTGATCGATTTTATCGCCCATGATCGACCAATAATATAGACCTGTCTATGGCCACCTTTACTACGATCTCTGAGAAGGGGCAGGCCAAAACCACCACTACATGTCCAGACTTTGTGAGCATGATAAGTCAGATTTAGGGCAAACCCAGTGGTAAAGACCCTGGGAGAGAGGGGGTGGTTTAACTGACAAAAAAAAAGTATAGTTCTCCTTTAATACACCACTAATTTGTTGGGACAAAAACATCCTTGGCGAATCTCGAGTAGCAAGTGGTCGACCATGACAAATCACTGTCGGTCATGGTGAAAATAGCTACGGCCAACAGTTTACCGCAACCAATCGTGTGCACAATCAGCTGTCATTTACCAACAAGTCTGGTAATCCATTTTAATAGATGCCTGCTGCAACTGCATGAAAAGTAAAAAAGGTTTTTTATTCTTAAATCCATTTGGAATGACTTTCTGAGCCAAGTGAGCGGAGTTAGCTTCTCCAATCTGAGGCAAAGAGTGGCATAAACAAAGTTATTTCTTTATTCTGTCAAATTTTAGATCTCTTTTAAATTTCAATCACCTAAAATCTTCTTTGTATTGTATGCCATATTCAAGTTTATTTAGTTAAATATTAACCCCCCAACAGGTTTAACTTGCACAGAACAGAATTTCATCACAAAAGCCGCCTTTCATCAAGCTGCATCAGAACACGGACTTATAATAGTGGCACCAGATACCAGTCCCAGTAAGTTAAAACTTGTTTTGCTTTTTTTTTTTTATGTTGCACCACCATCTGTCTATAAATATTTATACACTGGTATAAAGGCCCATTGTAAGTAAAAGTATACAGTACGATTATCTGCTGAGTTAACAAAAAAAAAGCATCTGCACTAGTTTTTCTGCATGAAACAATTAACATAGAAATGAGGGAAAATCTCACAGTCTGAAAGAAGATGGCAGATGACGTTTGGTGATGGGGTAAAAATATTTAGTTCTTAACCTGGATGAAAGTATACCACATACATCATGGATTCCAAAAATAGGGGAATTCCAAACCATTCACTCCAGGTGAAAAGTCCTTGGAACTGAACTTACTGTCTACAATGATCTACAATATCTAAAAAGTTTTTACAAGTTTTTGAAAATGGTTCTCAAATAATTATTTTAGTAACTAGAGCTAGAAACAGAATTTTAGGCAAAACTGTGATCATTATGAAGCCTCAGATAATGACCATTTCAAACAAACCTTTAATTATGCGAATACCTATTTTATTATATTGGTAATTAACAATAAAACAACTAAATTGCAGTAGTTGATGGTTTATACTGGTTTACACTAACGTAAATGGAAAGCCGTCTCCATGCTCTGGTGTGATTAAGTGTACAGTTTACAGGTGCAAAAATGTTTGTATTCAATCAGGGCCACATCTCACCATAGGCAGAGTGAGACATTTGTCTCAGACGGCACCCCTGCACTGAAGAAGAAGGCAGCAGACAAGCAGTAGTGGGGGAGGGAAACATTTTTTCCTTGACCGGTGAAGAGAAAAAAAAAAGAATTTTCCCTAGTAACAGATATGATTTTGTTAAAAGTTGTTTGGTTGGGTTAGCTTTAGATTTTGTTAGGCTAGTTAGCTTACTTAAGGCCCTGCTGAAAGAGTCTACCTTGACATGGTGGCAGGCTTACAAATCTTTTGGCTAAAATCTTTTATACTACCGAGAGCCACACCCAATTTAACACAGCGTCGGAGTGCTTCGTGCCGCGCCTGAAAACAATCAAGGGTGGCACTTTAAAAGTTTGGCTCAGGCAGCGAAAACCCTAGAAGTGCCCCTGTATTCAATTAGATAAACTGGACTTTAGTTCTTGAAGCCGCTTTGCTAGTCAATACAAGAATCTGTAGATATACTATATATTTCCTCGCACTCCCACTCTCTTTTAATCTTCCCAGGTGCTGCTTCCCTCACCTGCTCAACCATAGGCAGTACATTCGTAATCCAAACAATGAGGAAGGGGGAAGCCCCGAAACGTTGTGCACCGTTATATCACAATAAATATTGAATTATATCTTTCCTGAGTGTGCCTCTCTGATACTATTGTTTGGATTACAAGAATCTGTAGGCAATTAGGTACCCTGAAAAGTCTCAATTTGCATATAACAGACAGGTGTTAGGAAACTTCTGATGCAAGGTTTGATTACATTGTGGCTAACAGGTTATCGAAACTGTCAGGGTAAGGTGTCAAAAGAGCATTGTACATGGCAGACAGCTGATGTCGAACCTCCCCACCTGTATTCAGGCTTAGTTTCTTTATTTTGATATAAATGGCCTCCTTGACACCTTTTTTGAACCAATCCTGTTCCTTTGCCAAGATGTTGACATTACATTCTTCAAAGCTGGGCCATACATTGACGCATCTGCTGTTTTGTCTTCCCCACATACAAATCAGAGCACTCTTCACTGGGTATATGATGTCGCTGTTATGTTTCGTTATTGCGTTTTTCAGATGCACAAGCCTCTGCCTCAGTGTGTTAGGTACAAAGCAGACAGAAATACAGTGTTTATTGACAATTCTCCTGAATTTCTTGGAAAGCTCTGCTACATATGGGATGAGCTCCTGTCTTGCTTTTCCCCATCACTTTTGGTATTCATGCTCTTTTCTTTCTTTCTACCCTTTTGAAAAAGCCCAGTCTGGATATCCATAAAGGTTCATACACACGTGCAATCACAGGTGCCAACCCGCGATGCGCGATGTGTATGAACGGCTGTTTTTGACGATAATTGTGCCGTATATGGGCACTTTATCGGCTAAAATGGCCGCTCGTACATAGATCCAGCCAGTCGGGCAATGATCCCCGACTGAACGGCCGATAAAATGCTCATACACGACACGATTATTGCCCAAAACGGCCGTTCATACACACGTCGGCACCTGGTATCGCACGTGTGCATGAACCTTAAGTTTTAAGGGCTCCTCTGAGATGTTTTATTTTTGCTCTTTGTTGCAGGGTTCTGATGACAACCAACTTGTGATCTAAACATCAAATACTGATCTATGTGGGTTGGTTTTCTGTAAACCTCTACTTCCAGTTTACCATTCTCCCTGACTTCTATCAAGAAGTCCAAGAAAACCAGTGTGTTGTTCTCTTTTCCCTTTTTTTAACTCGTGTGTCATCCACGTTACTGAACCAGTGGTTGAGTGGAATGCCCTTGAAGGTAAAACCTGTGTTTCCACATGTAAAAGGGTTTGCCACGTGGGTGAAACCGGAGATCTCATAGCACATCCATGTTTTTTGCTTGTAGAACTTGATTTGAAATATGTGGTATTCAGACATAAGTCCAGAAGGGAGAAGGGAATACACACCTGTTCTGCTGGTAAGTGTTGTCTTGGCATAGCAGTTTTCTCACCATTTCAACACTCCTTGGTGGGTATATAGAAGAAGAGAGATGTCACATCGTAGGATACCATAGTTTCTTTTGCACTGAGTAGTACATCTTGAATCTTTAGTGAAATCCTGGAAGTTCTGGATGTAATGCTTAGAACTTCCAACTAAGGGCCCTAGGATGTTGACTAGGTATTTCGCCACCTTTTATGTTACTTGATGCTGCTGACTATAGCTCACAATGCTGTCCAGTGAAGAGTCCTCTGATTTGTATGTGGGGTAGACAAAACAGCAGCTGCATCAACGTATGACGCAGCACAGAAAAAAAAATTCCTCAGGGCCAGGACTCATCTGTGTACCTACACGTCAACATCTTTGCAAAGGAACAGGATTGGTTCCTTTATGTCAAAATAAAAAGAAACCAAGCCTAAATAAAGGTGTGCAGGGGGGTATGACACCATCTGTCTGACAATGTCGTTTTCATGCCTTACCCTGGGCGTTCCTATAACCTCTTAGTCACAATGCAATCAACACCTTGCATTCTGAAGGTCCCTAACACCTGGCTCTCATATGCTAATTGGTACATTCCACAGTATTTAATTGCCACAGATTCTTGTAAAAGTCTTTATGAATTGAGAAAGCCAGTCGGATGACTAGTAAAACATCTTCAAGAGCTAAACTTCATGTTCAGTTGATCTAATATAATATCACAGATATACCATGACCTGGATGAAAGAACTTTCACAAGAAGATGCATTATAACATTCTGTATACTTCACATATAACGTGTGTTAATGTGCACACAGTGTGTGGTGTTGTATGGCTGGTGCTGCTAGTTATATTCCAATATACAAAAATTCAGTCAAGAATCAGCGCTCACAACAGGTCTTCTTAAAGTATTTATTTATTCAAAAAGAGTGCATAGTGCAAAACAACAGCAACATTTCGGCACTTGTCTATAGGCCTGTATCAAGCTCAAAAACTAGTGCAACTCTGTGGTCTTAAAGGAATTGTAAACTCAAAATTTTAAGCCTTTGCCCTCCGTTTGTATTATTCACAGGGAGGTGAGAACTCTTATTCTCACCTCCCTGTGAATAATATTTTGCTCAGGGGACCGGGAACTTACCTTCGCTCCGCTCGCAGCCGCTTCTCCACAGAACAGCTGTTCTGTCCCGATCGTGCGCCCTATCTCTTGTATTGGGGCGCATGCGCCTGAGAGCGCGCATGGTCGGGACAGTGCTTGTTAGAGCAGGAGCGGCTGCGAGCAGAGCGGAGCGAAGGTAAGTTCCAGTGTCCCCTGAGCAAAATATTATTCACATGGAGGTGAGAATAAGTGTTCTCACCTCCCTGTGAATAATACAAACGGAGGGCAAAGACTTAAAATCTTTGGTTATGTGGGTTTACAGTTCCTTTAAGTACCCTGTGGGCAATTAGTGGAGGAGTAAACCACACCTTAACATGACCTCATTAAAACTTGTTTACATATTTAAAGTGACAGTGCTCAATAAAAATATGTTCTTATTAGCAATTATGCATTTTAAAATGGGGCTAAAAAATGTCTACAAAGTGCTACATATTGGCGAATTAAAAAAAATATATATGCTTAAACCAGAAGATAAAAACTGTTTTGCACCATGCACTCTTTTTGATTAATTTAAAGTATTATTATATTATTATTATTTTTTAAGATAATTACATCTGTGATTGTGGGCTGCTCATTGGCAAGGAAAATAGCTGTAAATAAATTATACAGTTCCATTTTTATTTCCTCTGTTTATAGGGGGCTGCAATATAGACGGAGAAGAAGAGAGCTGGGATTTTGGTACAGGAGCTGGTTTCTATGTCAATGCTACACAAGATCCATGGAAAACAAACTACAGAATGTATTCCTACATAGTAGATGAGGTCATCATCAGTGCAATTATAAACCTATGCTGTTATTTAATCATTTAGAATTTAAGCAATGACCAATCTGGACCCTATGCATATATCTGCAGTGCCAGATATGCATTTAACATCATTGTGGACCCTATATATAAACAAATGGTCCTGATCCAATATCTGTCCATCAAAACAAATATTTATATTTAAAAGCTGGTTCTAAAAATAGGTTCTAAAAATGAAATTTTTCCAGACTTATAATAGAATTTGCTGATTTAAGTGAACATAACTTGTTGGTTTCTTTACAATGGAATTATAGAATGTCTTTCTTCCCTTTTGAAGCCTCTGCCTTCTCCACTGGTTTATGTCCCTGGCATGTTCTTTGTGTTCATTAAGCCTGTGTACACCCTTTTTTTCATTTAGCTTGTGTTTTTTTTTCCTAATTTTAAAGTTTTCATTTGCCTTGTGCCTTTTTCTCTTGCCATTTGTAAATAGTAGATTTTTTCACTTTTTCCAGCCTTACTTCCTCATATAGTAAGGAGTCTTACCACACTGGGTTTCACTCAGATCTCAGTTCAGTGAGTTTGTGTCTAAGGCAGTGTACACACAATATTTCTGGAATTGTGGAAGGTCAGGTCCGAAATGTACTATGTGCTGTCAGATCAGTTTTCCGGCCAGACCAAAATGTAGGCCGATCAGACATGACAGATGATTGTGCAGTCTTCTGTGGATGAATGATTAAAAGTGGCCAATGTGTACTTACCTCAAGGTGCATGATTGGGATATAAACAAAAATGTGAAGCTGGATTGATTTGCTATGAAGGTTTCATTTACTTTTAAAGGTAGGTACACTATTCAGAAATGCATTGCACAGAGCTGTACTAAGATTCACTTCACTATCCTTCCAATTGCAGTTCTGCACTTCTGCATGTTGTTTCTATAAGTTTTATTATTAAATGGGTAATATTAAAGGCTATGCAGATGGAATGCAATCTGTGAGAGACTATGGCAGATTAAAGGCTCCATACACAGCACTGAAATTAAGAACAATTCGGCAAATTTGATCAGATTATCAAGGACATTTTTCTGTCTTTTCCAAAGGCCAACCAGCGATAGCGATTGGTCTATCGAAAAAAACATTGATTGGGCAAGATGAAAAATTTTCCATCTACCCCGTCTACCAGAACTAATCTTCCGTAGTTTTCAATTTTCAATAGGTTCTTCAAATCAGATTTTCGTTCGAAAATCCGATAGTAAAACCATAGGAACGTGTATGGCTACCCTTTAAAGGGTATTTCCACTGGGGAAAATGAAGTTTGGGCTGTTCGGTTTTAGAACAGGAGTTAAAGGAGCTTATGTCTCTATGGTCTTAAAGGACAATTATACTCACCTCCTCTTCTTTGTGT
Source organism: Hymenochirus boettgeri (assembly GCA_019447015.1). Lineage (NCBI taxonomy): Eukaryota > Metazoa > Chordata > Amphibia > Anura > Pipidae > Hymenochirus > Hymenochirus boettgeri. The sequence continues at coordinate 257,901,805 of CM033470.1, read as the reverse complement.
ATTAGCTTTTACCCAGGGTGAGGACCTGAACCGCTAGGTCCTCACCCCTGGGTTTGCATAACTTTCTGCAGCGTCGGCGACGAGGCCAATAGGAAGGCACGCTTGTTGCAGGGGTGAGGACCTAGCGGTTCAGGTCCTCATCCTGGGTAAAAGCTAATACACAAAGAAGAGGAGCGGAGGGAAGGTGAGTATAATTGTCCTTTAAGTAAAACCTGCAGGAGCCAGGGAAGGAAGTTACTGGTCTCACACCCTTCCGCTGTTCTTCTAACAGGTCCCGACAGATCTCCTGCTGTATGTGCGTGCATACAGACCTGTCAGAAGAACAGCAGAGGAGCGTGAGACTGAGTTCATTCCCAGGCTCCTGCAGGTTTTATAGAAGAATGGGAGGCAAGACATAGCTCCTTTACCTCCTGTTCTTCAAGTAAAATGAATAGCCCAAACTTATTTTCCTAAGGGCTCGTTTACACTAGAAACTGTATCCATTTTTTAACAATGTGCATTCCATAGATTTCTATAGAAAATGCATGAAAAAACGGACAGAAATGCTGCATGCAGTGCGTTTTTTAAACGGACTGGAACGGAACGGATTATAACACAGCAGGTGTGAACGATATTATGAAATCCTATGGGGTTTTACTGTCTGTCCATTTTTTTAAACGCACCTGCGTTTAAAAAATGGATACAAAGTGATGTAGTGTGGATGAGCCCTTAATGGAGAAACCCTTTAAAGCACCTTTTAGGAGATTTGGGCAATCTAATAGAGCTTGTGACCAATTGAACACATATGAAATCTATATATTTCAAAGCTATGTAGCAGTTCATTAAAGAACCATTAAAGAAGATCAATCCGAATTCATATTTTTGTTAATATCTCAATCCAGCACCATCCCTCTGTACTGAGATCTAATTGAAATCCAGTATGTGTGAGACATCTTGCTATACAAGGAAGTAAGACTCAAAAGTCCACTAGGGATAGAAAAACTTTGAAGTTGGGAGAAAGATATAATGTGTTGGAAAAAGAGTGTACATGTCCTTTAAGGCAGAGGCTTCCCTGCAATGCACAAAAAAGTGCTGTGCATTTCTGTGTACTTGCCCTGCACTTGTGTGCAATAGTAACCACTTGTACGTGTACCAAAAATGGGGTCTTTTTCCTGGGAATTATATTAAAATTAAAATGTCACTGCTATTTATAAATCGCAAAATCTCAGCAGTGGGGCCGCAGGCCTCGGTCCCACTATGCGTTTTTTTCCTCTTTTCTGTTCACTTGGGTTTTGCAACGACACTTTATTTTTAATGGAAATCACAGGAACCAGTTCCAAATATGTGCATTATGTTCTGAACCTTTTATTATTCTCGTGCATGCACAACTATTGGTCAGTTTGTGTCCATTCCTGTCCAATTTGCGCTTCAATTCAAGTCTATGGGAACGCAGAAAAAAGTGTGGACAAAAGCAGACAAGCGGATGCATGTTCTACCAATGTTCTACCAATTATACCCACAGTAGTAAATACTGTGGGTAAAATAACAAATGCAAGCAAATTACGCTTTCAATCTGATGCAGTGGGACCTTAAAGCTCCCATACACAGCATTCGGCAATATTGATCAGACTATCCAAAAAAAATGTGATCAGGCGAGACGGCAAATTTCCACTGATCCCCCCCCATCTACCAGAAACAGATCTTCTTTTTTTTTTTTAAATCCATGGAAGATCGTTATGGGGATTTCATTTTCATTCTGGTAATCCATTGGACCATGTATAGCTACCTTTAGGCTAGGTACACACCAGCAGATATTTTCAACCGACCCATAGTGCTGTGGATCGGTTGGTTGAAAATATCTGGTGGGGTGGCTGGCCTCGACCAAGCTCGGTTGCCCGTTCAGACAAATGGGCGATCGCGTCCGTTGGTAAATCAACGGACTCACTGTCGGCTGTGGCCACTATTTCTGCGACCGACAGTCATTTGTCCCTTGCAGCAAACAATAAATACCCCTGTGTGTACCCAGCCTTAGCCTCAAGTAGAAAGCAGCTTCCCAATTAGCTTTTGAGAGGGGAAAGTGACAAGGTGTTTGGACTGTTATTTGCATGAATGATTTTCCTGTCTTTATAATGCTGTATTTTAGTGTAAGGATCACTTACAAAGATAATGATACACTGTTTTAAATGGCAACTTCTAGTGTGAAAGCTTCTAGTCTTCTAGTCTAAAATGTAATTTAGCCTAAAGGCTGAGGAGTTTCCAATGTGTTTGAGGTTAAAACTAATTTAAGTCCTTTTTAATAATAAAAGTGTATAGATGTTCTGGATGAGGGAAAATAATATAGTGAACTACTACGTTTAATAAACATGTTTGGATATTTATTCATTTAAAAAGCAAAGCACAGTTGATGTCTATATAAAGGAAAAAAAGCCTAACATGCTTGTTTTTTTAGCTTCCTCATCTTATAAATGGGAATTTTCCTGCTGATGGAGATAGATCTTCTATTTTTGGTCACTCAATGGGAGGACATGGTGCTTTAATCTGTGCACTAAAAAACCCTGGAAAATACAAGGTAATAAACTAAATCTACATATATAATATAGGGGATACTCAGTGTTCTCCCTAGGGATTTTAGCCGGGCAGCCCACCCGGCTGGAAAAGATTCCTTGAGAGAACACTTGTGATTTAGATGTAGGTTTAGTTGGTGTGCCAATAGGTCCGTAAAAACTCCTGCTAAAACTGCCCAGTCCAGACCCCTTTTACACTTGCAAGATTATTTTAGCACATGTTAACTAGCTTTTCCAAGATCCGCAAGGCCACAAAAGGGTGGCGCATGTGCTTATGCTGCCATGTTACATCTGGGTTACCTTCAGATGTTAAAACTACAACTCCCTGCAGATTTTGCAGAACTACAACTCCCCGCATTCTACAACCACGGAATGCTGGGAGTCATAGTTTACAAACATCTAGTGGGATGAAAGTTAGAGGTCCCTAACCTATATAATGAGCATGAAGCAGGGAACACTGGGGATAATGTATACCTTTCTGTAATGTGTGGTTACAGAAACGTATGATATATTGCTGATCAGCAAATCTCTCTGCCTGAAATCAAAAGGGCATGGCTGAACGATTATTCTGCATTTTTAAATAAAATAGAGCCTTCTTAAAACAGAACTCGGCCAGATGCAGTATTGGCCAGGACGGTTGGGGCCCTTACATTTCATATCTCTATTATCACTCCTTTACATATCTATCTTACTCCTAATGACTCCTATTGTTTATTAAAATGCATTTCTTACTGTGCCTTTGGCGCTGTATTAAAAGCAGTTTTCTCAGGCCCACTAGGGGGGTTCCCCTGTAACCCTGTGGGTCAGTCTGAAACTGGCCTCATGCTATATGAATACCATTTCCCACATAATCTAAAATATAAGGACCAATTTCTCACTACCAGGTTTCCCAGAATAAGGGGCGGAGATGTGCAAAATCTCCCCTTTATGTCCTATGACTAAACCGCGTGTCCTAAACCGCTGGCTAATTAACATGTAAGTTTCCTAGTTTGCATATAAATGAATAGCCCCTCCCCTTGCATCCCGCCGTGGCCCATTCACTCGCGGACTCCAGTTGCCTCTTCCCCACACGGGCCATCTATATTCCCCTTATTAATTTTTTCCCCCTTTTTCAAAATGTTTTTTTTTTATACAGGATTCCAAAACCTCACTGCATATTTAAAATGAGGTCTTAACAGAAGGAGAATAATATTTTTCTCCATTGAATTTATACCTCTATACAAGACAATATCTTGCTAGTTCTTGCTGTTTTCACTTGACACTGTTTGCTAAATATTTGTTTGCCTTTTTTAAATAGTATTTAATGTCAGTTGAAAAAAAAGTTATTTGTATCATTATGTACTAGGCTTCTCTAAAGATAATCAGCAACATTTGGTACTGTAGATTAGCATAGCCATCTGTCCCTGTTTTGTCAGCTAATACTATTCCTATGTATGTACATATTAGCATATGTATATTTACATGTGACAAAAAGACCACCCATACACAAGCTGGATAAATTGTCATGCCCGAGAATAGAAATATTTACATTTTTCAATTCTATAACTTTATAGGTTGTTACTGACAACAGTACACAAGATGTTTTCAATACATGCAAGTCTTGACTTTGCTAGCTACCTTCTTACATAATGTCAGAGCAGAAACTCACTTTTGGCATTTACAAACATCATATTTTTTCCATTCCATACAAAAACTCAATCCCCTACAATTCTTTGTAAGGATTTAGCCATTGACTGTATTTATTACATACAGTATATCCTGTTGACAATGTTATTACTTAAAGGTTAAATTCCACCCATATGCCACTATCAGAGACAGTCTGTGATGTAGCCAATGGGAAAACGAGCATGTCTTCCTATTGGCTACATCTTGGATTGTGGAAGAGGTCTGGAACATCCATGGAAACTTAATGTAAGTACTGTAGGACTTAGTGGTTTAGGTCCTCACCCTGGGTAATATGCAGTTATGAAATAAGAGGAGCATGGTGGAGGTGAATATAATTGTCCTTTAATAGGCATTCCTTCTCAATTGTCAAATTTCTTTTTTAAGTTAATGCTGGGAAAACAGGAGGTCTTAAGTGGGCATGCAACTCCCGAGGTGGAGGGGAGGAGAATAAGGTTAGGTGATGTCACTCAACTAACTAGAAGCAGGAATTTTAAACATTTACCGCAATATAATTTCTCACGGCTGCAGCAAGATCTGTGACCCAAGGCTCATTGTAAAGAAAAGACTACAGGCTTGTTTTTAACCTGAACTTGTTCGGAGACAATTGCTCTTTAAATTGGATTAAAAGATACAAATTCCTGCTGTGAAAATCCCAAATTCTGATGTATTCAAACTTTGACCACTTTGTGATTAGTCCTAATAAATGTTCCTGTCTATAGTTGTGTGTAACACATTACTAGCTGGTACAGAACTATGCATACAACGGAATATTTAGAATTTTAAAAAAATGCAAAACCAGTACCTCAAGGCAGTTCCTTGACATTAATCCCTGTGCAGCGTATAAAAAGAAATGTTTGGCACTGGTGTCCCAAGTGACTAAGCCCACATTTATAAATTGTTATTGATCATTTACATAGCCTAGAGCAATATATTAAAGTGCCTATTTATTTTCAGTTTGATACTCATTTTCTTCTGTAAGTAAGCTTTTTCTTTTCTGCGCACAAAATAAGACTTTGGAAGACTTGTGACCACACTATTATAATAATAATAATTGCCATTGCTTAAGGTTTACATGCAATATCACATTGTATTTCTTTGATGGGAAATATTGCCATTATTAAATCTGGGAGTATTTAACAGCAAAAGAAAAAAGGAAAATCTAGGGTAATGCTAGGATCTAGTGATTTTAATCTATTTAATGTATCAAATATAAAAAATTCATACTTACCTCCCCCACCCGCAATACTGGCAGGATACCTGAGATATTGATTCCAGCGTAACTTGTCCTGTTGCTGCCCCCTCTTAAAGGGCATGTCCACCCCCAAAACTATAAAGTTACTACTGGCCCCACTGTGTAGTGTAATAAAATCCTTACCTTACATCCCTGCTCCAAATGGCTGCCCTGCTATGCCCCTCCAAAGTCCCAAAAACTGACCACCAGGAGCCTGGCAGAGTCCATATAGGACTCTGCCTCCTTTGCGTCCGTGATTGTCTCCTCTGGGACAGTACGCCGGAGGAAAGAGGTAAGGTAAGTAATGATTGGGGGAGTTTCTGTAAAAACTATTATAGCGGTTGGGGCTGGGGAAGGGAGAACTACTATTCCCCAAAAATCCTAAAAAGGGGTGGACATGCCCTTTAAAGCTGTAGAAGATTTTTAAGAGCTTGAACACGTGCAAAGGAGACCATTTGCAGTAAATTTTTGGCAATGATGTCCTCAGTCACAGCCTTGACTGCTGTTCCCAGAAGACAGAGGGAAAAAACGGGCAGGGTAGAGGACAGCTTACACTGGAGCGAATATATCTCTTTAGTAATGACAAGCTGATGTCAGTATTGCAGTCTTAAGGTTTTCAGGGGTAGGGGAGGTAAGAATCATTTTTTTTTGTCAAAATATACCAGCACCCACTGGGGGAACAAAACGCAGCGGGTTTGGTTATCTCTAGTTATTCATGCAGCACTACGAAACGGAAACCACTGCATGATATTTTAATTAAAGTTTTAGGCTAAGTTTACACAAATGTCTTATCTATTTGACAGCATTTTACCCGTTTTCTTAGCAGCAACTGATGCATGCAGCATTTTCCTAACAGAAAACATTTAGACCCGCCGGTTATATGCCAGCCAAACAAACAAGACGTCTACTCGGCTCCTTCTCAGCTGTCAGCGTTCTGTACTCCCTGTGTGCCTATCTAACAATACAAAAAGATAGGCGCTCGATCGGGAAAGCATGCCAGACAGCTGAGAAGGTGCCGCGAGTGGACCGTCAGTAAGTGTTGTAGTGTCCCCTGAGCAGTCTATTATTGGGAATTAGCATTCTTACCTCCCTGTGAATAATAGAAACAGATTTGCTTACTTAGTTTAGTGTTCCCTAAATGTCAAAAACAGGGACCTGTCAAAGGAGCCAGCAGTGGTTTGCGCTTGTGGGTAAGTTTCAAGGCTTTGTTCCCATTAATTGAAGAACTGGAGGTAAGACGGAACTCCTTTATCTACCATTCTTTAATTAATGAAAAAATGTAATACTTTACTTTCACAGAGAATTATTCCTTTAAGTGAGCTTGCTACAAAATTCTGCTAAATAGTGTATAACTTCTAAATGTAATGTATTTAAAGACAAACTGTAAAAATGAAAGGATTTATTGTGTGTATAAAGTTTTTTTTAATTCGGTTAAAATGAAAAGTACTTGGGACAGGGATACAGGAATGGTAATTCCTACCTCCCAATATTGTTTCTGTGAGGAGCACCAGCCCAAAGAAAACTGATTCAGTCTTCCTCCTGGCTTCAGCACTTTAATAAAGGAATAGTCCAGGACTAACCTGGCAAACAGGAACTGTACTTGCTGTAGCTCCTCAACGAAACAATATTGTGAAGTGGGAATAATAAATTCTACCTGTTGCATTGCTAATTGAAATAAAAATGACTGACCGTGTTTTATCTTGGGAGGGGATATTATACCCGTTTATACTCCGCACAGTTACTTTCACAGAAGATTCATTTTTTGTAATTAGTATTCCGCTGTTGTGATCGTAGGTTTCATGTTGTGAATTACGTTAATCGCCTCTTCTGCATGAATTCCAAAAAAATGTTGTGACATTCAGGTTTTTTCTTAGAAAATGGAAATTAATTTTTCATGTTTTAGGCCTCATACACATGTATAACAACTAATGTTCAGTGGACGGCCATTCCAGGTGGTAATTGGTCAGGTGCCATTTGTTGATCTGCCTGTCGCTTGTGCGCTATATTATACGTGTGTACGAAGCCTTTATTTTCAGTCTTATCAGTGGGCTTCATTTATCTTTTTTTCTGGTTTTATAATGTATTATGTACTGGTTTGTTTTTAGATTGAAAACTGTATTTCAGTGGGAGGTAGGAGAGTACTTCTTTTTATGAAGCTAGCAAAAAACTATAAAATCTTGCTTAAGCAGTGGCTTATGGCTCCTTCTGCCAACACTCACACATACTATCCACCAGTAGTATTGGCAGAGAAGGGGACAGGTAGGGGGACAAGTAAAGGTGGCCATACATATGAACAATAATGGGTAAATCCTGTAGGCGAATGACGGAATTTACTTTTTATCATTCAGGTGTAGGAGCTTTTTCCAACAGATCTGAGTGCCGGCGAACGACGTTGTCAGCACTCCAATCGGGAATGACGGAAATTTTTTGTCAGCCGATATCCGCTCTGTTTACTTTAAGTAGAGGGAGCAAATCCGATCACGCAGTGTATGGCCGCACGGCCAACCAATCCCCATACTGCATATGGGGATCAGTCGGGTCCGTGTGTGCTGTTCCCACAGTATGTGTGCCGACAGATAACAATGTGATCTGTCGGCACACATGCTGTGGGATCGCATGTGTATGGCCAGATTTAGAAAGCTGTTGGCTGCTGCATGACCAGTTTCAAAGGTAACAATGGGAGGTAGGATTACTCTCTACTAATTCCCACTGAAACTTTTTAAAAATGGTGTACTGTTTCTTTTATATATAAAACTGTGAATAAAGTGATTGTGGCTGAACTGTTTAAAAATAACCACTAAATCAAACACTCCTTAATACAATCTCCACCAAAAAGTTGGTTTACTGTGGGTCTCATCAATAAATTCACTTAAGATAAGTTTAGCACATACATAAAGTACAGTATTTTTTGTGTTTCAGAGTAAGTTAGCTAAAGACTTGGTTGATTTGTTTCTGTGGGAAATTAGCCATGAACCTGGGAACAGAGGGTTGTGCCTCAGTGTGCTGGATGCGAATTGCTAGGGAAACAGATAAATGGCAACCTATGGCAGCCACTTGGGCTCTTTGATGCTGGAAAAATATAGTTTTTTCCCAGGGTTATTCAAAGTCCATATGTGAAATTCATTGGCTCCCATTAGAAGCTTCATTAGTATTTCTCACATTTTTTTGAACATTGACCAATATACTTCCTTAGATACTTGGATATCACATGGAACCTTGCAAGAATAATCATGCAAATTCTCTATTCTATAAAAAGTAAAGCAAGAAAGCGTCATTTCCGAAGGTACCACATACCTTCATGGGGCCACACTTGCTATAGTTCAAATTTTAATGAACCTACTGCAGTTTTGGTTCAGCGCAACAAAATAATGAGGAGATTAAAGGTGGATTTTAATTAAACCCTGTTAAGGAGGAGAACCACCTGATAATGTTTAGTTTGAGGCCTTATGTCTTTGATCCACATTTTAGATGACAAAATAACTAACTTTCAATTTATAAAGAATAAAAGCAATGGTCTTCGTGTGTAATGGGATATATAGAGGGAGTTGCCTTAGGAATATATATTTAATAAACATTTTCTTTTTCAGACTGTATCTGCTTTTGCACCCATTTGTAATCCAATTCAGTGTCCATGGGGACAGAAAGCATTCACCGGATACCTTGGATCAGATACCAGTAAATGGGAGGTAAGGGATGTACAGCCATGCATAGTTAACATCTCTGCCCATGTCATACTTATTACAGCTAGTGGAATTTCCTTAAAGGGATCTGCTAGTTAAGAATTGTAAAACTAATTTAGACCACCATGGATAGGCAACCTGAGGCCCTCCAGGCATATATAATGTCATGCTTTCTCTGGCTGCCCTTTACTATTGCAGAGGGCTTATTTGAGTGCTACTGTTGCCTGCCTCCTGATTTAGACTCATGCATTTTGGCTTTAGTTACCCTTTTACGGTTTCAAAGTCCTTTAAAGGAGATCTCCACCCCCAAAATTAAAAACTGTTATAATGTAGGAGACCCCCCACCCCTCAACCCTAAATGCCAGCCTTAAAAGTTTAAAATCTCTCAGCCTCTTCAGAAGGGGACTGACCTGCAGCCTTGTCTGTGATTGGCTAAGAGTCAGCCAGTGACCAAGGGAACGAAGGTGGGTAAGTACATTTCTGGAGAGATTTGAAACTTAAAGATGTTTTTTTAGGGTTGGGGGATGAGGAATTTTGAAAAAAAATGAATCTGCAGCGCCAAGGGATCCGGAGGGAGGGGGAAATTTCCCCTGCACATGCCTCCAGGAGGACACTGCAGGAGAACCAGAAGAATGAAAAATGTAACACAGTAGGGCAAATTTTAGTTGGGGGTCTGGACATGCCCTTTAATCAGAGCAGAAGAATTGCAGCAAGAATTGTACTAGAAGAAACTAATTATTAAGCTGAAAGCAACAAAACAGTTTTGCCTTGATTGGAACAGTAATTGCTACAAATATCCTGCAGTCATTAAATAATACCACAGCAGGATTTCTAGCATTTTGTTAAGTGAGTTTTTCTTCTGAAAAATGTATAATAACCAGAATATCAACTGACGGTCCCCATTCGATAGAATAAAGGTGCTTATACACTACTACAGTGGTGTGAAAAACTATTTGCCCCCTTCCTGATTTCTTATTCTTTTGCATGTTTGTCACACTTAAATGTTTCTGCTCATCAAAAACCGAACTATTAGTCAAAGATAACATAATTGAACACAAAATGCAGGTTTAAATGATGGTTTTTATTATTTAGTGAGAAAAAAAACTCCATAATCTACATGGCCCTGTGTGAAAAAGTGATTGCCCCCCTTGTTAAACTTAACTGTGGTTTATCACACCTGAATTATGGTTATAAAGCCATTTCTAAAGCTTTGGGACTCCAGCGAACCACAGTGAGAGCCATTATCCACACAAATGGCAAAAACATGGAACAGTGATGAACCCTCCCAGGAGTGGCCAGCCGACCAAATTACCCCAAGAGCGCAGAGAAAACTCATCCGAGAGGCCACAAAAGACCCCAGGACAACATCTAAAGAACTGCAGGCCTCACTTGCCTCAATTAAGGTCAGTGTTCACGACTCCACCATAAGAAGAGACTGGGCAAAAAAACGGCCTGCATTGCGATATCCAAGGCGCAAACCTTTTAAGCAAAAAGAACATTAGGCTCGTCTCAATTTTGCTAAAAAACATCTCAATGATTGCCAAGACTTTTGGGAAAATACCTTGTGGACCGACGAGACAAAAGTTGGACAGTCTGCAGTTTTTTCCACAAAACACCCCCGTAACTTAGAAATAACCCCACAAACTATATATTCTGAAATCTACAAACCTTCAGCTATGTAATGCTGTAGTTTGTTATTCATACCATCAATGGTGTGGGCGCAGTTCTTCGTAGAAGTTTGATTTGTCTGAAAAAAATAACAAAAAAACAAATTCAAAAGGTAGAATTCTGCCAAAACCTCATGGAATCTAAAAAAAAAAGTTACTAAATATCACATCTCCCAAATGTCTGAATCAAACAGTATGCCATATGTGTGGTCACACGCGGACGTGGAAGCGAATGGCCATGAAGTGAGACAATGCACAATGGCTCAGAAACAGCAAAAAATTTCAGCCAAATTGAATTCGAACAGTCTGCAGTTTTTCCCCACAAAAACAACCCCACAAACCATATATTTCTCGAATCTACACACCTTATCTACGTATTCTGTAGTTTGTTCATTCATACCATCAATGGTGTGGGCGTAGTTCTTCGTAGAAGTTCACAGTTTTAGCAAATTTTCTAAAAAATTTGAAAAAAAACACTCTCAAAGGTAGAAATCATACCAAAATCCCAAGTAATGTAAAAAAAACTTACCAAATATCAATCTCCCAAATGTTCTGAATCAAACGGTATGCCTAGTATGGTTACACACGCAGACGTGGAATCAACTAGCCACAAAGTGGCCAATGAACAGTGGCCCAATTACAGCAACTTTTCAGATTTGTCAGACTAAACACCCTCTATATTAGAAATACCCCCCAAAACTATATATCTTGGAATCTACACACCTTTAGCTACACAATGGTGTGATTCTGTATGCATACCACCAATGGTGTGGGTGCAGTTTTGCGTACAATTTCGCTTTCTTACCAGATTTTCAGGAAAAATTTATAAAAACACAATTCAAAGTTAAAAATCATGGCAAATTTCCATGTCATGTAAAAAAAACTTGTCAATTACTTGTCAAATGCCCTGAATCAAACGGTATGCCATGTGTGGATGCACACAGGGACGTGGCCACCAACTAGCTCAAATGGGACGCATGCACAAGTGTAATTACAAGAAAAAAATCAAAGTGCTCTGTAATTTCAACAGCCCCAAAACTTTGAAATGCCCCCCACAAATAAACCCCCCAACTAAATATCAATCTCCCACATGTTCTGAGTCAAACGGTATGCCATATGCATGGATGCACATAGAGATGTGGCCACCAACTAGCTCAAATGGGACGCATGCACAAATGCAATTACAAGAAAAAATCAAAGTGCTCTTTAATTTGAACAGCCTACCCTTTTTCTAAGGAAACAGTCCCGAAACATGGAAATTCCCCCCACAAACTATATATTTTTGGAATCTACACACCTTCAGCTATGTTACGGTGCCATGCTTTCATACATACATGAAGAATTACAGACCAAGTGATCCAAAGAACTCTGTGTTTTTAGGAGGTTTTGTGAAAAATAAAATAAGATGATTCAAGGATTGAAATCCTACCTAAACCCCTTGACAAGCAAAAAAAACCCGCTTAATAGCAATCTCCCACATATCCTGCATCAAACGGTATGCCATATGTGTGGGTGCACACAGAGACGTGAGACGTGGCCACCAACTAGCTCAAACGGGATGCATGCACAAGTGTAATTACAAGAAAAAAATGTGCTCTGTAATTTCAAACAGCCCCAAAACTTGTAAATGCCCCCCACAAATAAAACCCCCAACTAAATATCAATCTCCCACATGTTCTGAATCAAACAGTATGCCATATGCGTGGATGCACACAGAGACGTGGCCACCAACTAGCTCAAATGGGAGGCATGCACAAATGCACTTACAAGAAAAAATCAAAGTGCTCTGTAATTTGAACAGCCTACTCTTTTTCTAAGGAAACAGTCCCGAAACATGGAAATTCCTCCCACAAACTATAAATTTTTGGAATCTACACACCTTCAGCTACGTTACGGTGCCATGCTTTCATACATACATGAAGAATTCCAGACCCAGCGATCCAAAGAACTGTGTTTTTACGAGATTTTGTGAAAAAAATAAAGTAAGATGATTCAAGGGTTGAAATCCTACCTAAACCCACTTGACAAGCAAAAAAACCCACTAAATAGCAATCTCCCACATGTCCTGAATCAAACAGTGTGCCATTTGCGTGGGTGCAAACAGAGACGAGGCCACCAACTAGCTCAAATGGGACGCATATAGAAGTGCAGTTAGAAGATAAAAATTTAAAAATGCAACAACCCACCCCCCCACACACACACTCTCCCCCTTTTAGAGGTATTTTAGTGAAAACCGGTTAGTACGGAGAGTAACACACGTTTTTGCACACTTTACTGATCCTAAAAATTCAATACGGTCTTTATTTGGTACCTCTGCAAAATTTCCTTATAAAAAATAGGCTTAGTTTCCCTTGAAATCGTACAAATAAGTATCCGCGTTTACTTTACCGATATCACTGGGGACATTGGGGAGCTTGGAGAAGACAACGTTTTTTTCTAATTTATAGTTTTAGGGTAAAAAAAAAAAAGTGTGTGTGTATCACTGTGTATCATCAGATTATCTTAGGGAATGATACCGAACTTGGAATACGGGCATAAATGCCCGTTTTCCAATTCGAATTCCGATCGGAAAAATCACTTCCCGGAAATCATTTTCCAGGAAGTGATTTTTCATTCATTGGCAAAGATCAATAATTTGGTGATCAGAAGTGATCACCAAATTTTGATCTCTGTCCCCATTTTTTTTCTAAGTCTTTGCTAAGTAGCAAAGACTTAGAAAAAATCCTATTTGTGAATGGAACTTTGAGTTCCATTCACAAAATGTATAGAAAAGCTGTCAAGCATGACAGCTTGTACTATACAGGTACTGCAGCATGATCTATATGGAGATCACACTGCAGTACATCAACTAGACCACCAGGGGCAGTCTCCTACCACTTCAAGGGAAGACCCCGGTGAAGGAGGAAGCTCCCTGATGTCACCGGGGTCTCCCTTTCCGCTTCCTGCAGATTCCTCCTCTTCATCCACGTGGGACCAGAAGCTCCTATACGGTCACCGCTAAAAAGGTATGATAACTCCCGATCCCCCCCTCGGATTTGGACACAACCGAGGGGGCTAGGGGGGCAGTTGAATGCTGCCCCCCGATCGCCCCTAGCGGGGGGCAATATTTTTTTTTGGCAAGAGATAGCCACAGATCGTATATTCACGATCTGTGGCAGTTAGAACATTCACTGCACAGATCGTGAATATACGATCTGTGGCAGTTAAAGGGTTAAAATGGTGCTAAATTTGCCCCAACCAATCAGATCTTATTTAACATTTGAAAGCTAACATCTGATTGGTTGGGGCAAAATTATCCCCATGTTTATATACTTTCAGGGTTATTCAATAAAAGTACTTATCGTTTAAAATGGTGCAAAGTGCAAGAAACTATACAGATAAATAAAAATATAATTTCATACATAGGGCTTTTAATCTAAGTGGGTGGGACAGCATACAGATAAAATTGGGGGGACTGGTACAAAGTGCTTGAGATGACTAACAATAATTCTAGTGCTCAGAAAGGTAGGATAACAGTCTAGATTTGAAAGTATTAATGGATGTCACCTGGCAAAGTGAGAAAGGGAGAGAGTTCCAAAGGTAGGGAGCAGCAGATTGTAGATATTTAAAGGTCAAAAGAACGGTATCAAGTATTATTCTTTGCTTGATGGGAAGCAACCAACCTGGGGTTGCAGGTTGTCGCTTGAAGGAAAGTGAAATGATCTGAACGTCTGATTTCAGGATTGACTTGAGAGGGGACATATGACATGCAGGAAGACCAAGTAGAAGAATGTACAATATGCACAAGCATTTTCTTAAGTAGGGGATTGAGAGAGGAAAGGACCAATATTGCGAAGGAGAAAATAACACATCCAGGTGACGTTGCTTACTGTCAAATATTACTAAGACAGTTTCAACAGGGTTAATGACCATATTATCGACAGAAATGAATAAGGTTGGGCTAGCTCCTGTTTAAAGGGGAAATAATAAGCCCCGGATCCAACGGTATCAGGGCTTTATCGTCACTTTGTGTAGCACATTTTCCGAAAGATCACAAGGCCGACGAACGTTCCTGTCTGCCTCGCAGTCGTTCAAAAAATACCGAAATTTTCCTTCGCTCGCGGGCGTATCCCTGTACTAAAGAACAGAGGAGTTCACCGCGGTCGTGGGAAACATGCAGTCCCGAACATTCTCCCTATGCTTTGTACAGGGAGAACGTTTGGAACTGTGTGTACGCTGATCTTGCAGATTATCTGTCGTGTGTACCCACCTTTATTAACACAGGTGACAGAGAAAGATTTGTTAGATAAGAAGACAACCATTAAGCAGATTGACTTCGTCGTATGCCCAGCAAATGCAGAATTTGCATGAGAAGAGAATGGTCCACAGTATCAGAGGCAGACGGAGAATTGGACCTTGGATTTTGCAGATTGTAGGTCATTAGTAATGTTTTGTTAGAATAACCCAGTCAAAATCCTTATTGCAGTGGGTCCAATAGGTTATTAACATGGAGGTGGTTAGTAATACACATAAAGACAAGAAGTTCCAAGAGTTTATAAATAAACGATAAAAGGGGGATAGGGAGGTAGTTAGAGAGGCAGAAGAGGCCAGTGAGGAATTAAAGATGTGCGTGAAGTAGGGGTAAGGATTTTAGAGCAGCGTTTGAGTAAGAAGGAGGGCATGGGTCAAGGGAACTTGTTGTAAGGGGCAAGGAAGAAGGAGGTGTGAGTTGTCCAGGGGTGAAGGGATTTGCATGCGTATATTTTCTAATTTAGTGGTAAAGTAGACCACAGAATTTTGAGGAGCGTAGATGGAGGTAAGTGTTAGTAGGTGAGGGCTAAAAAAAGAGTGCTAAATAGCGAAAACAGACAACATGGGTTATTGTTGATATTGGTGATATGTTCTAAATAAGGGGTGTTTTGGCATCCGAAAGAGCCAAATTAACACAACAGCATAAACTTTTCCCACAGCCGCTCAGCACACACGTGCAATAGCGTAAGAATTTGGTTTCTGAACTGAGCCAAGGAAAAGAATTAGAGCAGCGACGATTGTGAATTTGTAGGGGGGCAAGTTTGTTAGCAAGTGAGGATTACTGTAGAAGATTCGAGGTAAGCAAGGCTAGAGCTGAGAGAAGATAATAGAGCAGGAAGGTCAATTGCTCGGATGTTGTGAATAGAGACACTAAAAGGAGTTTCTGAGAAAAGTGTAAAAAAGGTAATAGAGAAAGTTATTAGATTGTGATCCGAGAGTGGGAAGGAGATCCTTATGGGTGCTAGTGTTGGTCCACTGCTGGAGGAAGTTAGGTGAAAAAATCAAGAAGCCCGTGATTACGTAGTGTTGTCAATGTGACAATTGAAGTTACCTAAAATTATAGCCAGACAGTCAGAGGAAAGAAATACATGGTTCAAACTGTGAGTTAGACGGCTGGGGTCGGGGCAGATGGAGGTCTGTATATGACGGCTACCCGCAGAGATAAGAGGTGGAAAAGTTTTAACAGTGGGAAAATGAAAATAGATGAGGGAAATGAAATAGATGGTCAAAAAGTTTAATGCGGCTGACAGGACAAAAGAAGACCTACCCCACCACCCCTTCTTGAAGAACAAGGCGAATGACAGGAAGATAGACCACCAGCAGTGCCATGTTGGGAGATCCTAGTTTCCATAAGGCCAAGAGTGGACAGATATGAAATGTGTGTACAGTAAGGGCTAGGCCACACTTGCAATCTTTTAGCGTGTGAGAATCACAGAGCTCTGGTTTCAGAATATTTCACAAATCACAATGTAGATGGACGGTACCGCGCATGAACAGTGTGGCCTCAGCCTTAAGGTGTGTGTTCTACTAATTTCTTGCACGTGAAGGCCATTGTCCCAGTGGGGACAATGAGGATGCATTTTAAAGGGTATCTCCACCCTGAAAAAAAGGTTTTTAATATAATGTAGGGAACCCCTGCCGAACCGCCATGTAAGATTACTTAAAAAAAAAAAAAGCCATCCAAAATCTACGTACAGCCCTTCGCTCCTGCGGCGTTCTGATCCAGCCCTTTGTTTGCCAGAACTTGCAAACAGGGTCTGGACTGGCAGCCGTGTCTGTGATTGGCTGACTTGCAGATCGTGAAGGGCTGCAAGTATGTTTCTGCTGCCTTACACTACAGAAAAAAGTTGTAATGCTAGGCAGCCATGGCAAGATCTCCGGAGGGTGAGGGGGAATGGGCTCCACTGCGCATGTCACAATCTCTCCCGGAGGACAAGGTGGAGGCAGAAACCTTTTGACAGGAAGACAGTTCCTACTTTTCAGTTTCCTGACCTTTTGACAGGCACTGCAGGAGAACTATGAGGAGCAGAGATGTGAGGTAAGGATTTTTTTAAATTACACAGTGGGGCCAGTAGGGGGTTAAATTTTAGTTTTTTGGGTGGACATGCCCTTTAATTGGGCTGTGCAGGTTACCATTTTTGGAGTGTACAGTACAGCATATATCCATTTGGATCCTAATGCCTCACCCTCTCATTTGCAACAACTCATTTGATGTTTATTAAATAAAGTAAATCTGGGTTGCCCAACCTGGTCATACACCCCTTCAGAAGTGAAACTGTGGCCTGGGCCCGGCACCCACCCCTCCCCGGCGCACACGTTCAGCTCTTTTTAAACAGCTGGTCGCACATATGCAGTATAGATGTTCAAAAATTAGCTAATCATGGGCTCTTTTTTTCGAGGGGCTGCCGCTTGCCTTATCGTTATGCCACTGCACCCCTTCCTATAAAATCAGCCCCTCAAATATGGATATGTTTATCTCTGCACTCAATCTTCTCCCCCTGCAGGGTCACAGGATATTGTTATTGACATATAATACAATATAATACAATATACTTTATTGGTAATGCATTGCAGACATATCATGCTAATTTGTGTGTTTTGCTTTATTTCTCCCATAAGGAATATGATGCAACTAACTTGGTGAAGAATTACTCTGGCTCAAAACTAGATGTATTGATTGATCAAGGAAAGGATGACCAGTTCCTTGCTGCTGGCCAGTTGTTGCCAGATAACTTTATTGCAGCTTGCACAGAGCGTAACATCCCTGTTGTTTTTAGGCTACAGGAGGCAAGTATAGAAATGATTTGCTGTACAAAATACAAGTTGTGATAATTAGTAATGAACAGTGCAAATACACTTTAATAGATAAACCTCTGTATCCTAAAGCTTTGTACACATGTATAATTGTCCCAGTCATTGTCATACTTTGACATCTGTCCTGGGGGCTCAACGATTGACACTAAAGTGGACAGTCGACAGTATTCATTAAAAATATACATGTGTACCGGCTTTTAGATCAAACTCCGTGCATTGAGTTAGGTTAGTAAATTGTATCTGCTGCTTATGTTAGTGCAGTATTGTAGCAGCCCATACACCAGTAGTTGTATTCAATCAGCAAGAATCAGATTTCAGCTTGAAAACCATTTAATATAGTGCAGCCACTGATAGGATGGTGCAAACATTTTCTGTCAAGCCCAATCATCTTTTGTTTGCATCACCGGGTAGTGTATCTAATGACTTGATGCCTGGCTCGTGCCCCAGCACACCCTTCCAGAAACACTGTGATAGAGACTAATCGCTTCCTTCCCTACCATAGCTGCTTCGTCTGAGGGGACATCGCACAAATACACCAAGCTGCTGCAGCCAGTGAAAACTATAATAAGCAAAATTAGTGGCAAATATGTCTACTTTGCAGTGACTGTTTAGCAAAGAGTTTTCATTGGGTTCATTAGTGATCCCTATTTCTTTTGTGTGCGAGTACTAGAAATGATTACTTACCTGTAAACTGGTTGTGAGAATCCCCACTATTTACTGAACCAAACACCATTGTTGTGTCTCAGTATCCCATATAGCCCATGTGGTTATTCCACCTATAGAGCGGCCCCCCATAATGTTGGAGAGTCAGAAAATAATTTCTCTGCCAATATTGTCTGTGCAAAGTTTATTAGAAATAAATAAATCCCAACAGTATCCTTATATACTCATTACTATTCTATCTGCACCATCACCAAGATAGAAACATATTTACAGATAAAAACATCTGTAAATATGTTTCAATCTTGGTGATAGAGCATTGCGGTAGTAAATTTACGATTGGGGTACCGATCGTTAAATTTTGTGACATCACTAAAAAGCGGTACCGCGGCTTTAAAAATATGGCCCATGGTATAGGAACTGTAGTTCCTGTTGGTGTAAAGGCTGCAGATCCACTGGGGATAATGAGTTGAATTTCGGGACAGCGCCATTAAGGGATTCTTTTTTTTCTGGTTTTCAGGGTTATGACCACAGCTACTTCTTTATTACCACATTTATAAGTGATCACATCAAGCACCATGCAAAATATCTGCAAGCCTGAGTGAATGGAAAGGTAACCGGTCAAGTGTCGATATCAAGGCAACAGTTGAAAACCATCTTAAACAGACTGCAGTGTTCATTGTCTTTGATTAAATTGTTAAACACGGAAATCTGTGTTATGTTCCTTTATTTCTAGAAGTGATTGGAGAGTGGCGAGAGCAAATAAGAGGAAATGTGATGCTACATTACACACAGCACAATCTAACCTGAAATATCACATGGTAAAGTTACATAAAATATACATTTTAGTAGTTTACCTTGTGAGATTTTGCAGGACAGGCAGAAAATAACAAAATTGTTATCAAATCAAAAATTGTATTTACTAAATGTTTTCTCTTCTTGGACACTGTTGGATTACAACACTTAAAGGGTATCTAAGTGTAATTGTACTTTTTTCCTGATTTTAAATCTAAGCTGTAGATTCTAAGAAATCACCGTTTGAAATCACAGCTTTTACAGGGAAAGATCGGTCACTCCAGAAGCAGAAATTATAATATGGGCCGTAACTCTGACCTGTAACTAGGATTTTTAGCTGCCAGCACACTTTCTGCAACATTCAGCAGAGAAAAAAAAGAAAGGGGGCGGAGATGTGTAAGCAGAGCAGTGTCCATGGGGAGGCTGTGCAGAACGTATAAGAGACGCCCCTGGGTGGTACTCATAAATATGTGAAATCCACCATTTTACTTTTCTCAAATTGTAGTTTCGAAAATGTAAAGTTGTTTGAGTGAGTAGTGACCCTTTAACAGTATGCTCTGTCGGATGAATGAAAGTTATGTTCTAAAATCTCAAAGGTGTTTATAAAGGATCGGTACAGACCAATAGCAATTCTTTGTAACAGTAAAAAAAATACCACCTATATCAGTATTTTTTATTTACCACGGCAACAAAAAATTTCGGTCAAAAAGACCAATACTGTATGGTATTTCAATACCAATTTTTTAAAAGAATTGATATTTCTTTACCGATAGCAATCCTTTCTAAATACTGGTCTGTGCCTTTCATTCAAGTGGCAAAAACATATAAAACATTCTACTACTAAGATCCTACTTATGAAAGTAAGAGGCATCCCAGTGTTTTCTATAGGTAAATTATACTTGTCCAGTAAATGACTTAAAACTTATAGATCATCATTGCCACTGCCAAGTGTCCCAAGGGGAGGGAGGAGAAGCTTGATCAGTCAGTTACTGCCAGAAAGCAGTATGTAAAGGGGCCG
The DNA here is from genome assembly GCA_019447015.1 of Hymenochirus boettgeri. Taxonomy (NCBI): domain Eukaryota; kingdom Metazoa; phylum Chordata; class Amphibia; order Anura; family Pipidae; genus Hymenochirus; species Hymenochirus boettgeri. The sequence continues at coordinate 257,881,442 of CM033470.1, read as the reverse complement.
TTTGTCAGGTCTTGTAATTTGCTATCGTCAGTCAATATTTGACATTAGGAAAAATTGTATTGTGTTTTATAAACAAGCTATGGTAAGCCCCACAAGCAGGGAGAAATAATTGATTTGACCAATGGGATCAAGAGTGATTATACATTATGCATCTTTTGTTCCATTCAGTAAAATACCCAATTTAGGAATGTTATAAAGCTTTATTATACAGAATAATATTCAACAAATACATTCAAACGCACCATGTTTTTTTTTAAATTTTATTACCAAAATAAATACGAAGCTGTAAGTCATATGTACAAAAGCATGGATGAACGCTGCACATTTTATTTTTTTGCAGTCACCATTAGTTTTCACATAGTGTTTAGTGTATACATGAAGTTTCAAGCCATTTATCTACTTTAGGGATGATGCAATAAAAGGTTTGCCCAAGCTACTAACTAATTAATCTGCTGCGACCAACCAGATGTTACCATACTGCAGTAACATGGTAAAAAGCAAAATTAATAGCACAGGCAAACTTCTGTACCTCTTATTGCATCAGCCTCTTTGTATTTATGGGAAAGGTTTGTGAGTAGCATTCGAATGAAACAAAGGAGGTCAGTGCACAGAGAAGCACAATTTAGCTGTTAATTCTAGTTTTACTTTCTATACAGTATAATCTACACATCTTCTATTAATATACACACATTAGGCTGTTTATAGTTAATGGTAAGGACACACTTGCTACTTTACAGCCTGTCTTCTGTTTATGGCAACGTTAAAGGGCATGTCCATCCTAAAAAAAAGTTGCCTTATAAATGTTAATCACCCCCCAAACCTAGATTTCACATTATCTATGTTTTAAAACATTCTCCTGAAGGGACCCACCAGCCCTAGTCCCTTACAGCCTGGGCTCTGCCCCCTGCTCCTGTTTCGAACAAAAACAGGAGCAGAAGGCTTCTGTGCAGACAGCTGCTCTACTTCCTGGTAGCGGCTTTCAGGCGATTGGGTGTGACATCATGTGGCACCTTTATTGACAGCCGCAACCAGGAAGTGGAGTGGCTGTCAGCCGCAGTCAGGAGGACCAGTGAGGGACCGGGCCAAGTAAGGTTAATTAAGGGGCATCTTATTGTAAAAACCTGTATTTGGGGGGGTGATTAGCATTTCCAAGGTAACTTTAACCACCGCCGCGTGTTATATGGGTGATACCACACAGTAGCAATATAACACGCTGTATCTGTTTTTCTTGAACATTTATTACAGCTATGCTGTCTACCTATTATCACAATAGTTTACAATAGTGTTAAAGGCATGTTATAGCTAATGCCTTTTAAATACGCCTCTTAATTGTGTTGATTATAAGAGTGATGTAATAAAAGTTGTGCTAATTTTGCCCCAACCAATCAGATGTTCTTTACCATTTGAAAGCTAATATCTGATTGATTTGGGGAAAATTAGAACAATTTTAACAATAAGAACTTTTTATTATGCTTTAGAAATGATGGGCTTTTTTGTGGTGTAAAATACTGAAACCATTCAGTATTTTATTGTAGTTTTAAGATGGCCATACACACGTGATTTCCACAGCACTGTGCCGAGAGATCACATTGGTATCTGTCGGCACACATGCTGTGAGGACCACACACACGGACCCGACTGATCCCCATACACAGTATAGGGATCAGTTGGATCGGCTCCTTTTACCCACTGACCGTAATGCCGTCTACAGTAGTTCGTTGGCACTACAAGCGGGCAGGAATAGCCCCTACACCCCTTAAAAGCCACTTTAAAGCCACTTTTCAGACGGTTTGAAAATGTTGTTTCAAGCTGAAATCTGTGGACAAACAGCCACACTGGTTCTAATCATATTACATTGTGATACCCACACTGACTGACATCCTTAAATGAATGGGAAAAATTATGATAAATTTTCATAAAATAAATGTCATTAATATATCCAACACAAGAAAGTCGTTACTCTTCTGTTTGATTGTATGTTTCGCCCTATACAAAAATTCACTAGGTTTATGGCTGCCAAAAACATAAGGAACAAGTAATAACAGTAGCTTAGTCAAGCTAAATGCAAATCATTTTAACAGTTGCTTAATGGAGCAGTATATTGTTCTCACAACGCTTAAGGGCATTTTGATCAATTCAAAGGATTCAATCGGATTATTATTATTAATCTATTTCCATTTCAACAAGTCACATCCCCACCACCACATAAACAACCATAAAATCTGGGGGAATATTGAATCTGCTATTTACATATGTAAAGATCTGAATGGATAATAACGATTTGGCTTTGTTGATCTATTTGTGTTAATTAATAAAAACAAATCCTTCTGAGAGCCAAAAACAAGATTTAATTTACTATTTGTAGATGGCAAACTGCCAGGGCTGTTCTTGATGGACAGAAAATATTTCAGCCCTTGACATTTAAATAGTTCCAGACTGACACATTAGTAGAATGTGCCGTAGAGAAGGAGAGGGTTTTTTTTCGTTTTGGTTTTCTTGCCATTTCAGAAGCTGAGGAAATGTGACAGTGCTGTAGGAATCCTATTTACAGTTCAGTGCTCTGAGTGTCTCTAAGCACTTCCTACTTTTCACTTGTGTAAAATATTGATTTAAAATCCTGCTGGAGAAATATTAGAATGTCATTCCTTCCGCGATGATGAGATTTATCTATCAGCACTGTGGTGATGGGCATATGGCCACTGACTGGCACATTTCCACAGAGAAATATATTTTTTAAAGGGTCTGCTTTCTTATTTTGAGGTCCTGGTGACACTACAACTTAAAAAGTCATTCATAGGGCCATATTTATAAACCCTTTTTAGCAATACCGCGGGATTAGTTAATTTAAGAGCGCGGTGGTAAATGTGTAATCGCTCATTTACGACCGAACATTCGTTAATTAACAAACATTTGATCGTAGAATGCCGTGCGGTAGTAAACTAACACAATGGTATTCTATGGGGATCGTAAATCTACGATTTTATCGTATTGGTATCGCAAATTTACAATCAGTATCGTAAACTTACGATCGTTAAACTGATCGTTAATCTCCAATCGGTTTAACGATCATAAATTTACGATACCGATCATTAAAGTCGCGGTATCACTAAAAAGCAATACCGCGGCTTAATAATTATGGCCCATAATGTTTATCAGACTGGCTGTACTTTTTCTTTCAATGGGAAATGCCAAGTATAGCAAAAGATCCACCAATGCTTGTGTGTTTTTAAGGAAATTATAGGGGACTGAAAATCATTACTGAGACAATCAAATGTTCCCGGCTTAAAAAAAATAGTTTTTCCTAAATCAACATGTACATTAAAACAAATGGCAGCTTCATTAGCACAACCCATCTGTCATTTAAAGTCCACCCTTTATAAAAACTTTTTATATATGAAAGTTCTAGCTCCCCCAGCGCCAACCGCATTAGTATAATTTCAAGAAAGTGCCCTGATAGCACAATCCTGGCCCTCTGCTTGCATAGAACATAGGACTGGCAGCCACGTCTGTGATTGGCTGAGAGGCAGCCAATCACGTACGCGGCTGCCCAAAACGCCGGAGGATACAGGGAAAGTAACTATCGGGCACTTTCTTGAAATACTAATGCGGTTGGGGCTGGAGGAGCTACAACTTTCATATGGAAAAGGGATTTTACACTAGGGGGAAAGAGACCAAAACGGTAGGGAGGGCTGCAGTGCGCATGGCAAAATTCTCCCGGAGGGGAGACAGGAGGCAGAGTCCTAACTGAACTCAGTTTTTGGGAATTTGGAGGGACATTACAGGAGAACCATTTGGATCTGGGATGTAAGGTAAGGATTTTTATGGACTACAGAGTGGGGCCAGTAGTGGGGGGGATTATAGTTTTAGGGGTGGACATGCCCTTTAAAGGCAACCCCCCCCCCATAAAAGAAATAAAAATACCCATGGTTAGGACCTGAAACGATAGGTCCTCACCCCCAAGCTCACCTTACAACTCCTGCACACTCTGCCTTTGAAATCCTGGCACCTGGCTTGTGTGCAGAACCTGGCCAATAGCATTTCTAAAGGTTTAATATTGTCCAATTATAGACAATGGTGTGTATATCAGGTGGTATTTAAATACAGGTCGGTTTGGAATTTTCGATCACATGGATTTTTTTGCTGCAGCTTAAAGGCTACATCGCCACCAGAAAAACACCGTCTGCTAGTGGTCGTTATTCCGATCGCTACAAAAGGTTTGTTATAAGACATTACCGTAAACGAACCTTTATAAATACGTCTGTCTTTACCTTGTGTGTACACACAAAGCACAGTTGATTCATGTTCAGTGGATTGCAACATGAAACTGTATTTCAATCCAAAGACAAGGCTCCACATGTAAATCATATCATTTAGTGTACATTAAACAGCCATAGTCTGGATCCAATACATAGCAGATGGATATATTTTATTGTGCACCACACACATTGGGCCCAGCTATATAATGTTTAAAACAACATCCCATCCATTTCACTTCTCTCAAATCCTTATCAATAACCAGTCATTTGACATATAAATGGCAACTGGGAAATCTAATATTCCAATGTACATACTTGTTGGGTTGCTTTCTCAGCTGATTTAAGCTGTTTAAATATTAAGACATGAAACAGACATTTGTCCTACTGTCCCTAGAGCCTGCAGATGTCTCCTGTTAATCTTTTATCTTGTCATATCCACAGTTAATATTAACACGGTGAATGAGGATTTTGATGTGTTATTTTTATGAGCCCTTACAAACACTGAATTTATTAATCTTCTGACACGTGTAACAGAACAATATTTACATTCATAAGCTTCTTGGGTTAACATGTTAATAACATTCAGCTGCCTTAACAAAAATTGCTTTTAACAGTCATAATTTATAAAAGAATATTTCTGTTTCCCTTATCAAGAATTACTTCCATGGATCTTTAAAGGGGAAATTTAGTGCAAATACATATACTTTTAAGGGGAAAAAGTATTTTTGTGACCTTAACCTGCCCATTCAGCATTGTGTCTGTGTATAAATAAATGCAACCAAAATACTGACTTCCTGTTTGCAGGATCCCTAATAGGGACCGTTATGGTTTTGCCCTTGACACAGCGCATGGCCCTGGGCTGATTCAGTTGCTCAGTAGAGATCTGAGCATGTTTGACCCATCCAACAGCCAATCAGTAGACATTACTGTTAGGAACATTCCAAGGAAGTGGTGCATCCTGGGAAGAAGTAGTAACGTTACAGAACCTGAAATGTCAGCTCACTAAGGTCAACAACAGGGAACAGCAAGGGGTATAAATTCAACTGATTCTTCACAAATGGAAGAGAATATGTTGAATAACTAGGTATGCACAATGTAAACTTAAGATTTTTTTAAAAAAATGATATTTTCCACGGAACTTTCACTTAAGCAAGATATGCTCTATTACCCATCTATTACCCATGCTCTATTACCCAGTTTTAAGGTGTATGTCATTCCATTATTATGCTAATGCACCCTATTGTAAAATAGAAGGGTATTAGAAGTCACCAAGCAGTATGAAGGTTACTTTATAACTTTAGTAAGTAGGGGGCAGTCACATGATACAGATGACATACTGTAGCTAAGGACTGTTTGTAAGAATATTAGTTAACTAATATTCACATCATCTGTGTATTTTATAATATATTAATGTACTTTAGGGAAGCAAAAGGTATTTAATAAGAGGTGAAAAATGTTGCTGTTAATCTGCAGCAATCAATCAGATGTTTTTTAAAGGAAAACTAAACCCAAAATACAAAAGGCAGCTCCACAGACTATAACTGTCACTTGTAAAACCATTTGTCTCTCACCTCTGAATTAAGCCCCTTAGTATAGAAATCATTTATAGAACATTTCTGAGTACTGGCAATCTATGATGTCACGACTGGCTTCTAGTGTTGCCTCTTCCTGGTGGTCCAGGACCCAAAATTCCTTCTGCACAAGCTAACTAGCTACCTTGTGTTTGTTTCCCACTCCCCTTATGCTAAGCTGCATGTAACAGTTGAACTCAGAGTCCCCACCTGCCAGTGTCTCCCAGCCAATCATCAGAGATAGCAGTGAATATTATTAGCAGAATTTCCTGCTCATACAGAGTGGGGGGAAGGTGTCAACCCTTTTCATATGTATTTAGGAAGCAACTTGTTAACCCTTTATATTTGTGAGCATTTCTGCAAGACTGTGTCTTTGTATGTGTTTATTTCTGCACTCTACCATTTATATTAGTGTGTGTATTGCTGAAATGTACATTTAGGGCACGGCCACACTGCAACGCACCTGAATAGCACACGATTTACATGGGTTTGCACTTGCGATTTGTCCATTGTCATTATGAAAACACGTGATTGCACAATAAAAAGCATGCGTGAATCACAACACACCCAAAATCGCAAGATTTTGGTGCGTTGCTGCAATTTCAACACAATTGGAAAATAGCAATTGCCTGAAAAACGCGCTTGTGTGGCCTAGCCTTTAGAAGTGTAATGCAAGCTGCATTGATTTCAGTTTAGCCATACAGCATGTATTTAATGCAATGGAACTTAGCAATTTCCTGTGGCTGTGGCCCCAATTAAGTGCAGGGGAGGACGCATGTTCGCAACAATGCGCAAGTGTGCTTGCTTCTGTGCATATGTATTGCAATTGGACCCTAGCAGAGCGCATGCAATACAGACAAAAAATGGCGATTGCATGCACTCGGCATGCGATCACCATTATATAGCCCACGGAAACGCATTGCATGTAGTGGGACTATTACATGCCTGCACTCCCAACCGCACAATCAGATCGCAAACCACAATCCAAAACACACTAGTGGAAGCTAGCCCTAAGTGTTTGAATCTTAAAGGGAAAGGTGGCAACCCCAGTAGAATTGAGCTGACCACTTTAGAAGGTTCACTTATAAAAACAAAACAGCTCAGAGCTGCAGGTGCAGCATATTGACGTGAACATGGTCTTAGAACAGCTCTGTGCAATGCATTTTAAAGGGGAATGTTGGAGCCTGGAAGTAGTTTTGGAAGTAGTGTAAAGGCAAAGGCCACCTTTGCCTTTAAGACCCAAACACATATTAAATCTATGTGTTGCAGTGCTAAGTACCATTGCATTAAATACAAACTGTATCAGCCTGCATCATGCTTCTAAAGAAAATACTAACAACCTTTTGTTGTGCAGATATTATCAGGCCTATGTCATAAAAGTTCTTATGCTAAAATCTGATTGGTTGGGGCAAAATTTGCACCATTTTTAATGATAAGAACTTTTAATACATAGGCCTGTATATGTGTTCGGGGCTTAAAGGCAAAGGTGGGAACCCTAGTTGGAAGAGTGATTTTCTTTATGCTAAACTTCCCACAGGCAGCCCTCCTCCTGCATTCATTTTATATAACATGTTTGCATTTCCTCTAACAGTACCCCTTTAATTGGCATTCCCTCCAATAATTCCTATTAATATGTACATTTATATAGACAACATGGTGCAGAGCTGCAAATGGCATACCCTCCAACATTCCCCTTTAATACTGTACATATATACTTATAGAGCATGGTGCAGTGCTGCAGGTGGAGGATAATAATGACCCTGATCTTAGCACAGCTCTGTGTAATGCATTTCTTATCTTAGCTCTGTACTACAGTTTGTTGTTTTTATACAGACAGCTCAATCAAAAACACACTTTTCCTACCCTCCAACATTCCCTTTAATAAGGTACAACAGGTGCTAAGATTAGGTTCACTTCACTATCCTCCCCCTACGGTTCTGCACCATGTGGTTTCTATAAAAACACTCTTCCTACCCTCCAACATTCCCCTTTAAGAAGCTACACTTTCCACTAATATTGCTGCAGCTGACAGGAAGAGCTAGAGACCTTTACACTACGGGCCATATTTATAAAGCTGTGGTATCGCCTTCTTTAGTGATCGTTATGGCGATCGTCAATTTATGATCACCATTGGAAATCTTGTAAATGTAGGATAGCCAACCGCCCGTAGAATATCATTACGGTATTTTACAGCATGGTATACTACTGCCATGGTCATACAGCAATGAAAACCCGTGGTATCGCAAGTTTTTAAATATGGCCCTCCAACACTTAAACAATACATTGCAGGTGAAACATACAAAGACACAGGTCTGTAACTGTGAATAGTGCAGGTTTATTGCAAAACATGCATGCTACATGTTTCTAACCCACTTGTCCTTCCTGAAGTGCTTGAGTGGGTCTGAAACATGTAACACACATGTTTTGCAATAAACTTGCAATATTCACAGCTACAGACCTGTGTCTTTGTATGTTTTACCTGCAATTAGTTTATATTATATCGGATTCGGTGGACTAAAAGCCGTTGGTGAGACATTATTTCAGATCCAGACACACGAGATACTCAGACCTATAACCATCACACTACAACACCACTACTAGGAAAGTGTTAATCAGTGAAATTCTTTGCACCACCAATTTGAATATTGATGAATTAATATATTCACACATCATAGGGGTTAATCGGTGGGAGTGAAAATCACACAGGTGCTGAAAATGCATTCCTGTACGAGTATTACAAATAAACAGATGGCTATAACTATAAAATAATTTTATTGTGTAAAAAGTCACATTAAAGTTGTTTCTGGACACTTTCAGACAGATGCACCAAAAGGAGCAGTGGCCGCAAATGGAGTTAAAAGACACGCTAACCAATGTTATATTGGTTAGCGTGACTTAAACACCATCATTGCGGCACATGTGTGGTTAACATGTTAGCACTGGAGAGCCCATAGCCCCTTTCCGTGCATCGCCCTGTTTGAGGTTAGTAAAGAGATTTGTGTCTATAACTCGTCTTTCATGTTTCTGTGAGCTATGGTTCCTGCACGATGTATATGCACAGCTGTTCGGTTTGGGGATTGTTGCGTGACCGGCCTGGAGGATCTTCAAACAAGTGACCATTCACAGCACAATTATTGGACAAAAAGGTTGTGCATACAAATCGTGCATCGCGGATCGGCACCAGTGATCGCATGTGTGTATGAGACTTAAAGCAAAGACAAATAAATATTTTTAAGTCAATGTTGTTTGGAGGCTTAGGTTGCAGATATTACAAAAAAAACATTGTGCTCCTGTTTGATGATAATTATCAAGTGTCTGTAATGTCTAAAGTCTAGATATTTTATATCTTGTCCCCATCAGTATAAAAAGGTAAATAAAGTGATTTTGCCCCAAAAGTGAACACACAATCAGGGAGGTTCAATAAAAGTTTTTATCGTTTAAAATGGTGCTAATTTTGCCCCAACCAATCAGATCTTATTTAACATTTGAAAGCTAACATCTGATTGGTTGGGGCTAAATTAGCACCATTTTAAATGATAAGAACTTTTATTGAATAACCCTGAATATTTATTCTCTTGAAATGGAAATACCCCTAAATATCTTTTTTTTACATTTAGTATTAAAATAACTTATTGCTTTCAATAGCCTTATTGTAAATACAACCTTAGGGACTGTGACGGCATGTTATAAGGGGGGTTATAAGCATTATACAGTGCATGGCTATAACTTTTAAGGGCAGATAGAAACTGTATCCACGTCTAATCATATCGTGTAATGAAATCAAAAATAGCTTTCACAATAATGCAAACAACACTATTAAGGTGAATCAGAAACTAAACTTGCAAGATACTATTCCAGCAAGGTGTATTTATAAACATGGATGAAGTGGATTCTCTTCGTATCTCTCCATCTAGTCTTCAAACAGCCTTGTGAGCGGTTTGGTCACATCCATGACCCTAGTATTTAATGTCTCTATGCAGATTTCCTATACAGAAGACTACACACCGGTATGGAAGCAACTCTTTGAAAGCTGCTGTTACCCTGCAGTTTATTTTCCAGACAGCATTAGTGGCACAAAGCACCAGGAATACTACTTTTTTCAGGCAAAGGCCAAACAATGCCAGACTGTAACAAGAGTGAAAAGCATGCGCCTTTCAAACGTCCATTTGTGATGCAATCACGCAATAACCGGCAATTGAATCAAATGGTATCCGCTAAAAAGGTGATAGCATGTGCTCCAAAAATGGATCACTGCGCATGCGATGTGGCTACCCACATTGACATGCACTGCTCTGCAAATCTCACACGCTAATGAATTGCAACAAGCGTGAACGTTATTGAGTGAGAAGTTAGGCTAGTGTAGCCCAGCCCTCCCTATACCCTATATACTTGAGTATAAGTCGATCCTAGTATAAGTCGAGGTACCTATTTTTACCTGAAAAATTTGTAAAAACTGATTGACTCGAGTATAAGCCAAGGGTAGAAATTATGACTACTGCCTTCTGATTCTGTATTGCTTTGTGGCTTAAGTTTCCTTTTAAATGGACAGCAGAATTCCCATATATTAATCCCATGCAGTAATAGCCAAATACAGTACCAGTAACCCCAATTCCTTGGCACTGCAGATGTTTGCTGGGAGTTGTAGTTTCTAAACATGTGGAATGGCAAGGTTCAATAAACTTTTAATTAAGCTTACCATCATTTGAAAATTTTCCTGACCCTCATATAGTAAAGGGCACTCTGATCCCCATATAGTAAAGGACTCTCTGACCCCAATAGTTAAAAGTGTCACCTGACAGTTGTAGTTCCAAGCTGTCATTTGCATTGAACTAGCAGATGTTTTTTGCCCCAAACTGAGGAGACCCATCAGATTTACAGCCTCCAGATGAGCAGTGACAGTGCTGTATGAGTCCAGCAGCCAAACTACAAGGCAGATCAGCTCCTTTAACTTTTTATGCAGGTGAAGGATTTTTTTTAACATATCGCCACCTACTGGTTACAGGGTAACCCTTTTGAAATAAAAAATAAAAGTGGTATAAAGGGGATACCTTTATTGGCTAACTAAGATCATAGCAAGCTTTCAGAACATTCTAGTTCCTTTTTCAAGCTGCTTGAAAAAGAACTAGAATGTTCTGAAAGCTTGCTATGATTATCTTTATTTTTTATTTTGTTATTTTTTATTTCAAAAGGGTTACCCTGTAAACATTTTGTTTGGCTAACACTGTACACCGCCTTTCCCTGTACCTACTGGTTACAATCCGCAATTGCAGCATTTGGATCTAAATTAGGACTTGACCCGAGTATAAGCTGAGGTTAGGTTTTCAGGCTAATTTTAAAGCATGAAAATCTCAGCTTATACTCGAGTATATACGGTATATTTTTTTTTGTTGCTTAGTGGACTAATGCTCTACTTTCAAAAAGGCAGAATCCATGAGGATACAGGTTGAAATTCCAATACTTGTTAAATATTAATCTTCTTTCTGCTATCCATGCTGGCTGGAAAGATCACTTTTCTTTTTTGTATGAAAAGCAAAGTAATTTGTAATTATAAGGGAAAAGCCAATTAAAGGGTCTGTGTCACAAAATATCATTACCACGCCTTTATAAATACGCCCCCTAATACACAATAATGATATAAATCAAAAGCCACAGGAAAGGGATAGGTCAGACACAGATTGTTGTATAATTGTGAATGTGCTCTGCCCGTGACATGGTCCAATATTTGAGCAATTAGATGCCTCTGCAGTCAAGCTGTTTCCATTAGACATGGAATGGAATCAAATTGTAGCCTGTGTGGATTATTCTGTGTACACTAAATTAAAATTCTGTCAATACAATTGCACAAAACTAGTAGCGATTGGCATATAAACAGTCATTTATGTCTCCAAACTCAATATAGTCAAACTCCATATAAACCCCAGTGCTCCCCCTAGCAAATAAAGGCAACAATAGGTAGAGTATCTATTCCCAACCTTACCACACTCACAGGTAAGATACAGTGCAACAAAAGAAAATCTGAATTACTCTCTTCCCCCCCCCCCCATCCATATATACAAACCTTTAAACAAGACAAGATTTCCGGAAGCCAGGTTCTATCCCCTTAATTACATTCAAAACATGTCAGCTACATCAGAACAATATACTGAGAGCTGGAAGCACAAAAAAATTCTAAAACAAAATTAAGCAAATAGTGTTAAAGGTAAACTCCACCCTCTTTCCATGTGAATTACAATGAGCATGTTTAAGCTGGTTGAGGTAAAGGAACGGCCAGTAAAGTTTGCCCAGATTGCAGATGATGTAACCAATCAATGTACCACCTGGCATCATTTAAACAGATTTGGACTAGAAGATGCTTTCAATCTAAGCAAAAAATGACCCACATATGACCAGCTTACCTTCAGGGATTGCTGTACTGAATAACTTGGTATGCATCTTTGTACCACTGTATCGACAATTCCTAACCATAGTTTTTTTTAGTTTCTAGTCTGTAAGTCAGGAGACAATGTGATACAATGCAGGGTTCTTCTTTCATATGCATTTTTTTTTTTAGCACAACTACAGGAATACAATTACAAAATGCTTACAAATAAACATTATTTGCTAAAATATTGCCTTCATTATTTGTTAGTAAAACATTTGTGTTGCCCTTTTAAAATGAATAGTAGTAGGGGTGGAGAATAGATTTACTGTTCTGTGCAAAACATGTTGCAATTTTCTGGAATGAAAACTCCAAATCCAGCAGGTCCATATAGTGGAGTTCAGTATTGGGTAAGAGTCTCTCTTCTTTGGGGAAGATATTGTTTCCCTTCTGGCCTGTAGTAAGTCTGGTTACAATCACAGTCAGCAAGATACATTTGTTTCAGGAGAACAAAGCTTGTTTGGTTGAAGTTAAGTCTACTAAAGCTTGTACAGTTATGCTCACTTTTACCAAGCCTTTCTCTTCCAAGATATGATGTGGTAAACAAAGTTTCTCCTGTAAAAGAAAAAGAAAGTATAATAATAACAAATACATTATATATAATTCCATTTTTATCAAACAATTATTGATGACAAATTACCTATTTTCAAGATGTTATTGGATTAACAACCATCTAAGGTTAGTTGCACCAAGAAATGGCCCAAATCTGATTTCATCCCCCTCAAAACTGATTCAGGGCTGACACTGAATCTCATCATTTTTTTCACCACCAACATGTTGCCAGGCCAAGTCTAACTCTCTAGTGCTTCGACCATGTGAATAATTCATGTATACAAACATAGAAAAGATAATCAATGCACATTCCTAGGCCCCATACAATATCATATTACGGAATCTGCACACTGGCACACATAAGAAACAAAGCGGTTTTAGTATACATTGGCGTGATCACATGAATGAAAATTATATTGTATGATGCCTAGGAATGTGCATTGATTATCTTTTCTATGTTTGTATAAATGTTTGACCAGATCAGTAGCACCTCCGCAAAATGTAAAAAAAAGTGCTTCCACAATCCTTCTATTGTACAGTATGTATTTATTAGGAAGCATGGTCAAGCTTCCATGTGGTAATAGCACCCCAACACGCCCCTTTAATGTAATGGGAGGTCCTATGCCTTTAATATAAAGCACTAAATGGATGGCCTCTTCTCTCATTTTAAAAAGCCAAAGGGCTGCGGGGAAGTGAGAAAGTCTGCTATATTGGTCCAGTGTGTAAGTATGAGAAATGCAAAAGTTTGCTAATCGTAACTGAAGTAAAAAAGGTTAGAAGTTAGGACCTTCCAGACTGGGGTTACCTTGACGTGGTTGGAAGGCTTTTCATTCATGTGATCACAGTAATGTATACTAAAACCCCTTTGTTTATAAAGTATGCCAGTGTGCAGATGGTATGATATTGTATGGGGCCTAGGAATGTGCATTGATTATCTTTTCTATGTTTGTATAAATGTTTGACCAGATCAGTAGCACTTCCGCAAAGTGTAAATTAGCTTCCACAATCCTTCTATTGAAAAATTCATGTAATATCACTTTGTTCTGTATTTTGCTTACTCCTATGGTATCTCTGAGGACAAGCCACCACTGCAACACACATATTACATTTTTGAAATGCGTTTTTGTGCAAAATATATGGGCTTCTTAAATCTCCGCTTGTGTTTCCAATGGTCCTAAATTAAAATGCGTGTAATCTGCTCTAAAAATGTTGATTGCATGCGTTCTGATATCAAGCAGAAACACAGCACAGGCAGTGGGGATCACTACATTGTTGGCCATTGGCAGTGGGGGACCTGGCCCTAACTGAATTCTTCATACTCTATTTCTGATACACATTTTTGCCTAACAGTTGCCTAACAGTTGCCTAACAGTCCTGGCAAGACATAAGACAGTTGTATATTTAGTGCTGCATATTACCAAGGAAGTATAATTTTGCAACTTTTTGGGAGAAGGGTGTTTCAGTTGAGGCATGCATGAAAACAAAAATAAAAAGAAGTTCAAAAATTCACAACAGATAAAAAGGGTTTACTTTACATCTAGTCAATCTTTTGTAGATTTTTACAAGCCAGAACCTTTCATTAGCCAAAAACCTTTTAGCCAAAAACTTTTTAGCCAAAAAATGTATTCCAACAAATTTAGTTCTGCAGCTTTAGGGCTGCAACCTACACATTCATGTCACATATACACACAGTTTGCTAATATTTAGATTGTAAATATTTGTTGTTATTCAATTAGATCAACTGGACTTTAGTTGGAGTTTAGTTCTAGTTTTCAAGATCTAAACTTCAAGTCCAGTTGATCTAACTGAATACAACAGATATACCATGACCTGGATGAATACGAACTTTCACTAGCATTTAGATTTTAACAATTAATTCTGTGTTTTTTCAAGTGTTTGGTACATTATTTTTTAAAAGGCTTTTATAGGACATATCCACCCTCAGAAGGAAAATTTAGCCACTTATGCAGAAGCTTCCCAAACCCACTTTTTTTATACTTACCTTTACCAAAGACGCTTCTAACCTTACACAGTCAATGACTAACAGCCGTAACCAAATATCTCTCCTCTGCTGCTGTGTGGTACAAATGACATGAATAATTAAATAAGAGGTGTCTTCTAGACGGCAAGTGATTGTTGTTGTCTTTGGTAATTGTAATTATAAAAGGTAAGCAAAAATTATGTTTGAGGGTGGACATGCCCTTTAAGCTGATAAATAAAAGTAACCTTGTAAAATACATATAACACTGATAATCTCACAACTAGTGAACTGTACATTATGTGAGGCACTGCTTTATAATGAACCGCCTTCTTGTCACAATATTTTACTTCTGTAGGAAAAGGACATACATTCTAAAAGACACTAGGCTGTCTTTGACTTCCTATTAAATGTAGCCCTGGGAGGCTAGCCTTAAAGAAATGAAGAAGGAGAGTAGACATCAGGTTTTCTATATACTATTAGTGCAAACCAACATTTGGAACTGGCAAACCAAATATATTACAGCCAGTATTAACAGAAAGTGAAAATGCTTTAAACTTTATTCAGTCCTCTGCATAACAGTCCCAAAGTAATGTTTTACATTCTTAATGCTTACAGACACAATTAACATGTTTATTTTCCAGCCAGCATCAATGCCAAAAAGAAAAAAATATTTTAGGAAATTAGCAATTGTAAAAATAAAAAATATAATTACATCCACCTTCAATCCAATATGTTTTGCTCAGCCTAAGAATTCCCTTTCCACATTTAACCAACTACTCCTTCCAGTCAATCATGCTCAGTAATCAGTATAAGTCAGCACTGGGAGAGGGAATTTCAAACCATGCAATTTACATATTCCTACTGTCACTACTTAGTTTAGGATAATAAGGCACTTGATTGACAGCTGAAATGTACAATATTTCTAAAGCTCTCTGAAAAAATAGGGGGGCAGATCTATTAAAAGAAATAGTACAGTAAAATGGTACAGAAAAATGGTACAGTAAAATGGTACAGAAAATGGTACAGAAAAATGGTACAGAAAAATGGTACAGAAAAATGGTACAGTAAAAGAATTAAAGTTTCCAGTAGTGGACAATTAAAAAAAAACTTTTACAATATTTGTGCCGAACATCACAAGTAAAACGGTGTAAGATATTAATGTCTATCCATTGAAAGACACACCTAAATTAACCACTGTATATTTGTTAATGGGAAACAAAAGGTCTTTCTCAGGAAGATATTTTTTGCTAAATATGCAAAGCACAATATTTTCTATGTTAATGCACACTATACAAGAATATACCCTTGGGCCCTCATATGATACAAGCTCAACTCCTGCAGCGTGACCACCTCACACACCATAAATGCTTTAAGTGCAACACGCTCTTTGACAAGTATGAGCATTGCACTGGAAACATGTTGTGTGATTGCAGTAATAAAGGTTCAAGTTGCAGGTTGATCTGTGCAAGTTCCCCCTGCATACATTATTTTCTATGTTAAGGTTTGATTATAAATTTAGTATATACAGCCAGCAGGTCATCATTTGTAGGGTGAAGACCAAAATCTCTAAGGAGCATAATTACAAAACAGCTATTTTATAAAGCAGAAAGGCTAAGTCAATGAAACATCTTGGAGGAGTCTTAAAACATGTGGATATCTGAACTGAGT
The DNA here is from genome assembly GCA_019447015.1 of Hymenochirus boettgeri. Lineage (NCBI taxonomy): Eukaryota > Metazoa > Chordata > Amphibia > Anura > Pipidae > Hymenochirus > Hymenochirus boettgeri. The sequence continues at coordinate 257,864,996 of CM033470.1, read as the reverse complement.
CTTTGTCAAAACTGGAATTTGGAAAGAACATCAATACCAGGTAAGATACATGGCAGGAAAGAAAATACATTTGGTCTGATGTGGCACAGTTCCTTATACATAATAGGACCATCGCAAACACTGCAAATACAGCGGTGCCTTACAGGGTAAACATATATAATACCATGAAACAACAGAGGACACAGAAAGTCCTCTTATAGAAAAAAGACCCTATAATAAAGGCACTGAGCGCATAAAGGTCCAAAAAATACCACTCTGTTTATTGACATCCAAGTAATAAATATATTGCACATAAACCCTTACCCATATCCCCTCATGTGAGATATTACAACAACCTTAAAACCCACACATAATATACTAACATGACGTATTAAAAACATACATGTACGGCAATGGGCGTCCCCAATTACCTATACCAAATGTCCAGTGTCCATGCGATGTATCCTATATGGATCAGTTCGTATTCAAGATTCCTTCCATTTGTAATAAAGACCTATCATAAATAAGCCGGCCACATGATGAAATCAATAGTAAGGGACTTACGTGAGAAGCCAGTACCCGCTGACCGGGACAGACCACACTCTTCACCCGATGGTAAGTATGAGCAGCAGTTCCAAACGCAAGTTATCAATGTCCCGACTGGAATCTCTAAGAAACATATATCACAAATACTGGACAGTCTCGCCTCCTCCAAACAACCAACGCGCGTTTCACCTTCGCGCTCCTAGCGCAACGGCTTCTTCAGGGTCTCGCGATACTCCACAGGCGAGACCTATTTGAACATATCTCCTTAAAGGTATACACCTTAGACTAATTTCAAAGTCTTGTATATCAGGTGGAAATACCAATAATCATTCTTCATGTGTGGATGCAATTGTTACCGCATAATCATATATTGCATTGCACAACCTAATACACAATTTATAAGGTTCCCAATCATTTCAATCCATAATTAGGAGTCACCAATACCTTAATCATTAATTATGCGTGATCAACAAGAAGCGTTGATCACTCAGGGCAATGTGTAAGAGCACACTGACTCGCATCAACAAACACAGACAATGGGCTAAAGGCAAAAGGACAACCACTTATCCCCTACTACATATCCAAATATAGAGGTTATGGTTTTACAATGTATGGGTGTGAGGGCTGTGTGTGTGTGAAAGTGACTGAGAGCTGTGAGTCGCTGTGTATGAGAGCTGTGGGTGTGTGTGAGCTGTGAATGGCTGTGTATGAGCTGTGAGTGGCTGTGTATGAGAGCTGTAAGTGTGTGAGAGCTGTGAGTTGCTCTGTATGAGAGCTGTGAGTGGGTTTCAGAGTTTGTGTGTGTGGGAGCTGTATAGGAGAGTTAGTATGTATGTGAGAGACAGTGTGTCTGTATGTGTGTTTTACTGTCTGTGTGTATGAAAATGCTAATGGAGACATTGAATATGGTGATATCAGACGCTACAGTACAGTAAATTTCCCAATCAAACCCCATCCTGCTACTTTTTCATGCCAGGCAGCTGGAAATAATTTCTGCGGAAAACACTGAAATAGCAGTAAAGGAACTAAGACTTTACCGATTGTTTTACAATTGCAATCAGACAGCTAGTTGTGCAAGGTAAAAAAATTTTGTACCACTGTTTTCTTACTGCATGCATTACATTATTATTTTAAGATCCTAGAAAAGAATACAAATTCTGATCTGATACGGTCAGCGTTAGAATAAAGATTTCGAGTTGGAGGTTATTTTCTTTTTTATGCGAAAGTATGTGAAAAGTGTGGGAGGCTGCATGGTACAAATGGGTGTAGGTGACTGTTTTTTTGGTTGTTTTTGTACCTCAAAATAACAATGTAAGTTTGTAAGGATGTAAAAATGGTCATGCAAATAGCTTATGCTGGTAGTGTATTCCAATGGTAGATTAAGCACATGGTTACAAAAAGGAAAATGAGGTCCCAGGAGCCGAAGAAAATAGTTGACTGAAGGACTGTATACACTACAGCCAGAAGAGAATCAACTGTCTTTTCAGTGTGCCGGACATTCAACTAAAGGATGTGATTTGAAGAACAAAGGTCAGCCTATCCGAAGGACAGCCATTAGAACAGAAAAACAGTTAACAACATTGAAAAGACAACAGCGCCAGATAACCTAATAAGTAAGTCATGCCCTAAAGGTGAGGATGAAGGAAGGTCTGTTACATGTGATTTCCACAACTGTGGAGACCTCTAAGGCAGAAATTACTGGAGCACAAATGATTAAGTAACAGCCCAGAGAGGAATTTTTCGAAAAAGTCCAGCCTACACAATGTAAACAAATCGAACTGTTGAAGTACATTTAAAATGCTGCTCTGCTTATGGAAATTGGCTAGAAATGGTTGCAGCTGGTTAATCCTGCTCACAGAATTCAAGATCTGATAAACAGGTCCAAAAGTAAAATACCATTCAGTTTACAGCAAGGAATGAAATGGTAATTTTTCACAATGTTCAGATAACCATTACAATGACACACACACACTGTTTTACTTCCTCTCCTGACACATAGACATAAATACAGAGATAGTAAGATGTAACACATAAGAGTAACATAAAAGTCTGCATAAAATAAGTATACAAATATGTATAAACTTTTAATTTGGCTTGAAAGGCTGCACAAAGCTCTATTAATGCGAAAAATCCACCAGAAGGACATACAAGCCTTGACAGAAGACATCAATGCCCTAGCCCAAAACATCAAATTTACAAGGGAAGAGGTAAAAAACATCACAATGGCCTTCTTGGACTGCTTGGTAGAGGTCAGGGAGAATGGTAAAATGGAAGTAAAGGTTTACAGAAAACCAACACACACAGATCAGTATTTGATGTTGGACTCCCACCACCCTTTAGATCACAAGCTGGGTGTCATCAGAACCCTGCAACACAGGGCTGAGAACATCCCCACTAGCACAGAGGTGAAGGCTAAAGAAATGAAACATCTCATAGGAGTCCTTAAAACTTGAATATCCAGACTGGGCCTTTGTCATGAGAAGTAGAAGGAAAGAAAAGAACAGGTATACCAACAGTGAAGGAGGAAAGCAAGACAGGAGAAAGAACATGGTCATACCATATGTAGCAGGGGTCTCTAAGAAATTGAGAAGAATTTTCAAAAAACACCGTATTCCCTGTCTGCTATAAACCAAACAACACACTGAGGCAGCAATTGGTACATCCGAAAGACCCAATACTGAAACATAAGAAAAGTGAAATCATATATGCAATGCAGTGAAGAGTGCTCTGATTTGTATGTGGGGGAGACCAAACAGCAACTGCACCAACGTATGGCCCAGCACCGAAGAGATAATTCCTTGGGTCAGGACTCAGCAGTGTACCTGCATCATAAGGAAAAAGGACATACCTTTGAAGATTGTAATGTCAACATCTTGGCAAAGGGACATGACTGGTTCAAGAGAGGTGTCAAAGAGGCCATTTATGAGAAAATAAAGAAACCAAGCCTGAATAGAGGTGGGGGGGATCAACACCAACTGTCTGACATGTCCAATGCTGTTTTGACACCTTACCCTGGGACGAATCGATAACACCTCTATGCAATCAACTCCTTGCATTTACAAGGTCCCTAACACCATGCTAATTGGGACATTTCAGGGTACTTAATTGCCAACAGATTCTAGTACAAATCATTCTGAATTGAGAAAAACAGTTGGATGACTAGCGAAATGTCTTCAAGAACTAAACCTTAAGTCCAGTTGATCTAACTGAATAAAACAGATACTTTATTAATGTGAGTGTCTGTGTGTGTTGTGTTTTAAAGGAATAGTTCACTTAAAAAGTGAACTGTTCCTTTAACGTATTGATTGAAGACCAGACGTGTAAGGAGCTATGCTTACCTTCCGTTCTTCAACTTATTGTAAGTAATGTAAGGAAAAATAACTAATTTAATCTTTCTGACCCTACACTATCAAACAACATTCTGCTTTATCATATTTGCAAATGCTCACCAAAGGGCTTTAAAGAGGAACTGTGGTCCAAAAATGACTCAAGTTAAATTGATTTGCATTTATTTCCATTGTTTATTTTACATAGTTTTGAAGATATTTCCATTTTTGTGTGTGATATTGCAGCAGCATCACCAGGTCCCCTGCAGTTCCTGCTTCCTGCTCTGAAACCTGTCAGTCAATCTGCCCTGTGTCTCCTCCCCTTTGCAGCTCCCCTGACCTCTCCCATGGACCCCATGGTCCCTCCAGTTGCAGGCCATTCCCTTACAGCCCCATGTGGCTCCGCCCACTTGCGGATGCCTAAGCCCCGCCCACCATGGGTGATGTGGCCCCGCCCACTTGTGGGTGCCTAAGTCCCACCTGCTCACAGGTGCTGTGGGCCACTCTGACACCCCCCCTAACCCCACCCCCCTAAAGACTCTGTGGAAACAGTCTTTTCAGGCAGAGTGGAAAACAGAGTGAAAACTCTGCCTGAAAAGGCTGTTTTCACATAGTGAGAGAGAAGGGCTGTAGATTTCCTTACCTTCTTTGTCAGGACTTCACACAGCAGAGAGGGGCAGGGACTTCCTCTCTCCCTCACACACTGAGGGAGTCTGAGGCTGTGCTCGCCGGCGGCACTGTGCAGGGGAAGCCTTAGGAATGTCACATGTCAGCCTCCCAGTCATTAACTTTCTGGTCAGTCATTTCTGTATATCTTGGGCTGTGGAGCACGTAGAGAGGTGGTTGATGGCTCGTTTTAAAGGTAGGAAACTGGCCTTCCTTTCATTTAAACTCAACTTGTTTGGAGACCACAGTTTCCCTTTAAGGAAAGCTTCATACACATTGTCATGAGTAATTTCTGCTTCTCAGATACACACAAACCAGACTGCACTAATTAACAACAAAAAATATAGTATCTCTACTCATTTTACAAATAAAACTTATTTACACGCTTCTAAAAGCGAACGTATATTTAATATTGTGTAGAAAAATCAAGTGTTTCCAGTGTTTTCTTTTCTAGGTATTGAATTTAATGTAATCAAGCCTTTTTTCCTAGTTTTCTTTTATGGCAATTTTCTTTAATCTATGTCTGTGAATGGCAGAGGGAAATGAGTTTTGCAGCAGCTTTTCCAGTGTGTACAGTATGTTGTTGCTCCTGAATAAAAACTATAGACCGGTTTTGTTTTCACTAAATCTTAAAGTGACAGGCAGTTGATTAATGAGGTGGATGGAGGATAAGTTGCTCTGATAGATATATTGATTGGAACTGTTTGGAACAGAAAAGGAAGCAGGAAAAATAAGCAAAAAATAGAAACCAAAGTGTCTAAAGCCAAAATGTTTTTTAAAGTAACTTACCTGTTCCGGAGGATCGAGTAACAGGTAAGTTTGTTCCTGGCTCCACTTGCATTGATGGAAGAACGGAGGGGGTTGTAAAGCATAGCTCCTTATCCTCCAGGTCTTCAATCAATACATGAAAGAAATAGTTCACTTTGGTAGTGAACTATTCTTCTAATAAAGGAAACGCTTCAATCACTTTAATACATGTAAAATGATCTAACAAAAATTTACCATGTATGACTAGATTTACACATTTTTGAAATATTTCGACCAATTCTTGTTTCAAAATATTTCCTGCTAGATAATCTGTAAATAATCAAACATTGTAAAGAATCAAATGTGAGAATCAAACATAAGGAAACAAACATTGACTATTACCGCGTGTGGTTTGGTGATTAATTCAGTCATTGACAGTTGATAGTTTTCAGTGACTCATTCTCCACTAATTAAATAGCAGACATTACAAGGGATACCTCACTGCTCACGGAACATCAGGCCTTTGATAGCAAGTACACAGAAAAAAGGCCACATGGAAAAACCCTATAAAACCGGACTACATATAATATGGCAAGTAATACTTTTGTGCCTAATTGCCTAATTATGCTTTCCATTAAAACAAACCAGATCGATCAGCTGGTTAAAATAAAAATATTATGGCTAATGATTAACAAGTAAAGATCAAGGTTTTTCAGCAGTTAGTTGCAGGATATGCAGATGCTAATCATGCTATATAAAGGTAAGGTGAGCATTAAATTGTTGCTCCACGCAACATAAAATGCAGCAGAGAAATAAAACGGACGGTTTTAAGAAGACTCTGCTAAACTTTATAGTTGGAGAACAGTGGGGAAGGGTAACCCAGAGCCAATCTCTCTCCATGTAAATCTCCCACCACAAATTTAATAAGAAGTTTGCGCTTATTAATTCCTTGTGCTAGCTGTATGGGTCTTTTGCGATACCTGCACAGCCGTCGCAATGAAGGAGTTGAAGTTACGCTAACTGATATTGAATCACCCTTTGCTTTGCGGCTCCGGATTAATGAGCACCAATGTGTAGTGTGGGTGGGAGATTACAAACAAATTTTGCAGATTCACCTCCATCTATAGTCTAAAAAGAAATGAAAGCTCTGTTACCAGTTACATTAGTACAGTTTTATTTATAAAGATTGAATTTACTTTGTCAGCACTGGTTAGAACGTTTATAATGCAACTACTACTTCTGTTTGCTAAAGACACAATAACATCAGAGTTATCTATAAATGAACTGACAAGAGAGCCGAGGTTCAAAACTAATACACATGGGGATTTTCATCCAGAGTTTTAGTACTAAAAAAAACCTTTGTAAAAAAGACCTGTGATCATTGTCAGTACCTTATAATAGGACAGGTCATGTTTCCAGGTATCAAATTGGATTTTGATTCATGAGACGAGATCTGTATGGAATCAAACCTCAAGAAGGATGTTATGAAATTGGAAAACATCCAGAAAAATAGCAATATTATCATTTGGTTTGAAACTTCTTTTCTCAGCCAAGAACGATGGAAATTATCATCAAATAGAATATTCTAATAGCAACACATCCTTTTGCTATTTCTGCACACATTAAGCATCGCATTAACCTCAAAAAATTGTCCTTACATTCTTAAAAGTCATGCTAACCTATTTTGTAGCTCATTAATGTGGGTTAATATGGACTATGGCACTGTTCTAGAATATTTTGGGTGCAGCAACATCCTGTTAGACCACAGGTGGCAAACCCGTGGCTACTCTAAAATAATTGCGGCTTATCTAAACCGCATAAAAAGGATGGACAGATTAGAATTGCAATACCTGCCACTCTCTACATATGCATTGTGGGAACTAGAGAGGTAAGTAGCATGCAGTGAAATATATCGCATCATCCTCTAAAGGGTTTTGTTTAGAGCAATACAAAAATGACTAAAATGCTATAACACCAAAATAAAGAATAAAGAAGAAATAAACAATCACTGACTAAAAAATACTAAATTCTGAAATCTAAGAATAATTTAATTTTCTGCAAACCTGAGTAACATATGTAAATATTTTTATATGAACAGATGCCAGAGCCTGCAGTATGAATCTGAGCCCAGTATAAATCCTGCTGTGCAACAAAGCATCTTTCTTCAAGGTATAGAAACATAGCACTGAAAACATTATGCACTGCCCCCTGCTGATTAAACGAGCCATTGAGAAGCATAAAAACAAAAGAGTTAATGATTATTCCATCAATCTGGAAACGACTATTTTTACTGATTTTGGGAGAATAAAGGTTTGTACACACCTGGCAATGTTCACCCGAGCACTGACCGACCACCGTTCAGCTGTTTTATTCATTCAACTGAAGAAAGCAGGACTACTAAATAGAAAATGGCTATTTTCAGCTATATCCCAATAGTGATCTGACTATCCATGTTTTTATTAAAGGAACTGTAAACCCATATAATCAAATATTTGCAGTCTTTGCCATCCGTTTGTATTATTCACAGGGAGGTGAGAACGCTTATTCTCACCTCCCTGTGAATAATATTTTGCTCAGGGGACCGGGAACTTACCTTCGCTCCGCTCCACTCGCAGCCGCTCCTTCACTGACAGCTGCTCTGTCCCAACCGCGCGCCCTATCTTAGGCGCATGCGCGCCAATACAAAAGATAGGGTGCGCGATCGGGAGAGAACAGCTGTGCAGTGTGAAGTAGCGGCTGCGAGTGGAGCGGAGTGAAGGTACCAAGTTCCAGGTCCCCTGAGCAAAATATTATTCACAGGGAGCTGAGAATAAGCGTTCTCACCTCCCTGTGAATAATACAAACGGAGGGCAAAGACTGCAAATACTGAGTTTACAGTTCCTTTAAGTCACTAGGCAAATGATCCTCTTGTTAACATTCAATACTAATGTTTTATTTTTATAGGAGCCATCTCGAATGCTTTTCATGTTCAGAGTTACCAAATAAAATGAATAAAGTTTGAAAGAACAGATTCCTAATATTTACCTAATAAAAAACTTGTAACAAAATTCTACTTAAAAAGCAGCAATTTCAATTAAATGGCTCATTAAATACAAAAGAAAAAACAATGCTAGAAAACCAGAAGTCATTTCTTCTGACTTCTCAAGTGGAAAAACAGAGACTGTAAAACCCATCAAATGGAGCCATCTTGCCTAGTGTCTAGTTAAAATGCTTGTTGCTAGAAAATAATAATAAGTAGTAAAGTTTGCCAATTGAATTTTACAGAAATTGAAACTCGTAAATCCAATTCATTTTCTCACAGAAGTAATTCTTAGCATGTTGACATTTTATCTCAAGGACACATATAGCCCTTTACATACCAAACTATCCCAAACCTAAAATGTGTTCTGCAGTTTCAAACTGCAGCATCTAATAGGCAGTTGATATGTCACATATAACATGCATGTTTAAAATTGCCACTCACAACAATAATTATACAAAAGAAAAGAACCACCCAAGTTTAGTTAACATGCCCATATATATCATAAGAATTTCAAGGATAATTAAACCCACCCCCTGCCATTAAACGTACCAAGGATGGAGACCTGAATGGCTAAGTCCTCACACCAGGGAATATATACCAGTATATAATCTACTATTTTAAAATTTATTGAGACATTGTTGAGGGGAACTGTGGTCTCAATACAAGTGCCCTCAATACATGAATACATCAAAAAGAGCTTTGTCAAACTTTCAAAACAAGCCCAGGATGATGTCTCTAGATGCTTTGAATCTTTTGAAGTTTGTTATAATTCCTGGTCTTCATCAATCTCTTTGAGTCTCCGTGACAAGCGCACGATGAGCTGTGTAAAAAGCCCCAACCCCAAAAAAACTTTTATAAAGCTAATGACAGATCTGCAACCATTCTCTGTCCTTTTCTCTGCCCGTGGACACTTAAGGGGGAGAAAGTTTCCCATTAAAAGCAAGCCTTTATACCAGCTAATGCTCTAATACTTATACAGCCAGTAAAACAAAAAAAAACTAATTCATCATATTCAAAGCACACACATAAAAATAAAGAAAAATATTGCAGGATCCACGTTCTACAAATTACACCACTAAACATCTATCATTCTTAGTGAAAGTTCATTTCTTAAGATAAAAGTTAATGCATCATCACAGCATTTCAGTACTAAATTTCCTGTCAAAGGCCCTTTGAACACACAATCCTGGTTCTGGTACATTCAACTCATTTCCAGGTATCCCCCCTCCTTCTCCCTGCTGCACTTGCGCTATGTACATTCTGTGGAAAAAATATGGCAGCCTCTAAGCTACTGACTGCCTATACACTCGCTTAGACTGGTGAACTGACTGACTTGGACAAAACCTAGGACTTCAGCTAAGTAAACACTATACAATCTCGCCTCCTGACCGACTGTTCGAGGCTTTTGACTGGTCGGCCAGGAGGAGGGACTGGCGGTCGCGGCAAAAGCAGCCACGTCCTACAGTCTGCCACGTCCGATCATGTGGTCCATAGAGGGCCGCACGATCGGTTGTGATTTTACGACCTGTCCGATCGTTCGTTCGTCTGATTTGGACGAACGAGTGGTCGGCGATCAGTCGCGGACGCAAAAAGCCACCACACAATAATTCGGAACGACCGACACACTGAAATGTCGGTTGGTTGGGCCAAATTATTGCATCGTCTGTACCTAGCTTTAGTTGATAAGTATACCAATGTAATGTTGTGTAATGTTATGTTATTTACTTGCTGGGACACATGCACTTTATAGGGGTTAGAGGGACCTGGGGCTATGTAATTTGTCTGTACTGTATTATATATTTTTAAATGCTTTTAATGTTGCTAATACTCCCTAGCTGATATGTATTTACTAAAATAAAGGGATTTTATATTAGTAGTTCCCATGAGTGAGACTCTTAGCCAGACTAAGACAGTAAGTTGTCATACAGTCTAGGACATACATATTGATGCTTTTGTTCATGCTTCTTTGTATTAAAAAAGGACCAATGAGTATTTTGGTATATAGTGCAATACTAGGATTGGTCCTTTCATGACATCTGGTGGATATAGTTACTCACTACAGTCTATAAATCTGTCCATACCTGTTTATTTTGCAGCAGTTCAACTCTTGGATGCTGTAATTATTTAGCCATTTTTCTCTAGACTTGTGTATTAGTCTTGAACATGGGCTGAAGACACATCAGTGTCTCTTTAGCATAAACCTGCATACAAAGTTTTACGTAAAAAACTCCAAACTGCATTTCTGTTTCTGTCCCATTTCAGCTTTCCTTGCATACAATAACAATAATGGGACTACCAACTCATGAGCCACTAAAGCCAAGGATAGGTGTATTTGTTTGTATGGTAATTGGTATTTGAAGAATGATGACCCAACCCGAAATAGCCTGACATATTTGCATGAAAACTTGAAGAATATTGAATATTTAAATACAAATCAGAGCTTTTGTCTTACTGCAAACAATCTATAGAATTTCCTTCCTTACTTTTTCCTTCTGCTGATTGACTATAGAATTGTTTCTATTCTTTCCCCTCTACTACAAAAAATCCAGCAAACTTTTGATGCTTAAATAACTCTAGATGTGATAATGCCCCACTAATTACAAAACAGTCTTTGTGCCCTGTCTTTAAAAACACAAACATAATCTAGCGTCCCCAGGCCCCTAGCACTCTGCACTTGATCAGACAATAAAACACACTTACCGGTATGTGTTAATAAAATAATAATAATGTGTTAATAAAATAATAATAAAAACGACTTTAACATTGCCATTGACTTTAACAATATGTTAAGGCAAGTCCCAAACTAAAGGCCCACACAAATATATATGAAAACTAATTAAGCTTCCGTCTTCAAGTGTTCTGTGTTTTTTTACCGACATGTCCAATTCATTCTAGACCAGACCGGGGCAAAGTAAGGCCTGGGGGCCACATGTGGCCCATTGGCTGCCCCTGACTGGCCCCTTAATACTAGACCTGTACCCCCAAAATTAATATTAATTAATTGTCTCAGGGCTGGATAACTGATTTTTTAAATTTATTTTATAGAAAAAATGATAACCTGATTAATTGAATTTGAAGGAATGGATCTAAAATATTATACACGTTCTAATAAAAATAGCAAACAAAAAATATTCAATGAACCTGGTATATTAATTCAATCTTTTAATAAAATACAGTTTTGCAATCTCTTTATTAGATTAGATTATATCTCTTTATTTATTAGATTAGGCCTCCTGTGAAATTTAATTGCCCACCCCTGTTCTAGCCCAATTTCATTAAAAACTTTTGGATAAGTATACCAGATAATAAATGCCTGAACAATACTGACATGGCCTTTGGCCAATTACCCCTGGAAACTCCCTAAAGCACAATTGCTGTGGTTCTCCCAATTAATGCATTTTGCCATGGGAACAACCTAAGCTATATTCTCCCAATTAATGCATTTTGCCATGGGAACAACCTAAGCTATACCTTATAATTAAGAGGTTACATATAACAATGCAGTTTTATGGACTCTAATGTGGTTAGTGTTACAAGATACAGATGTATCAAGCGAATGCTTACTTAGATACACAGGTGGTCCGGGTGTATTTTAAACCCCAGACCCCTTACTTCTCCAGAAATATATCCACACGGACTCCATGTGTTTGTAAAAAACCTTTCACAAAGGTATTACTCACCACCCATGTGGGGGGTAGGGTGCAGCCTGCCCCGAACCCTTCGCCCGGTTCAAATAAATAGAAAGTAGTCACCAACAATGGGCTGATTGGCGCACACATTAAACTCCACAGGAAGCTTAAAATCAGGAATCTTTATTTTACAGATATGCTCACATACATTGGCTCGGTCTTACGCATTTCGGGACCCACGTGGCCCTACATCATAGGCTGAATGAGTGCTTACGCCTGACCTCTTTTATAGATCTGTTGTTCCAATAATGATACACAAACGGGTCCTCATAGGGCGGAGACTCGTGAGGGCGGCAAACATATTAAACACTAAACAAGATAAAAAACACTATAATACATTAAAAAAAGAAAAACAAAAAACAAACAGAGTCCACATGTATGAGTATATCTACATATCTGCACTACATAGAGGGAAAACGTGCAGGTGACCCACTTAATATTTAGGGTATGTATAATACAAGGCAGACATACCTCTAATGAAGTTGTTAACCCACAGAGGATCATGGGAAATGTAGGCTTATATTCCGTTAGGACAATACACAAGGCAAACATACCATTAGAGGGTTTGCCTTGTGTATTGTCCTAAGGAATATAAGCCTACTTTCCATGAGCCTCTGTGGGGTTAACAACTTCATTAGTGCCACATAGGCGACTAATGTATAAATTGAGGATTGTTGACGTAGAAAAAAACATTTGTTTCAAGTGAAAAATATTTTTCTCTTTCTTTACAAGGCCTCATTCGGAATATGCGGATTTTGGAATCCCATATACAACAGGGACATTGTGGAAATGGAATGGAGGGGCTTGACTATGCAAGCAGATTAGACAAATTAGGGCTGTTTACATTGAAGAAGCGACGTTTGTGCGGATATATGATCTTTTATACAAATATATTAATGGGCCATATAACAACTTCTCTGGTGCATTGTTCACTAATAGGTCATATCAGAGGACATGTGGACATCCTTCAAGATTGGAAGAAAAGAAATTTCATCTTCAGGTTAGGAAAGTTTTCTTTACAGTGAGAATGGTGAAATTATCTTCCAGCCGAGGTGCAGGGTGGATAAAAATCAATGATTTAAAAAAAATTAAAAATTGGATTTTTGGGATTTAAATTGGATTTTTTAAAAATAAAATGCTTTTGAGGAAAATATATTACCATTCAAAGGTATTCCATCATGAAATAAAGATTTGTTTTTTAATTATGTAGAATAAGGTGTATACCGTATATACTCAACATAAGTGACCCGAGTATAAGCGGACGAGGTACCAATTTTTACCTGCAAAAGGAAGTAAAAACGTCTGATTCTGTATTGTTTTGAGGCTTTAGTGCCCTTTAAATGGACAGCAGAATTCCCATACAGTAGTCCCATACAGTAATAGCCAAATCCAGTATGGATATTACTGTATGGGACTACTGTATGGGAATTCTGCTGTTCATTTAAGGGAAACTAAAGCTTCAAAACAATACAGAATCAGAAGGCAATCTTTTCAACAATAGATACCATCCTCCTGATTCTGTATTGTTTGAGGCATTAGTTGCCCTTTAAAGTACAGTAATCCCCAATTACTTGGCACTCCAGATGTTTGGAAACTACAACTCCCACAGCATGCTTTAGGTGTAGTTTCCAAACATCTGCAGTGGCAAGCACCCGAGGGCAGGTCAGGTTCTACTCGGCACCAGGAAGTGAGACCGGCGCCGAGTCGTGACGTCAGGCAGAGCAGAGGATGCAGAGCGGAGCGAGTATAAGCCAAAGTTCGATTTTCGGGCTATTTTTTAAAGCTGAAAACCTCTGCTTATACTCAAGTATATATATATGGTATGTTTAATTTTTTTGGTAAATAGATTCCATTAATCCATTCAGAATGTCATGCTTTTTCAGAGATTTTTCTAAGATTATTGAACAGTTTCTCTGCCTACAAGATATTAGCACAGATGCTTGGTTTACTTTTTGCAGTTCTCAAAACTGAATTTGACTCAGAAGATCACATGCCCTTCTTCACAGCAAAAATGTTATAACATGAACAGTTGAGAGAAAGACCTTAAAGGGCATATCCACCCTTATAAAATTTTTTGTCATATTATAATATGCCTTCCCCAGCCCCAAACGCTAAAAATAATTTAAGAAAGTGCCCCGATGTTTACTTACCTTTCCTCTCTCCCCGACGCCCGGCCCGGCCTTCTGCTTGCAATACAATGCAAGCAGGGGGCGGGACCGGCAACCGCGTCCGTGATTGGCTGAGAGGCAGCCAATCACGGACGCGGCTGACGGCTTCTCAGAATGCGGGGAGGGGGAGAGAGGAAGGTAAGTAGAGTTCGGGGGTCTTACTTAAAATAATTTTTAGCGGTTGGGCTGGGGGAAGATATTACTAATATAGGGATAAGGGATCGCAAAATGGGAGGGACAGGGAGGGTAGGGAGAAGGGCTGCAGTATGCATGCCAAACTTCTCCCGGAGGCGAGACAGGAGGCAGAGTCCTAACTGCCCAGAGGAGGATATGGCTATCCTCCTGGTGGGCAGTTTTTGGGACTTGGGGGGGGGGGACTACAGGAGAACCTTATGGAGCTGGGATGTGGGGTAAGGATTTTATTACACTACATGGTGGGGCCATTAGTGGGGGGGATTATAGTTTTGGGGGTAGACATGCCCTTTAATCCTATTGTTCTACAAACCTATGGATACAGAATCAACCCCTTCAGTTGAGTAAATCTATTTAAATTATTCTAAAAATCTTTATCTACTTGCATACTGAAGTTATACCAGCAAGTATTAGCCTTTATGTAGAAAACTATAATTTAAATCAAGCCTTACTGACTAGTGTGGCTTGATTTAAATTACAGGCATTACTGTTTGAGGCTCTAGCAGGAGAAAGCAGAGGAAATCTCAGAGGGGCGGAGCTTAACATTCAGCAAACCAGTTGTGTCAGCAAACAAGGCTGGCGACCTTTCAGGCACAAAGCTAGGCTCTGGAGGGCCATAGGTAAAAAAAAAAATATGGCAACGGTATTTTTAAAGCTGCAGCTTCCAAATGAACATAACTTGATTTTACAGTGCACTTATCCTTTAAGGTTTCTCACGTACATGTCTGGTGATGTGAAACCAGAACAGTATGTGTTTGGTGCATAGGATATTATCCTTTGCATTTGTTCCAACTAAGAGTTGGACAGGGTCTGGTTTTACTGTAGGGTGGGGTAAATTCCCAATTCCTTAAGGAAACCTTGTTTTCTTTTTGGGGCTGTTAAGTGGTTGTAAAGTGGTTGGGATCTGTTCCTCTGAGTGAGGAGTGACTGTGAAGACTGAGGGAACGATACCTTATGCATACCTTCCAACATTTAAAAGTATGAAAGAGGGACAGGGGATAAGAATGATGATGCCACGCCTACTTTTCTAAGGCCCCACCCACTTTGTTTAGGTTACACCCATATTAAAGACCACCACTCCCAAATTTAACAAAAGTTCTATGTCCAATTGCTTACCAAAGCCCATTACACAAATGCCATTTCGGACGATAGTCACACATGTGTATGCATTCAGTTGTGGGTCGTTCGCTGATCTGTCATGGCTAATCATCGAACGAACCCTGTCCAAAACACATGTGATTATCGCCAGAAGACCAAAATGTAATCTGCTTGCAATGCTCTGAAGCTGCAGCCACCGGCCAGTAATCGGGGTAAAGCGGGCGGTGGCGGGATTTTTACCTGTGTAACGGGACTGCGGGACCTTATATTAAGGTACTATGAAAGAGTTTTGTTCTGAGGCTTTGATTGTCCTTTAAAGAGCATGTCCACCCTAAATTTAAATTTTTGTTATGCTATTCCCCATGGGCTCCCAGCCCCAACTGCATTATTTTTTTTTTTTTAAGCCCCCCAAACTCTACTTACCTCCCCTCTTTCCTCCGACGCCTCCCGGCCCTCTGCTTGCGAGGAAATGCAAGCAGAGGGGCGGGACCGGCAGCTGCGTCTGTGATTGCTGAGCGGCAGCCAATCACGGACGCGGCTGCCGGCAGCTCACTCCAGCGTAGGAAAGCAAGAGGTAAGTAAAAGTTTGGGGAGCTTTATAAAAATAAAAATCATGCGGTTGGGCTGGGGGACATGGGGATTACTACTGTAAGGGGATTAATGCTAGGGGGAGGGATAGTAGAACGGGAGGGAGAGGGAGGGGGGAGGGAGGGGGGAGAAGGGCTGCAGCACGCATGGCAGGAATCTCCGGGAGGCCAGGTAGCAGGCAGTGTCCTATATGGACCTGCTAGCCTCCTGGTGGTCATTTTTTGGGACTTTGGGGGGGGACTACAGGAGAACCATATGGAACTGGGATGTGAGGTAAGGATTAAACTACACTACATGGTGGGGCCAGTAGTTGGGGGGATTATAGTTTTGGGGGTGGACATGCCCTTTAAGCCATTCACTGTATCATTAGGGTCTAATTAATTACATAGTAAGAATGTAAATTCTTATACATAAGAAGAATGTAAATTCTTATACATAAGAATACATAAAACCATCTGATCCTCTCCTCGTGCAACAATATATTGTAAAATCCAATGTAAAACATGCATAAATTACCTGTGGTACTCCCATTTTCCTACAAGCTTCTAAAAAGTTTTCAACATTTCTTCTGCATTTGGCCATGCTAAGCTTTGGCTACAAAGAAACAGATGAACAAATAAAATAAAAGAATCATTTGGGATTAGATAAATTCAACCTTTAAAGCTGGGTACACATATGAACGAGAAAGGGACGATTTTGCCGGAATCAGCCCTTTCTGGGCAATGCGTTTACCACAAGACCGAGCGGTTCCAATGAACGTTCACCATCGCTCCCTGTGCTAAAGTATAGGGAGTCAGCTGCGGTCATGGGAAACATGTCAGTCCCGAACGCTCTACCTATACTGTGTGTAAGACTGCATGTATGTTCATTTTTTCAAGACCCTGCTGATTAAGACAATGTATTGCTTATATATACTTGCCTTTCTAAATATTGTAATTTCTAACAAGATTGTGTAATCAAGCTCTCCAGCCCCCTACCCCAACATGATCATATTTATTATAGCCAGAAAGTTACATAGTGAAACTAGTATATCATGTTTTATCACTTTCCTATGGGCAAAGTGTGCCTGCCACTAGTTTGCTTATAAAATGAGACAAGGGGGAGCAGTACTTTGGGAATTTTCTGCATGATTTAATGTAATTCCATGTAATGTATTTCAACCTGGGTTGGTTTGAGACTTTAAGGGCTAGGCCACACTTGCGCATTTTTTACGGGTTTGTGTGCGTGTTTTGCAAATGCCATTTGGTTAAAATGAAAATCGCGGGGGATTTCCGATGTGAATGCGATTGTGCATACATTTCTGTTTTTGGTAACGCATGTGTTCACCATTTATGGTGCATTAACGCATGCGTTTCCACAACAGAAAACGGCAAAATCGCATGCGATAACGCACATGATTCCATGCGCGATTCCTGTACGTTGCAGTGTGGCCTCAGCCTTATTGCCCTTTAAAATGTATTTAATTATTGTTAATTTACTGGCATTAACCAGCAAACGAGTTATTCGCATTTAATTATCTCTGCAGGATAGAAGAGAAAGTATTTTTAACACTGCATAACCTTAAAAGAGCTAGAACCAAATCGTCCAGTTTTTTAACTAGAAGCATTCCTTCCCAGAACTCCATTGAATTGCAAGATAATACTTCAGTAAATGGCATGTACTTACAGTACATATTGCCTTCTAATTCTGCTAATGACATGTTGCCTCTGTAATTCCCTACAGATTGTTCATTATAATTTACTATTGTGGAAATAAACATTTTGCAGAGGAAGTTTGTGAAGGTTTCTAATTCATCCAGGTAATGGTGTATTTGTGGTATTCCATTAGATCAAATGGACTACAAAGTTGGGAAGACATGCCTCCTTGCAGAGAATGTTTTCCTATTGGCTGCATTGTGATCTGTCACTACAGTGAAAGAGAAGAGGAGCGGAGCACCAAGGGAGAGTTTGAATATGTATTCCAGAAGTTAGGGAAAGTACCCAAAGGTGAAGACTAAGTGATTTAGGTCCTTATCCTGGGTACTATGCAACTATGGATGAAGAGGAACTAGGGGGAGGTGAGTATAATTGTCTTTTTAAGGTGAGCTATAAAAGCTTTTGCTTTTAAATGTGAAGTTTCGGGTTCAGTTCCAATTGCCACATCTTCAATAATGTGTTACAGTTTGCCTATGTTAGCTTACTTTATAATTGTAAATAAAAAACATTTTCATTTTAACTTGACTTACACTGGCTGCAAATAAATCTTTAATGGGTTACATATCTTTGTATCTGCCTAATAATATGGAGTTTAGAGTTCAATTCAATTCCCAGTTTATTACATAAGCCTCAAATCAAAGAAACTGCTCAAAATAGTTTTCTTTTTCTAAAAATAAACAGCAAATGATGTTTGTTTAATAGTTGTTGCTATAGACGAAGAGACTAATGTTTAAGGTTCTGTTAACTTACAACAGCTGGAGAAGGCACATGGATACTCCCCACTGAACGAGGTCGAATTTGGTTAACTAAATGACAAAGAACAACTCCATCCATCAGAGCTGGTCCCAAGTCTTCAGGCAGGCAGATCTTTAATCTAAGTTCTATATTCTGAAAGCAAAGCACAACATTCATGAAGTTTACTTAACTTGCTCTGTGCAAATCTGAATCCCCAGTATAAGACATAGCTCCTTAACCTCCCTTTAAACTGGATTAAGGCAAGTCAATTTTTTTTATGGTCATTCCCTTTAAACTGAAATCAATCCTACTAAATGTGTCAAACCAAGATGCCCATTGCTACCTTGTCAAAAGCTTGGGGACTTATTTTTTAAAGGGTATCTATACTCTAAAAAATTGAATTTTCAAAAAATATACATTTAGATACAGCAAGATCCCGAATTTTAAATCTAAGCTGTAGATCCCGAGAAATCATCATTTTATTCACAGCATTTACAGGGAAAGACCTGTCACTCCAGGAGCAGAGATTGTAATATGTGACCCATTAATGACCCCTTACTAGGAGTTTCAGCTGCCTGCCAGCACACTTTCTGCAACAATTATGAGAATCAGCACAGAAATGTGGCAGGGGGTAGGGGGAGGGAGGGAGATGTGTACGGTAAGTAGAGCAGATTTCTATTAATATTAATAGGTGCAACTAGTTAAAGTCACAGTGGTTACATTTGAAAAGATACAAATATATGCTTGCATGTGATAAACAAAAAATCATTACAAACAAGTATTCTGGAACCACAAGGGGTCAAATAGAAAGAGAAAATAACACTGAATTTAT
This sequence comes from Hymenochirus boettgeri, assembly GCA_019447015.1. NCBI lineage: Eukaryota > Metazoa > Chordata > Amphibia > Anura > Pipidae > Hymenochirus > Hymenochirus boettgeri. The sequence continues at coordinate 257,845,714 of CM033470.1, read as the reverse complement.
GAGTGGTTTAAACAATCACATTTTAAAGGGAAAGTTTAGAGGAAAATATAATTTTTAAAATTCTTACAGGGAGATTCAATAAAAGTTCTTATTGTTTAAAATGGTGCTAATTTTGCTCTAAACCAATCAGATGTTAGCTTTCAAATGTTAAATAAAATCTGATTGGTTGGGGCAAAATTAGCACCATTTTAAACGATAAGAACTTTTATTGAATAACCCTGTTAGTTTATATTATGTATACATAGTTATTCTACATATTCTCTTCCATTTTGAAAAATCATTTGAATTTATATCCTTTGCTATTCCCTCCTGTTGACATTAGAGAACTGACATTTCAGGTTCTGTAACGGTCCTTCTTCCCAGAATGCACCACTAATGTGAAATGTTCCTAACAGTAATTTCTATTGATTGGCTGTTGGATGGGTCAAATATGTTCAGATCTCTACTGAGCAACTGAATTAACCAAGATGCTGGGTCAAGGGCAAGACCATAACGGTCTTATTTTTTAGTAAATAAATAATACTAAATAAATACTAACATCTTAGTATTTTAGAAGCATTTATTTATACACAGACAAAATGCTGAATAGGCAGGTATGGATGGAAAAAGGTTTAAAAGTATATGTATTTGCACTGAACTTCCCCTTTAATGCTTTATTAATAAAAATTATGTTAATATGCATTACCCATATTATTCTGACTCCAACAATATATCACTTGCCTAATTATTTTCTGAGATTTAACATGTAATATTTTCTGACATCTTTTTTTCTGAGCCCTACCCAGCAGGAAAATGTATTTTAAGGAATTCTGATGTCCTCATCTTACCCTCCTTTTCCTTACATAATCACTGACCAATCTAGCTCTGTATCTTTGTCAGCCAGTTAGATGGAATAGTCTAGGAAATGCATTTACAAACAAGCTGGCTTCCTGTTCAATACTATGGTCTTGATCTTGCTATAGCATGTCTTTTTCATGTACCAGTAGTTTTCAGTAAGAATTTTTTATGGGCAGTAGCAAAAACACAAGTTTAGTGTTCATTGCATTAAAGGGCATCTATAGTGAAAAACACAAATTGCCCCATTGCAAAGTTAAATTCATGTACTCTGTGCTGCCTTTCTTCTACAAACTCACGATAGGGTCCTCTGCACTCGTCCACACGTGGGTGCTAACTCCTCTGGATAATCCAACCCTTAACTGGATATTAAGTAACAGAAGACAGCAAAAAGCGAGGGTAGCACTCCAAAGCAAAATAGACTTAAATTTATTGAAGACCACACATATCACAACGTTTCGGGTGATGGAAGGAAGGGGGCAAGTTTTCCCCCCGAAATGTTGTGATATGTGTGATCTTCAATAAATTTAAGTCTATTTTGCTTTGGAGTGCTACCCTCGCTTTTTGCTGTCTTCTGCCTTTCTTCTACCTCTGTCAGTGACTCTGTTTTTCCATGGTGTCATATCTCTCTGCAGCACTCCTCTGTTACCTCCTCCATGACTTAACTCCGGCTGCCCGACAAGCTTATCATGTGCAGCAGGAGTTAAAAGTTCGACATCCTGAAAAACACACCGTTGCACAGTGGCCAATAGAAAGCAAGCTGTCCTGGAGACACAGAAGAGAAGGGAAAACAGTAGGTCTGCAATACGATCTCTCTCTTAGTGACCCATCATCAATCCGTGAAAGCTATCAAGAAGGGGGGTCAAGTGCAGCCCTATCTCTGCAGTCAATCTATACCGCTCTCTCCCTCCCTGCTAATGTTCTATTTGTAACAGAGCAGGAAGGAGGGAGGGACTTGAGCAGGTAAGAGGGTGACATCACTGGGATTTGATTGACAGCACAAGTAGGAGTAGAGGAATGCAATCACGTCTTCTTCTAATTTGTGTATCTTAGGACACAGAGGAAAACTGAAGAAAGTGAAGACACTCTGGGGGTTGGGGAGAATTATAGAACACATGGAAGGAAAAGGAAAAAAAGTCAATTTTCCCATATATGCCCTTTAAATTTCCTAAGCAGTGACACATTACATCTGACTGACTGATTAAGTGGACAGGAATGCATCTACGTTGTCAGCCACCACTAACCTATCAAGCATATTTCAGTTATTGTAAGGCTGAGGCAAGATAAGAGGTTTTCAGGGAGATTCAATAAAAGTTCATATCATTGAAAATTGTGCTAATTTTGTCCCAACCAATCAAATGTTAGCTTTCAAATGTTGGAGGGTAAATAAGATCTGATTGTTTGCAGCAGAATTAGCACCATTTTTAACAATAAGAACTTTATCGAATCTCCCTGAAAGATTTCCATTTAAAAGCAGCCAAGTTACATTTTCATTCACTGCAGGTAAAGATCTCAAACTTAAATAGTAATACAAAATTTAAATTACCTCTCGCATTTGATCTATGAGCTCTTTTTCCTCTCGCATTTGTTCCATTTTTCTCCGTATTGTGAACTGAGGATCTACAGATTCCAAGTTCCTTTGTGTTCTGACAAAGACTGAACATGTAACACAGAAAAACACATATTTGTGAAACAATAATTTTCAGGTTGAAAGCGCTCTCTGTAATCTAATGGCCAACAATGAAATTACCTAAAGGGAAATTTAGTGGTTTATCACACTGAAACACATATATTACTTACAGGGTTGTTCAATAAAAGTTCTTATCGTTAAAAATGCTGCTAATTTTGCCCCAAAAGTATCTAGTGCTGGGCAGAGCATTACTTTGACTGTCCAGCTCCCCTGGCTGCTGTCACTATAAGGAAGATTAGTAGCCCATGTCTTATATTAGAAACAGGGTTGGTATACCCTAGGAAATTTGCTGTACTTGTGAAAGGTGCTCAACAGTATCAAAACACAATATTTCAGGGCAAAGTGCCCCCTTCCTCAGAAAATCTAAATAAATACTATTTGACTTTGGAGCATGATAGGAATCTATCTAGGAAGAATTATCAAGAAAAGCCCCACACTGGGAGCACCTAGTGTTATTTCAGATAGAAAAGAAACAGAGAATAGGGGCTATTGGCTAGACCACAAAGGGATATTCAAATGTTGTAACTTAAAGGGAATGTCCACCCTTTAAAAAAACTTTTGATATGTGGTAGGGCTTGCTCCCCCAGCCCCAACCGCATTAATCTTATGTGCAAAAACTCCCCCGATAGTTACTTCCCTTCCCTCTATCCTTCGCCGCACTGCCCGGCCCTCTGCTTGCATGGAACTGCAAGCAGGGGGCGGGACCGGCAGCCGCGTCTGTGATTGGCTGAGAGGCAGCCAATCACGGGCGCGGCTGCAGGCAGTTCAGAACGCCGGAGGAGAGAGGGAAGGTAAGTAGAGATCGGGGGAGTTTCTGCAAATAGAATTAATGTACAATTTCCCCCTCTGCTAGGCTCCTGGTGGCCAGTTTTCTGGACTTTGGAGGGGCATTGCAGGACAACCATTTGGATCTGGGATGTAAGGTAAGGATTTTTCTACACTACACAGTGGGGCCAGTAGTGGGTTAAATTATAATTTTGGGGGTGGACATGCCCTTTAAGATGCATAATCTGTGGGGCTGTGACTTCATGTTTTCACTCAACTGTCACAGGTAAGAACTAGGTTAACAAATATTATGCAAACTGCAATACAAAGTCTGTGATATGCCCGTTGAAGTGCCTGAAGTGTCATGCACAATATGTGGCCTTTACCACGTGTAGCCTTAATTGTAGGATTAGAGAACATACACTATCAATAAAAAATTTTAACAATTCAACACCTATTGGTAAACATTTGCTGTGTGTGCTTACTCAGAGTGGAAATATTGAAGTGTAAAAGTTATTGAGAAAGTGTCCCCCTCTTGGAGAGGGGGAGACTTTCTCAAACACATAGGGAAAACGGAAGTATTTTGGATTTTCCAGTTACAAACAAGAGTGCCACTATTTACCATATAAGTAAAAGTTGTTTCTTTTATATAATTGTACATATTTATGGTTTATATTTGTTGTATAATATGGGGTTAAATTAACTATGGACACATCCCCACCTATTAAAGGAGATGTGCTAGACCATGACATCATCTACTGCTAAGGGGGTGGACCCCGAAACGCGTTAGGTGATGTCTCCTTGTGGACCATGCTTTTAATGGTGTATAGACGATGATGTGCAAGCTTTTCTTTTCTTTCTTTTAAGACTGGCGGTACAGAGACCACATGGACCTGCACCTGGAGTCCAGCATTTACCCTCATATGTTTTCTGGCATCTCCCCCTACCTCCTGGAACTGCTTTGAAGTGGCCATCACTTGTAAGTACAATATAAGTCTAATTCGTTACTGACCTTTAATGTCCTTATATTTTAAATAACTTCTAAATTATGACTTATATACTTATAATTTACAGTAGTGGATACAGTAACCCTTATAATAAAATATAATGATATCAAAATAAAATCAGGAGTTCCCTGACCTGTATAACTCAGCCTGTGTCCTAGTACCTTTATATGGACATGGAACTCCTCAGTGACTTCTAATATCCTTATAATTTACATTAAGAGCTATTATCCCTTATTAATACGTGATATAGCAAATATAGAATTACAGCCCATACAATTAGCAGCCCATACATATATACGATTTTACTTACCTGGCCGATCGCTCCCACAACATTAGACCGATCCTGAACCGCCTTTCCCATTCTTCTATGCGACCGTAAATGAATAGGATTTGTGATCGCATGTTGGTCGCATAGAAGAACGGGAAAGACGGTTCCAGCAGGATCGATCTAATGTCGCGGCAGCACTCAGTTGGGTAAGTAACATTGGATATATGTATGGCCATGTTTAGACACATGGGTACACAAACAGACAACGTGTCATCCTTGAATAGCTCTAGCCAGACTCAGTTTCTTTGTGTTAAGGTGTGAAAAGCTCTAAAAAGGATCCAGCCTCCAGATAAACAAACACCACAAAATTGGAAAGACACCAAGTTAGCAGTTTTCTGGGACCAAAATTTTTAGCTTTACATTAAAAACCTCAATTTCTTTTGTAGTGAAATTTCTTAAATTATCTTTATAAACAGATTAAAACAATCTTTATTCGGATTCTAAATAATATGTTTATGCTGTCTTGGTGATGTTTTGCTTATAAGGGACACATTACTGAGTGCCGACGAACAACTGTATTCGGCACTTCCGATTGATCGGGAAGGATGGTCGTTATCGGCTCCCTTTACTTGAAGTAGAGGGAGCCGATACGATTGTGCGGTGTATGGCCACACGGCTGACCGTTCGCCATACCGCTTATGGAGATTGGTTGGGTCCATGTGTGCTGTTCCCTCAGCATGTATGCAGACAGATACCAATGTGATCTGTCAGCACACATGCTGTGGGATTGCATGTGTATGGCCAACTTAAGAGTCTTCTCACACTTACCTCCCACACCACAGCCAAAAACTTGGGATACTCAACTATATCGTTTATATTGTATTGTATTCTAAATTATATTGTGTAGAATATACAGAGAGACAGACAAAAACAAGCATAAAAAAAACTTAAAATACATTGGGCTTGTAAAGCAAAGAATGTACAGAAAGGGACCTAAAATATATGCATACCTAAAATATAAAGAAAACAGTCCAGCATCCATGCTAACCCCAGGACTACAATATAAATTACAGCTGCCCTACCACAAGACAAAAGAATTACAAACCACTCTAAAAAATAATATTACCAAAATTGTATTACACAACATCTCCCTAATAAAATTATATGCAGAATTTTTTGCCTTCTCTTATTATTGTGGTGGAAACCAGAGTTCCCAGAGGAAACCCACGCAGATGTGTCCAATGGCTGGCTTCAAACTCAGGATACGAGTGCCATTTGAACCTACAGAGGCTGGTAATGTTCCTTTTTCTGTGGCTAAATGACGGATGGGGCTGGTTATTGCTAAACTCTAAGAAATGACTGTGTACTGGTACAGTATGGAGGTATGGGTGACCCTGAGGCTACATGGGGATACTGGCCTTGGACATAGGTGACTGGGTGCACTGTACCGGACTAGGATAGGTGGCTGGGTGCACTGTACAGGGATAGTATAGGTGGCTGGGTGCACTGTACAGGGATGGTATGGGTGGCTGGGTGCAATGCACTGTACAGGGATGGTGGACTGGACGTTGGGGGAAACAGGCAATGTAAGTAGAGATCAGGAGAGTTTTTCTGCAAATAACTACAGCGGTTGGGGGTGGGAAAGGGAGCCCTACACTACAGAAAAGGGGTTTGAAGATAGGGGGAGGGAGAAATGGGAGGGAGAGGGAGGGTGGAAGGGCTTCTCTGCGCATGACCAAATTCTCCCGGAGGAGAGACAGGAGGCAGATACAGAATGGGACACAGGCAGGCTCCTGGTCTTTACTTTATGGGACTTTAGAGGGACATTGCAGTGCAGCCATTTGGAGCAGGGATGTAAGGTAAGGATTTTACTACACTACACAGTGGGGCCAGAAGTGGGTTAATAGTTATAGTAATGTAGTTTTGGGGGTGGACATGCCCTTTAAAACTGCAATGGGGAAGGTGTCGAAACAGCATTGAAAATTTGTGTTGAATCCCCTCACCTCTATTCAGGCTTGATTTCTTTTTTTGACATAAATTACTTCCTTGTTGCACCAAGTTAGTTGGGCCTAAACCTAGTTTAAGCCAAACAATTCTGAAAAGATACAGAGTAAACTGTGGAATGGGGGACTCTATCAACAATTTATAAAAAGAGCAGGAAGAGAAAATATCTAGTTTTCAAAGCTGCCGGGCATTGTACACAAAGTACTTTACCTACCATTGTCTAGGTTTTCTTCTGTGGAGGTAACCTTTTTATTTCTCTCCCACTTTTGTGCCTGTGTAAAGGTAGTACACACGTGTGATCGCTGGTGCTAGCAATTGTTCTGTGTATGGGCAGTTTCTTGGACGAAACGGCCATTCGGTCGGGGATCGTTGCCCAACTGGCCGGATAGATCTTCGAACGATCGGCCATTTCGGACAAGAAAGTGCCCAAAACACGGCGCACGATTATCGCCCAAAACGGCTGTTCATACATATCGTGTGTCGCGGCGGGGGCACCCCCGATCGCATGTGTGTATGAACCTTTAGTTTGTTGAAGGAGATAGGAGGAAGGACAAGGGATGTGTTTGCAGAAGGGATATCAGAGGGGGTCCACAAAAAGCAAGAAAGTTCCAGAATAAATCAGATTTGCACTATCAATATATTAAATATGCATTCATTTAAAAACTCTTATCTAAATGTATTGAACAAAAAATGTTGAAGTCAAAAAGTATATTAATATCTAAAATTGATACTAGAGTCTAATTGAAAGTATTAAAGCAAATGAATACCAAACAGCACTAAAACAGAAGACTGTACTTTGTCTTAAATTAATTACATGGATGTTAGCAAATTCACCTTAATGTGCCTTATTGTGCAGCTTTCCAGTCCCTAAGGTGAGGGCTCTGCTATATTTCTTGCACATACCAAATGCTGAGCAAAAGCTTGTTACAGCAGGTTACAGCCCACTAAAAGTCCCTGTCATACATGGCCATCTAATCATATGACCATTTCTGAATATGCTTTTACATTATAATATACATAATGGCTTTAATTCTTACATCAATATTCTGTCTGTATTTTTAAAAGTAAACTTACCAGATCGAGGTTTAAGGCCAAAAGCTACCGAACTGTGCATAGGTGATATTGCAGGAGTATTGTCGTGAGTCTATAAAAAGAATAAAACACACACTGTATAAATACTTTAAAATATGTTAATATAAAAACACTTCCAGACTATCTATGTATATACTCTTATAAGGAGGGGAGAGAAGCAGTACAGACTGGTCTAGTTTAAATCAGCTCCCTAGATCTGTAACTGGTCTAAAGCTGCTAAATTGTAAAACCTTTTGCAGATAAGGCATAAGTACAGGTTTTCTTCTTAGTTAAAGTAAACTTTCATTTTAATTGAGAAAGCAGTATTTTAAGACCACATTTCTCAACGTGACGAAGATGTGTGCTAATGGGGTTTCCGGTTTCCTTGTGTAAAGATATAATTATTTTTAAAAGAGCTTAGAGAGTAGGGTGTTTTACCTATATATACATTTTCATTTGAGTGGTGAACATACAGTATTTTTTAAATAGATCCAAATGGAGCAACTGTGTTCAATATGTGATCAATGTCTGAGCCCACAGATTGAGGATTTTCCAAAATGCTTACTGGTTGTGGACTAATTATTAGCAGAAAAAGTAAACTGTGAAGAAAAAAGGCTATAGGGATGTTTTTTTGGAAAAATTGATCAGGCATTTAAGCAATAATTGCCAATCAAGTGGTCTTCAATACATGTTGTTGGTACTTATTAAAAGGGGAACTAACATCTCTAGATAACATTTTACCAATAGATAGAGCACATTATCAAAGATACAACAAGCTGTGACTCACATTTCCCTTTGCTGTGGCTTTTGGTTGATTTAAAACATTAAAGGGCATGTCCACCCTTAAAAATTGTTTTTAATATGATGTTCCCCCATGTCTGGCAGCCCCAACCGCATATATTTTATTTTCCAAAACCCCCCAAACTCTTACTTACCTCCCCTCGTTCCTCCGCCGCACTGCCGGCCCTCTGCTTGCGAGAATGCAAGCAGAGGGGCGGGACCGGCAGTCGCGTCTGTGATTGGCTGAGCAGCAGCCAATCACGGACGCGGCTGCCGGTCATTCAGTGCAGCGGAGGAAAGAGGAGAGGTAAGTAAGAGTTTGGGGAGCTTTTGGAAAATAAAAATATGCGGTTGGGGCGCAGACATGGGGGAAATCAATTAAGGGGGGTTATGCTAGGGGAGGGATAGTAGAACGGGAGGGAGAGGGAGGGAGAGGGAGGGGGAGGGAGGGGGGAGAAGGGCTGCAGTACGCATGGCAAATATCTACCGGGATGTGAGGTAAGGATTACACTACACTACATGGTGGGGCCATTACTGGGGGGGATAATAGTTTTGGGGGTGGACATGCCCTTTAATATGTGTGTCTGCTCCCACAATCCACCTATTTGTACTGTTGGAAGTCAATGCTCTCTGGTGAACAACAGATCAAAACAAGGAAGCTGCAGCCTAGATTTCTAAAAGTTGACAGCCAATCATATTACAATATATAGACTTGCCTCTATTAGAACATCCTGCCCCTCAGACACAGAACAGAAATTTAGAAGTGTAGAAAACACAGCATTGAGATTCCTTTCCACACATTCCTTTGTATTTCATACAAAAAAAAAATCTTTACAGTTTTTTTGCAATCAAACTTTTGAGAGAAAAAAAGAAAAGAAAAACAAAATCACAAGAAAGCCTGGTGATTTGAACCTGTGGCCTCATGGTTCTTTAGACTGCTTTAGACTGCTGAGCCCCCACAGCAAAAACAGAACAACAGGTACATTAAAAAACTTTAGCTTTTGCTAGGGACAGAATGTAAACAAACAAACAAAGGCAGTAAAATCAGCTGACTATTCTGTAATGTTCCTGTATTGTTTAAAAATAACAAGTAGCATTCAAGGTCTTATCCACAGGGACTTCCACATTGGCATGGAGACACTTGTATAGAAAATATGTGCATAGATACAGAGAATAGTGGGGTCAGGGGGTGTGGCCAAAAGGTGCAATGCTCTCAAGGCTTTTTGACTACATTGCCTGTAAGTTGTACTGGCAACAGCATGGAAGCCTTCTTAGTTACAGAATATACTTTTTACATGTGTGTAAATGCAACATAGTAGAGAGAAGTCCATTGTGTACTGGAGAGAAAAGGTTTACATTAGGAATAAAAAGTTTAGTTCTTCTTATGGGGATAGGTTTCTTACCGACAATGCAATAGTTTAAATCTTGGTTACAACTTAAGCTGGTCTAAAGACCATATTTTACAAGCAGTGTTTTTTTTATCTTGAAATGTTCTTATCTGACCCATTGTGATCTCAAATTTATTGCATGATGGTTCGTACACAGGTGTGTATAAAAGGCCGCTTCAGGTGATAATCGTCCCGTGTATGGGCATTTTATCAGCCGAAACGGGCATTCATTCGGAGATCATCATCACCAGTCAGATCTCCGAACGAGCGGCCGTTTCGGCCGATAAAATGCCCATACATGGGCAAGCAGACGTTTGTACACATCGTGCATTGTGGGTCGAACCTTTAGACAGATTAGGCATTTGTCTTTTGAGAGATAGGACATCTGTCTAATGTCTGAGTAGTGTATGGGCATCTTAAGACTACAATTTGCTTTACTTACCTTTACTTGAAAAAAAACTCTTGCATAAAAATACTCTTCTTATTTAAAAAAAACAGATAATGGTAAAATGGCTAAATTTCTATTTTACAGAAAATGCCAACAAAGTAAAATTCAATAATTTTAGACTTCTCCTCTCTGTGCTCAAACACAAACCAGAAAGCAAATAAATTACATACCTTTTGTGGGGAATCGGCAGACACTGGAGCCTCAATAATAATCTCATCCTAGATTAAACAATTCCAAATATACAGTTAGTTTACTTTTTTTAGCTTAATATTTACTTCTGACTTGAAGGGAATGTCCACCACTCCACACACAAATCTTTACCTGCTAGAAAAAAAAACAAAAAGCAGGACTTATGTTAAGTTATGTTTAAAATTACCAGTTCCGCTCCAACACTGAGCTATTATACTTACATGCTCCTCCTCGATCTACCGCCGCGGCTTTCCACTTCCGGGTAAGGCAGTCATTGTCGGTCGTGACGTCCAGGCCAATCACTGACGTCCAGGCCAATCACTGACTGCCATTCCCGGAGCAGTCTCCACTGCGGCTGCTCAAGAACAGAAAAAGAACAGAGCAGCCACAGTGGAGACTGAGTGAGGAAACCGGAAGTGGCGGTGGAGCTTGTAAGTACAATGACAATGGGAGCGGATTTGGTAATTTTATACATAACGAGGTCCTGCTTTTGGGGGGTTTTGTAGCAGGTGTAGAGGGGTGGACAGTCCCTTTAACATTGGGAACTGAGCTAAAAGTTTGATGTTAAGTCGTTCTCCCCCACCCCCACCACCCGACATCTGTGATATCACTGTAAAAGATTGACAAGTTCATTAGCATCTTCTGTTTGTCCTTTTTAATTAGATTTCTCCCACTATTTAGCTTTAAGCTATTAAAAGAGCCCCTGTCCAAGCACAAAGGATTTGACATTTTTTTTTTTTTTGCTTTCCTTTTTTCAATAATGAATATGTAAATACCAGCAGTGTAAAGCGACAGGGCTACACATTATTACAGATATCGCAAGAACCATAGTACACAGAAGACTATTCTATTTAATAACATTTCTGTCATCTAGCAACAGGTTTGATGTTGTTTTTGGTTGAGCATTTCCCCTTAAAAATAACATTTATTTGTATTTCAGGCATCAATTTAACAGCAATATCATATATCCCCTGTATTGTTTCCTTATATAACACATACAAAATGGTGCTATTTGTGCTTAGGTAAAACAATGTTTGCGATTGAAAATGTGTTGTATTCAGTAAGTTCTTATAGCCAAGAGCTGTGATTAAGATTTACTAAATAAAATTATTTATTAAATTGAAAATGTGTTATCTAGTTAGTAGCTGGGGAAGTTGAACTTTATATAATGAGAATAGGAAACACTGCAATCTATTACCTGAAAGACTGAAGACATCTGTAAGTCAATCTGGCCACTGAAAAAAGCAAAAATACCCAATTAGCCTAGGATGTTTCTTTATGTTATTATACGGTTATTACGTGAAACTGAAATAGCAGAGAAACACACTTCACTGATGTACTGGAGAAAGCTAATTCTGAGGCATCTTGCACAGGATACAGGTTTATGGTGTCTTCAATGTCCAAACTTAGTCTGGAAAAGAAGAAATCTAAAATATTTGGACTGAAATGCAATACCTGAAAAGAAGACAGAATAACACTTCCAGTGGAAACCCCCAGAAACCTGAAACTGATTTCCTTTTACTCCATATTGGTCAGTAACACGTACCTTGTTGGACGCTGCAACAAATCAACAGCCTCTCTCAACTGCTCTATCATTGCTGTGCTTCTGAATTCTTGCTTTTCTGATGCGTTTTTACTGCAAGACAAATAAAATATTCTTTAGAATATAGCAACAGGGCAGCAAAAACCTTCACATCTACAGGGAACATGTCACGTTTGTCACAATTAACCTGACTTACTATGACTACTGCTATTAACAATGTATTGGGAATAGCTCTTAAAGGGCAAGTTCACTCAAAAAAAACCCTCTAAAATGCATGTTACCCCTAAACCCCACTTTCGTGATATACACAGCTTCCAAAAAACGCTCCTGGACCCAGTCCCTCTCCGTCTGTGCCACCCCCTGCTCCTGGTTCGAGCAAAAACAGGAGCAGGGGACTTCTGCGCCGACAGTCGCTTTACTTCCTGGTAGGAGCGGTGAGGGGGCCGTGCAAAGTAAGAAAGTTCAGGAGCATGCGATTATCGTGAAAGTGGGGTTGGGGGGGGTAGATTACATTTTGGAACAAACCTTTTTTTTCAGTGAACATGCCCTTTAACTGACTTACAATATTACACCATTTGTTTCAGACTTAAGAAAGGCCCTGGGGCAAAAAAGTTGTGCTGTGTTTTCTCTGCACTTTATGGTCTTAATAAATATGGGCTCACCCTTCAATATTTGTTTGTGAATATTCTTAAACACCAACTAGGAGATGGCTGGTATAGGGATTATCTGACCCATACCACTTACATGAATTCTCATATGTTTCAGACTTAGCATCCTATCTTAAACTTTCCTAAATAACATTAGCAGGATTTACTGATGTTACACACTGCAAAACCAGTTTTAAACACATGCATTGGCACATAACCCTAAAAAGCATCCTAAGCACAGAGAATGTGTGGGAATGGATATTTTATCAATGCAAATCTGTATATAGTAGAAAACAAATTCCATACCATTGTTTTATTTAAAAAAAACCCTCATGACAAACAGACAGACAAAATAAAACTCAAATACAAGGGTGTTCATTAATGTATCTTCCTTTGCATTAAAATTATTTTATAAAAAAAAATCCTAATTGCTTTTCAATGTAATCCACGTTGACTTCAAAATAATTGCAGCCTTGTTTACCGCTACCACTAAAAGCATGCGCTATATTCAATATAGCAATATATTCAGTATATATCCAATATAGCAATAGTGTCTCTCGGTATATCGGCTTCCCATTTATTGGGCATCGCACTAACAAATATAAACATATATTAAAATAATTGATTTTTGGGTTTTGACTTTTTGTGGTTTGTATTGTATTGTGAAAGTTAAGGTTTCTCCATTGGTTCTTGTTTGGGGCTGACTTGTACGGTTCAAGCGTAATGGCGGTAAACCCACTATTCATCGTAAATAACAATTGTACTTAATTGGGAGCTGATCTTTGGCATTATCAAATAAATATCGATCAACTGAAATGCCTATAACATTAATAAACTAATCTTTCTTAACTGTCGTCTCCTCCCTTTTTACACATTTGCTGCAGATGCCTCCACAAAAGATGTCTCCTTATATAGGGGTCATCATTTACACCCAACCCCATAGAAATTACTTGACTCATATATAATCTTATCGTACAAAAAGTTTCCTGTGGCTTCTTCTTTTCCTTTAAGTTAAAATGATGCTCCTGAATGGATAGTTTCTTGTTTGCTCACAGGTAGGTATGTTTTTCATCCTCTCATTCTGAGTGCTTACTATGAAATCAAATCAAACTGCATTTGTGGCATATCAAGACATGTCCTGAACTCCAGTGACACGTTCAGATCTGTAACACAAATACATAATACTTAGGAAGATAAAATAATGAACACCCATCAAAAACTTAATGACAAAGGACATTATGGACTAAAACCCCATTCTTTTAATAAACAAGACACAATTTAATTTGGCAATAAGTTTCTTTAGCTAAAAATTCTTCACATAATTTCTATATTATGACTTAAATCGGACTTTTAGGACATTCTTACACTGTTATGAACTTCAAAGGACACAAAAAGCTTTCTTGTGAAATATGCACATGAAAGCAACAATCCAAAGTTCTAATTAGGAAATAACATTGATTCAACAAAAATAAAATGGTCCAGATTTTATATCCTAACTCACCATTAAGGGCTAGGCCACACTGATGCACTTTTAAGCGCACACTAGTGTGGCCTAGTTGATGTGGCCACAATAGAGCGCTGCTGAGGGTTGCATCTGTGATCTGGCAAAGCGCTCTCGCACGCAACCACGAGTATTAAAAAGGACAAAGACTGATTCACTTTGAATGACCTATTAAAGTGGAACTATGTTCTCCGTACAAGGTGCCTTTATTAAAAAGAGCACACTGCTACATTTAAAATGACTCCAGAATCTTCCAAGTCTATCCAAAGTTACAGCAGTATAGAGGGTGTTTTTCCTGCTAGCACGGTGAGCTGTGATATCACCAACACTTGGGGTCTGCCTCCAAGTTCAAGGTTGGAGTATGTCCACTTCTGGGACAGAGCATCATCAGCTGAATCATAAGCCCTGCCCCCGAACTCCTTAATCATTTTTAAAGGGCATGCCCACCCCATTTTCTGTAGTGTAGGGATACTTCCTCCAACTCCAACGCTATAGTAGTTTCCTGCAAAACTCCCCCGATCATTACTTACATTGCCACTTTCCCCCAGCGATCTCTAATAGTATAGTATTTGAGGTTGAATAAATACATATGTCCATCCAGTCCAACCCATCTAGCAATATCCTCATTTCCTGCCTAACTGTTGATCCAGAGGAAGGCAAAAAAAAAACCACCAAATTTATGAAGGGGAAAAAAATTCCTTCCTGACTCCAAGTGGCAATCGGAAATTTCCCTGGATCAACTCTACTTATGTATCAATACCAGTAACTTGCAACATTCCTTGTTTGAGGAAACTCATACAGCTTTTTTTTTAAACTGACCAATGAACCTGCCATAACAACGTCCACTGGAAGACAGTTCCATAGCCTTACCGTTCTCACAGTGAAAAACCCTTTCCGAGCTTGAAGCCTAAACCTTTTTTCTTCAAGTCTTAAGGGATGGCCACGTGTCCTCTGACATGCTCTATTGGTGAACAATGTCCCAGATAGTTTTATTGTATGGCCCGTTAATGTATTTATACACATTAATCATATCCCCACGCAAGCGCCTTTTCTCCAGCGTACATAATTGTAACTTTTCCGGTCTCACATAGTAAAGCTCCCCCAATCCCCTTATTAATTTTGTTGCCCTTCTCTGAACGCTTTCCATTTCAAAGATGTCCTTTTTTTACACAGGATTCCAAAATTGCACTGCATATTCCAAATGAGGCCTTACCAATGCTTTGTAAAGAGGGAGAATAACATTTTCCTCCCTTGAATCCATACCTCTCTTTATACAAGACAATACCATGCTGGCTCTGGCTGTTGCCACCTGGCACTGCTTACTTCCTTTAAGTTTGTTATCCACCAAAACTCCAAGATCCCTATCCAACAGGGATTAACTTAACACAGAGCCATTTATAGTATAAGCAGCACAACGATTTTTAAGTCCAAAATGCATCACCTTACATTTATCAACATTGAATCTTGTGACAATCTATGTAGATCCCCCTGCACGATTGCACATCCTCTGAAGTTTTTAATGGTCAACAAAGTTTTGTGTTGTCAGCAAACACAGAAACCTTGCTGACAATACCCACTTCCAAATCATTAATAAATAGATTAAATAGAAGCGGCCCCAACACAGAACCCTGTCGCACTGCACTTAGCACTTTAGTCCATAATGATGAAGCTCCATTAACAACTACTCTCTGGATCCTATTAATTGATCAATTTTCTATCCATGTACAAATGTGCCTCCCCAGACCAACAGACCTTAGCTTATACATTAGTCGCCTATGAGGGACTGTATCAAAAGCCTTTGCAAAATCCAAGTAAACTACATCTACTGCTATGCCAGAGTCTAAATTTCTACTCACTTCCTCATAAAAGCCAAGCACGTTAGTTTGACAAGATCTATTCCACCTAAATCCATGCTGGTTACTTAGAACTTCCCACCAATGGTCCAAAGATGTTGGCTAGGTATTTTGCCACCTTGTATGTTACAGAGTTGATGCTGCTGACTATAGGTCTTAGTGGTGCCCCTTCCTTATGTATCTTTGGGAGTCCATATATGCATGGATGTGCCTCACCAGGGTAGAGACGATGATACATTGCTTGATCAATGGCTTTATCCTTTTGAAGCTGTTGTAGTAAATCTGTGACCTCTCTCTTGTACCGGCTGGTGGGATCCCTTGTTAAAGCCTCATATGTGTTGTTATCGGCCAGGAGCATGGTCACCTTGGCATGGTAGTCAGTCTGAGGTGTTGAGTACCACTGTGCATCCTCCCGGTAGAATGGCGATACTGGAATCTTTCTTGGGGGATATTAAGGCCCTTCTTTCCTGTGTGGTCAGGTTAGATGAAGGAGTTTTAGCACTGGCTAAGGCTGCAGATACCTTAAGGCGAAGTTGTTCTGCCTCACTCTGTGGTACCTTATTATTGTGGATTGAGGCTTCTGTGGCTGCTATAATATCCACCACAGGGATGGCTTTAGGCGTGGCTTTAGGAGTGTTAGGCCTGTTAGACAAGTTTCTCACCCATTCCTCCTTGTTTGATGAAGTGACAATTCCCTCCTTTTGTATCCAAGGTAGTTGTTCTCCTTTGGGGGTGTTTTGGGATGACAGAATAGAGAACTTGTTCTGTTGCCTTTTTTTGCACTTACAGTGCTGAGAAAGCTGTGCTTGTTTGGTGAACTCCATCACTGTTTCCCAGATGGCCACAGAGCATGCTGGTTACTACTTATAATGTCAGTCCTTGCAACATACTCTAGAACATGTTCCCTTATTAAACGTTTCAGTATCTTCCCCACCACTGAAGTTCAACTTACAGATCAGGGCCTTCTGCTTGCATGAAACTGCAAGCAGGGGGCCGGACCAGCAGCTGCGTCCTTCTGGCTGTGAAGATCGCGGGGGGAAAGAGGCAAAGTAAGTATAGATCGTGGGAGAATTGCAGGAAACTACTATGGGGTTGGGGGAGGGAGCCCTACACTACAACAAATGGGTTTTGTGCTAGGGGGAGCAGGGGCGTGTTTAGGAGGGGGGATTCCTGGTGCCTGGAATACCCCCTTTCTGCTGTTCTACCTCTCCTGGTGCCCATAGACTGTTACATAGTTAATTCTAAATAGAGGTGGGGGGGTTTGACACCAACTGTCTGCCATGTACAATGCTGTTTTGACACCTTACCCTGGGTGTTCCTATAACTCTTAGCCACTATGCAATTCCGCCCCTAACACCTGGCTGTGATATGCTAATTGCTAATTGGGATTTTCCAGGGTACATAATTGCCACAGATTCTTGTACAAGTCATTCTGAATTGAGAAAGCCAGTCGGATGACTAGCGAAACATCTTCAAGAACTAAACTTCAAGTCCAGTTGATCTAATTTAATAAACAAAAGACACAGCATTTGTTTGTTTCAAAAATGTATCCAGTCTGCCCTTTGATTGACAGCAGCATAGAGATCTGTATCAATATTAACCCTGCAATATATATATATATAACACAGACAGGAATGATTGTTCCATAAATATGTTTGTTATCGGCTTCTACTGCAAATTCTGTCAGATCCCCCGTCAGTGTCACAGCTCTAGCTTTAAAAGACACTAATGATAATGTAGTGCAAATGTGGATTTATCAGTAAAACCGAATGTTATGCTGGGTACACACGGTGTACTTGTACAAGAATCTGTGGCACTTATGTACCCTGGAAAATCCCAATTAGCATATCACAGCCAGGTGTTAAGGGCGTGATTAGATAGTGGCTAAGAGGTGTTATAGGAACGCCCAGAGTAAGGTGTCAAAACAGCATTGTATATGGCAGACAGATGGTGTCGAACCCCCCCACCTCTATTTAGGCTTGGTTTCTTTATTTTCACATAAATGGCCTCCTTAACACCTCTCTTGAACCAGTCACGTTCCTTTGCCAATATGTTAACATTACAATCTTCAAAGGTATGTCCTTTATCCTTAAGATGCAGGTACACGGATGAGTCCTGTACAAGGGGGGGTTCGACACCATCTGTCTGCCATGTACAATGCTGTTTTGACACCTTATTCTGGGCGTTCCTATAACACCTCTTAGCCACTATCTAATCACGCCCTTAACACCTGGCTGTGATATGCTAATTGGGATTTTCCAGGGTACATAAGTGCCACAGATTCTTGTACAAGTCATTCTGAATTGAGAAAGCCAGTCGGATGACTAGCGAAACGTCTTCAAGAACTAAACTTCAAGTCCGGTTGATCTAATTGAATACAACAGATATTACAGGGGAACCATTTGAAGCTGGGATGTAAGGTAAGGATTTTACTACACTTCACAGTGGGGCCAATAGTGGGTTAAGATATAGTTTTGGGGGTGGACATGCTCATTAAAGCTAGCCACAAGCCTGAAAATATTCTTTTATCTCTCCCTAAAATGTGCATAGGTAGAGGAATGGACAGAGAATGTACAGGTCTGTAACTAGATTCAGAAAAGATAATTTTTTGAGGTTGGGGCCAGGGGCATGCCTAACATGAAGCAAACTGAAAGGTTTGCTCACTGCACCACTGTGGTCACATAGAAAAGAAAAAAAAGAAAAACATCCTTCTACCCTCAATACATTTCAGCCACCAGGTTGAACAACACAGGAGTTCTGTTACTAGAAGGAGAAGAGAATAGGGCATGTGCTTTACCTTGTAGTGTCTGCACTGTGTGGACGTAGCAGAATGGACAGTACAGCAAGTTGTACACTAACAGCAGGAATGTTGTACAGGAGACAGAATTGCAAGATTCAAACTATCTTCATCCTGGCAGTGGGTGGGACTTCCACCCTTCCCCATGGTTTGGGTTAAAAGTTGGGACTGAAGACATGGTGCTAACACACAATCAGGGGGCAGGTTGAATCCATGTGCTGCCTGGGCCCTAGGTGTTAGTGTGGAAATGCAGTATGATAGGAACTGTGGTCAGAGAAGAAATATATTTAGTTTAATTAACCCTTCTGTGTGCATGAGTCTGCGTTTGTCTATGCACGTCTGTGTATCTGTATGCATATGTGCCTGTCTGTATGCTTGTATGCCATTCTCTATGCAAGTGTATCTGCATAAATTCTGTCTGTCTGCGCTTGTGACTGTGTGAGTGTGTATATTTGTATGGATGTGTTTGTCTGCATGTGTGCAAGCAGGGGCACACCTACCATGAGGCAAATTGATAAGTGCGCCCCTGTTGTCCACTAGAAAGGTGGCAGTTAGTAAAAATGAAATTAAATGTACCACAACCAGAGTGTGCAGGAGTCCTTTCATGCGGCCACTCAGGCCCTCCTCTGCAAATCATAGTGACTCAATGTCTATGTGGCAGTGCTGAGCACATCTTATTTGCACGTCTGTGTGAGCTGGGCACAAGGGCATCTTATATGTACCAATCTGTGTGGGCTGTTGAAGAGGGCATCTAATATGTACAGGTCTGCATGGGCTCGGCATGAGGGCATCATATATGTACCAGTCTGTGTGGGCTGGGCATCTTAATATTTAAATGCTGTCTGTGTTGTGAGCACTTAGATTTACCAGTGAGGTCTTCAGTTCACCAGCCAGTGTAAAGTGAGCCCTCCAGTTCACCAGTCAGTGTAAAGACTGCCCTCTGGTTTACCAATTAGTGTTAACTTAGCCCACTTTATTCCTGCGGAACACTTTTTTGCAGCAGGAGTATACAGGGGTTGCTTTACATTGTTGTCTCAGGTGACAAAATGTCTAGGAATGCCCCTAGGTGGGGCTAATAACACCGCTTAAAACACATAGCTATCACAGAGACAGGGCAGTCTGTAAAGCGTAACTTTACAAGCCTATAAGCAATGCCAGACAGCAACAGCTAGCAAGATTTTGATAGATTCAAAGGGAAAAAATATTATTATCCCTCTTTACAAAGCACTGGTAAGGTCTCATTTGAAATATGCGGTGGATTTTGAAATCCCATATACAAAAGGGACATATTAGAAATAAAAGGAGATCAGAGAAGAGCACCTAAAAAAGGGCTGTGCAGGCAGATTAGACAAGTAAAAGCTATTTACATTGGAGAAGCGGCGATTGCACAGGGATATAATACAATTATACAAATACATTAATGGGCAACATAATAAACTCTCTGGTGCATTGTTTACCAATATGTCATCAGAGGGCTCGTGGACATCCTTTAAGATTGGAAGAGAAGAAGTTCCATCTTCAGGTTAGGAAAGGTTTCTTTACAGTGAGAACTGTGAAACCGTGGAACTGTTTTCCTGCAGATGTGGTAATGGCAAGTTCATTAAATAGCTTCAAACGTTTTTTTAGCTAGGTTTATTTTATTGCCTTCCTCTGAATTAACTGTTAGGTAGGGTTACAGAGGAGGGTACTATGTGTAACCTAAGATCCAGAGAAGCTAGAGACATGATCCTAGGTTTGTTTGAAAGGTATGAGAGATTTATTTTCAATAAAGGATACTTGTATGGAGACCACAGTTACCCTTTTATGTGTAATACAAGGTTATTAGAAGTCACAGGTCATGGAACTCCAAGGTGACTTAATTTAGTCTTATCGTAAAGGCCTGTACACATGGTAAATCTCTGGTGTTAAAGTATTTTATTTGTTACTTCTGTTTTGTTTGTACAGATTTTTTTATTTTACCAATAGTGGTAAGCTGTGACATAGCTAAATATACAGTAAAATATAAGGACAATATTATACAGATCATGGAACTCCTAGTGACTTGTAATATCATATTGTACAATAGGTGTGGTGCATTTTTATCCTCAACTTTTACACATTTACATATATTTTTACAGTATATTGTAATTAAATCTCAGTGTAAAGTTGCAATAGACTGGCTGCATTGGAATATTATCAGAACATACAGTTTTAGAGTAAAACAAGTAATATAATAAGTAATACCAGTGAAATTTTTGACTGACAATTTTTTTTGTACCTCTGTCTCTCAGTGTGCCCTGGCGAACCCTTTCAGAAACCCTGCATTATGCAAATGAATTGTAAAATAACCAGTTCCAAATCATTGTCATATTAAAGGGCATGTCCACCTCCAAAACTAAAATTGAATCCATTGCTGGCCCCACTGTGTATTGTTAAAAAATCCTTACCTTTCCTCTCAGCCCCATATGCTTTTCCTGCAGTGCCTATTCAAAGTTCATAAAAAGAGTAGGAGCCTTCTTGTGTGTAGTTTGTATCTGTCCCTTCCATGCCTTCTGGAGAATTCTTTTGTGCGCTGAGGAGCCCTCTTCCCCCCTCCCTACATCCGGACCCATCTGCACTGCTGTAATGCTTTAAATAAAATCCTAACCTCCATGTTTAAATGTTAAAAATGTGCCCAGATATACCAACCTCCGTTCCCTCGGCTAACTCAATAGCCGGCAGCCACATCTGTGATTGGCTGACTCTCATCCAATCACAGATGGGGCTGCCAATCCAGCCTTTAATGTTACTCCCAGAAAAAGAATTAGAGGCAGAGGGAACAAAGCTTGGTAAGTAAGTTTCTGGGCACCTTTTTAACATGTAAACATGGCGGTTCAGATTGGAAGGGGGGTCACAACACTACAGAAAAAAGTTAATTGCAGGGTGGAGATACCCTTTAAATCACTTTTACTTAATGTGTGGGATACTGTATAGACTCACGTGTTTTCCATTAGACAATGGGACTCCTCTTGAATTTGTAAAGGTTCATCAAACTCTAATGTTCTCCCCTGTGTTTGGAAAAAAAATTACAGTAATTTTTTTGGACAGTGAGTATTACTAAAGTTGATATGTGTGTTTAACTTTACATAAATGTGTAACCTACAGTAGGAGCATTAAATTTCCTTAAACTTTTCCATTACTAACATCAGTGATGCCCAACCCAAAAAAATTTTGCGGCCTGCACGGAGTTGCGGGTGGGTGTGGAAAGGGGCGGACCAGGGGCGTAACCGGGGGCACCGAGCTACTCCCCACGGCCCGCTCACAGTGTTCAGTGCCGCTAATGCGGCCCCCAGCATCGTCTGGGTTGGGCACCTCTGACTAACATACATGCGTAGTTCTGTGCTGTGGAGGATTGCATGTAAGGTAAAAATATCTTTTATCATCGTCTGTGGCTCCTGGTCAATTGATTGAAGAACAGAAGGTAAGGCATAGGTCCCTAACTTCCCAGTCTTCAATCAATACATTAAAAGAATAGCTAACTTTTCAAGTGAACTATTGCTTTAAAGCAAGGGTTCTCACAGACAACAATGCAGGACTTTTTATGCGACCCTCTGAGAACTTTTATTCTAAAGAAACAGTAAACCTTTTGCACTGAATTCCCTTCTACAGCATTTTTTTTAAAATAAACAATATTATATAAAACATTAAATTCTAGGATTATATATGCATTACCTGGTAGTTTAGATATTCCTTTTCTTTGGGGGTATCAGTCTCATTCTGATACTGGCATACAAATTTTACAGACTGATTAGAACCACTCGACCTCTGCAGAGTTTCAACTAAAGTAAGATAAATGCTGTGTTAACAAATATTATGACACAAAAGATTGATTTTAATAAAATATCCTTTTTATTCTCCAGCATCTAATTTACCTTTCAGGAAGAATATAAGAGAACAACACAGAGTGTTTACAGAACCATCATTTCCTTCATGGATGTATCAATTCAAAGCCAATATTGTGGTTAAAAAAAACATGTTCTGAAATCCCAACAATGATTCTTCAATCAAGATCCTTGTGCCTCCTTATAAAAATGTTAATTCATATACTTAACAGCTCAGCCTTCCCATGACCATAAGCATTATGAGATTTTAATGGCATAATGAATTTAGCATGTGATCCAAAATGAACCTGTCCTTTGAAAGGAACTCGTAACATATACAAAAAACTAAAAGCTGTCATACATGGAGAGAAAAAAAAAAGCACTTTTGTCTCACATACTAAAAATGTAAATACCGTAAACAAAATAAATATTTACTCAGCACTGTAAGCTATGTTCACACTACAGTCTGTTTATAAGAAACCATATAGGAGAAATAGCATAGGAAGTCTGTTGGGACCTGTCAGAGGACGCAGGCGGAGTAGCAAAAGATTGGGTTCCGAATCTTCTCTACCGGCTCCTGCAGGTTTTATTAAAAAACAGGAGGTAAGACACAGCTCCTTTACCTCCTGTTCTTCAATAAAACTGAATGACAAAAAAAATAATTTACCAGTCAAGATGTGCAATTCCACTTTGTCAAAAAAAAAAAGATCTGGGGCACCTACCAGGATATATCAGACCAGGGGCCTTGCCACCAAAATACCACTTTCCCACATCACCCATTTACTTTCCTAGCTGCTTCTATCTCTGTAAGTAATTTCATACAAAAGTAATTCCCTTTGTATGAAATAATTTAGGATTATTTGGTGGCTTTATTCACCTCCAAATTAAGAATGTTGCATTTACCTTTTATTGAGCTCTTTAGATGTTGGTCTACTCCTTCTTTAACAAAGTTTTCCTCTTCCACAATATCAGACATTGGTATATTAGGAGTGATTAAATCCTCATCACAAGCCTTAAAAATATTAAAAATCATATAATTCAGGTTAAATACTTGTATTAGTTTGCCCTTTTGAAAGTAAAATTTACACAATATAGCATGGTTATGCCTACCCATAGTCCCTGCCTAACTATTCATCCAAGGGGGGGGGAGAGGAAATCAACAAGAGCTGTATGTAATAATACCAGTATTTTTTCAGATTTTTTTTACTTTTAGAAACTTATCCAGCCCACTCTATAATGTCCAATGAACTTGCCATTAACACATCTGCTGGAAGACAGTTCCACGGGTTTTATCATTCTCAATGTATGTGCAGATGAGAATTTGTATCACTGCAATTGCATATCTAGGGACCAAGAGGCTCTAAGGATCATATCGAGAATTTTGACACATAATCCTTCCCAGGGTGACTAGCAAACACTATAAAATCTGGAAAAAAATGGTGTTTTAAAATGACAATCTGACCTCTATGCCCCCAAAATGTTGCATCCGACATGGGAGAGAATTTACATTAGAGCCATTACTCTGCTTTTGCTTTATTCAGTTCTGTTCTATCAGCTTTAAGGTGTCTTACAGCTACTATAAAAAGGGAATGCCATAATGCCCAAATAGTGTGTGCTAATCATTAAATCTAAAGAAATATATGTGAATACATGCAGCAATTCAAATATATCTATATAAAAAGAAGTATTCACCCACAAACTGTAATAGTGAAACAATATTTCACAGTTTAACTTTACTTTTTCGGGTGCTTGTACAGACAAAGAAATACATACCGTTTAATTATTTATCTACTATTTTGCTATTAACTTTACAGATTGTGATTTTACTCAGCCATACATGTAAGTATTATACGTAAATTGAGAAGAAAAGTCTGGTAATTTGGTCCAGAGCTGTACAAATGCCAGAAGCCACTCAGCTTATACATTAAGAAATGTATACCTGAAATATACTTCCTAGACAATATGTTGAGAATCTGGAACACAACAAGGATAAAATATAAACTCTCCAATAGACCCGGACCACTATCGCAACCCATCGTTTCCTCCAGTGCAATTAGCATATCACAGCCAAGTGTTAAGGGCATGATTGGATAGTGGCTAAGAGGTGTTATAGGAACGCCCAGAGTAAGGTGTCAAAACAGCATTGTACATGGCAGACAGTTGGTGTCGAAGAGAGGTGTTAAGGAGGCCATTTATGTGAAAATAAAGAAACCAAGCCTAAATAGAGGTGGGGGGTTCGACACCAACTGTCTGCCATGTACAATGCTGTTTTGACGCCTTACTCTGGGCGTTCCTATAACACCGGATGACTAGCGAAACATTTTCAAGAACTAAACTTCAAGTCCAGTTGATCTAATAGATATACCATGACCTGGATGAATGAGAACCTTCACAATCAATACTAAGAGATTTCCAATCCTTAAAAACCAACCAACCTTCACCCACAAATGGGAAAAAGAGCTTCAAACTACGCTCACTGACCAACAGTGGGGAAAATGCTACAAAATGACACACAAAATGTCAATGGCAAGTAAAGCTCAAGAAAAAAAATACAAAATTGTATCTAGATGGTGGTACCGATACCCAGTCTTACTTCACAAAATTTAACCAACTACCCCCAGCCACATGCTGGAGATGTCAAAAGGAGGAAGGAACAATGTCCCATATCTGGCTATCTTGCTCAGTAATTCAACCTTTTTGGACCTCCATTATTGGAACATATAACCAAATTACAGCACAATCTCTGAAACCACTTGCTCAATATGTCTTACTCTCCATGCTACCAGAAAGTGTTGAAAGATCGAAAAAACATTAAGACACTTCCTAACAGCAGAAGGAAAGGTTGTATCCCGTTTCTGGAAAACCACAACATGCCCCACAAATAACCACCGGGTCCAAGAACTATTACATATAATGCGTATGGAGGACTTTACCCAGGACAAATTCCTCAAAACCTGGTCTATATGGATCTTATTCATGGATACTGACCCATATAAAACCCTACTAACCACATAAACATTAACAAAAAAATCTACAAATAAGAATTCTCAAGACTATACTGTCTTAGTTGCCTATAATTAATAGACTGTTCAATAGATTGGTTAATAAATGCATAAGATTACTTAAATAAAAGATCCTATAATGTGTCCTCCCCAAGACTTTCCCTTTCCCTATTTTCTCTCTTCTCTTTCTATACTTTACCTCCAGAAAAATACTGAAAATCATTAAGTTTGAAGGAGTCTTCACACTCCCTCATGTTATTTTCTTAAGTATACAAAATAATATAAATAAAAAAATGTATACCTGATGACTAACTTGTTAACGAGTTTTCTATTATACCACTTTATTAGTATAAAACAGAGTTAGTCCGACAATCACAAAATATATTAGAGCCGGCAACAACTAAATGCAATGTCTTATTAAACATGTGGAATGTAGTAATGTATATTTATTTTGGTTTATTTATTCTGTACAAGACCTTACAAAATAAGTATCTTCCCAACTCTAATCCCCCCCATAAAAGAAGAGGTACTTGCCAACTCCACTGACTGGAGAGAGTCAGTTCTTCCTTGCTTCCCATTACTTTATTATGGTGAGGGCTGGGAGGAGGTGATTAACTTTCATGCCGATGTGTGTCTACGTGCACGCTTGCGGACTGCTCTAGGCTCCTTTCTTTGCAGCCACATGTAAGTAATAGGCCAAGTATAAGCAAAGGTTAGCTTTTTTGGGTCATTTAAAGAAATAACCTCAAATTATACTCTGGAAATCATATAGAAGCTTTGCAATCTAACTTTAAGGTTTGGCAAAACTTCCAGCCAGATGTTTCCTAAGTTGGTAATAAAGCAGCCGATTAAAGTACAGCTCATCCAAAAAAGTTCTTCCACAAAGTAAATCCTCTTTCCCATTTCCTGCAGCTGGGAATCTATATTTAGAGTGTCCTAACAGAGACAAAAAAATTGGTTTTGCTTTCTGTTGGAATCAGTAAACTAACAAAATGAAAAAATGCAACAGGCTAACATAACAAACATATATCCTTTAGGGGCATGAGGGCATCTTATATGTACCAGCTTGTGTGGTCTGGGGATGAAGGCATCTTATATGTACCGTATATACTCGAGTATAAACCGACCCGAGTATAAACCGAGGTACCCAATTTCAGCTAAAAATCCTAATAAAAGTTGTTGACTCGAGTATAAACCGAGGGTAGAAACTTGGCATTCAAGATAGATAGATAGATAGATAGATAGAATGGTGGGAGAGATAGATAGATAGAGTAGGAGAATAGATAGATAGATAGATAGATAGATAGATAGTAGAGAGATAGAATGTATAGAGGAGGATTTAGAGGATAGATAGATAGATAGATAGAATAGCAGAGAGATTAGATAGATAGATAGATAGAATGGTAGAGGATAGATAGATAGATAGATACATAGATAAAATAGCAGAGATAGTAGATAGATAGACAGATAGAATGGCAGAGATTAGATAGATAGATAGATAGAATGGTAGAGATTAGATAGATTTCAGTTTGTACCTCAGTGGGCTCTTCTCCATCCAGGAACTGTGGGCTCTCCTCCAAAATACTGTGAAATTACCTCTCTGATCGCTAATGGCTGCAAAAAATCAAGCTGTTGTGGTTTCAAGCCAAGGGCTCTGGGAAGATGGCGCAATGCTTTCTGACACAGACGACAACTTCTAAAAGCTTACATTGGATGGGGCTTACATTGCCAAAGCTGATCATTAATTACCAATTTAATCACTGCTGGAGGCATTGAAGTGTTGCTGCATCCGGCAGCTGCGCGCTCATTCCTGTACTGGCGCGCCGGCTGACGTCACTGCCGTCGCGGGCTTGGCGCCGGGCAGTGAGTCGGCCGGCGCGCCAGTACAGAGAAAGATCGTGGGGCTGCCGGAATGCTCAGGTAAGCTGTTGACTCGAGTATAAACCGAGTCCGAGTTTTCAGGCTGATTTTTCAGCCTGAAAAACTCGGTTATACTCGAGTATATACGGTACCAATTTGTATGCGCTGGGGATGAGGGCATCTTATACAGTTAAACCACAAAATACAACAAAACTTATGTTCATATTGGACCCAAAGAAAATGGGGGATTCAATACAGTGTTATAAAAAATCCACAAATAAAGGTGGCTGTTTTAAGGATAAAAGATAAATAGAATGGCGGCTCTGCCTCCTTACCCCAGCCTGTTCACCTGGGCTTACTCTACGTGCTATGCAGCATGGAAGACACTCCTTATCCACAATCAATCAGAAAAAAATAATGTCAATGGGCTGCTGCACCATAGGTAAGTCTTAAAAATTCCAAGCTTTATTTCCAAAAATTTTAAATATTTAGCAGGTGGTGATCTAGCAAATCACAGACACAGAAAAACTCAGGATTACCCTGATGCTTTTTGGACTTCCGAAAAGTCTAAAGTGCATGTCCACCCCCAAAACTATAATCCCCCCCACTACTGGCCCCATTGTGTTAGTGTAGTTAATCCTTACCTTACATCCCAGCTCCATAAGGTTCTCCTGTAGTCCCCCCCCAAAGTCAAAAACTGCCATCCGGAGGATAACAGAGTCCATATAGGACTCTGCCTCCTACCTGGCCTCCGGGAGAAGTTTGGCATGCGTACTGCAGCCCTTCCCCCCTCTCTCCCCTCCCTCCCGATTAGCATTCCCTCCCCCTACCATAAAAAACCTTTAGGTAAATCATCCCTCTGTCCCCCCAGCATCAACCGCTCTATTTATTTTATTAGAAAGTTCCCCAAAGTTTACTTACCTGCCCTCTTTTCTCCGCCGCCTGAACTCCCAGCAGCCCGCGTCTGTGATTGGCTGCCGCTCAGCCAATCACAGACGCGACTGCGGTCCCGCCCCTCTGCTTTATCTCGCAAGCAGAGGGCCTGGCAGGCGCGGCAGAGGAAAGAGGGCAGGTAATAATGTTTCTTTAAGGGTGGACTGCTGGATTTGTTTAAGCTATACAGTAAAAATGTGTTCACCTGCTTGAGTTGAAGACTTTGGTGTGTGCTTTCTTTCCTGTGTGCGTTAAAATATACCAAAAACCAAAATATAGTTATTTTGGTTTTAAAAACATATCCAGACCACTTTTAAAGCTATATAATGAACTTGCCATTACCACATCTGCTGGAAGACAGTTCCACAGTTTTTACCGTTCTCACTGTAAAGAAACCTTTCCTAACCTGAAAATTAAACTTCTTTTCTTCTAGTCTTAACCTTTTCAGTGCCAGACAGTTTTGCAAGTTGCCTACCCTTTTTTGCCAGAAGAATTTTCAGGATTTTGCACTCATATGGTTTAGTGAAGTGATGCGGTATGAAAACTCACAGGAATCAGGGCAAATTATATACCTTTTTGTCGGCAGAATATGTACTTTAAAAAGATAACAGACATTTGCAACTTATCTGGAGATTTCAGAAAATTTTGGGGTGAAAACTGTCGAAAAAAAACTGTAAAATTTGCAAATTTTTACTTTTCTTGCCATTTCTATTTGGAAAAATATTTTTTTGAGTTACACATGAAATCTTATGTTTCTAAAAGCTCTGATTCCCAGAGTACAACGATACCATATATGTATAAAGTACCCCAAACTTTCTGTCCAGGAGACCCCTCGAAACTAAAACAGCACATTGAAAAATTTACACCAAATTGAAATGTAAAAGCCCATCTAACAGTCATTGCAGAATCACACAAATTAACTAAAACATCCTCACGAATGAGATAATTTTAGAAACTCACATCCTAAGTGTGATGACAGGGGTTCAATGTAAAACGCCATAGACGATATCTGAAATTGCACCCCAATTTTCAATTATTTCACCCTAATGGCATGATCAAGCAGCATGGTAGCTTCACATTGTTTCACTGTTCTGGTAATGCAGAGTTAATTCATGTTTTCCCCAAAGCCAGGGCCATTTGGTGTTAAATTAGCTGACATAGAGCAGGGGTCTGACTTAAAAGGTGCAAGGTGTGAATATACAAACAAAGTCCCAGACAATAGACACCAGAACTAGCAGGGAATCTCCTAGTAGAGAATTGAACAGAAACCAACTGGCAGATCAAAGGTCATTCATATTCCTTAATAATTCCGGATGTAGAATTATTTCAGGTTTTCAAATAACCCCAGTTTATCCAGTAATTAATTCTACATTATAGAGACCTGACACAATATCATAGCCCGAGCCAAACTGGGATATTATCCTTCTAGGTCTAGGATACCCCAGATATGTCGTATTTGGTCTTGTTCTGTTGGAAAAATTAGTTATAAACCATCATGATATTATTTTGAATGTGACATGTGTGGTTCACGGATTATGGACTGGGGGGGAGTTGATATTTGAAATTCCCTCCAAAACTTGGAACCAACCTTCTGGGGCGAACCAAGTCCACCCCTTTAGGGACCAGACCCACTCCATTTTCTGAAGAAGGATAAAAATGGAACTGGGTCTCATCCCAAGGAGTCTGTCATAACATCTACAAGAACATCTGGAATAACATCTAGCCAACTGGATAGACCGTATTGGCTTAACGCGGACTATCATTTGGACTATTATTTTCCCAATAACTGGATATCAAGTTCTGGACTCTTCTCATGGACTATTCAGATGCCAATTATCTCTAAGTATTTGTTCTTTTACCCAATTCTACACCTCACTTGTGTTACCGCTTTTATGTTCAGTGTATTTATTTTATTTTCTTTATATTTTATGCACTATTTTAACAACTTTTATAAATGATAAAATCATTTATAGGCTATGTCCTATTCTGAGTAATCCCAAAACAAACCTGTGTCTTCGAAGTACGCTACTATAGAGAAGTATGTGTAGGTATATAGAGAACTGTATAACGTGTATAGATATTAGGGGAATAACCAATTTCCTTACAGGTTGGGAGAAGTACGCTACTATAGAGAAGTATTGTGTAGGTATATAGAGATACTGTATAACTGTGTATAGAATATTAGGGGGAATAACCAATTTCCTTACAGGTTGGTAGAAGTACGCTACTATAGAGAAGTATTGTGTAGGTATATAGAGATACTGTATAACTGTGTATAGAATATTAGGGGTGAATAACCAATTTCCTTAGAGGTTGTTAGTAGTACGCTACTATAGAGAAGTATTGTGTAGGTATATAGATATACTGTATAACTGTGTATAGAATATTAGGGGTGAATAACCAATTTCCTTTCAGGTTGTAGTAGTACGCTACTATAGAGAAGTATTGTGTAGTTATATAGAGATACTGTATAACTGTGTATAGAATATTAGGTGTGAATAACCATTTCCTTACAGGTTGTTAGAAGTAGGGGAGCGGATATCCCCATATAGGTAACAGGTCATTCCGCTGTTAATCGGGAGTGGGTGGCAGTGAGTATATTGATATTTAGTAATATTAATTGTGTAATATATAGTTGTTCACCAAACCCACGGGTCTGATCTGTTCCGTCCGCCTGTCCAGTTGCTTGGAGTGTGCTTTTGGTAACGGATAGGTGGTTGGGGCGTTTTGGGACCGGGGGGTTTGTGACAATTGGTTGGCAGCTTTGGAATTTGGTGTTTATACTCAGAATCTCTAATAATACAGTGTTAACTAAGTAACTCTGTGGAGCAGGACCCAAGTTCTGTGGTTAATAGCCGGTGCATTAGAATATATACTGAACAGGTAAACACACAGGGACCTTCCCCAAAATCTTTTTCTCTACTTTTTCTACTTGGCAAAATGTCTGAATCGTGAATTATAGAAACATGAGTCGGATGACTTAATCGTTGTTTGCCAAAAGCAGACACATGATTCCTATCGGAAAAGGAGGGAGGAGCTGATCTCGTGAATTAATGGAGGCAGATTTCCAAGCACAGGAAATGCTGGATGAGCCTACAGCAGGAATCACTCACTACGACCTGGATTCAAATGATATTGTCCAGCCTGGAATACCATCAAGGACTGTATCACCATTACCCATGTGTGTGTCTGCAGCTACAGAGTCTCCTCAGCTCCAGGCAGTGTTGCAAAAGTTAGCGACACTAAACCAAGGAGTCAGTACCTGCAATTCTGGAACGCCAGCGTGAGATGGAGGACCGTCGGGCTGAGCGTGAGAGTGCAGAGAGACGGGCTGAGGCTGCGGAGCGACAAGCTGCACGACAAATGAAATGGAAATGGCCAAACTGCGCCAGTCCGCCCAGGTTCATCCCCAAGTTCTCCTGGAGCAGAGGAGGAACAAGTTGCCAGTAGAGTCACAAGTTTAAATTTGCAGCAATGGAGAAGGATACAGACTTGATTTGTTCTTACGCTCTTTTGAGAGAGCCTGCGTCAGTATCGTCTGCCTCAGGGGATGGGCCAGACATCTGACTCCACACCTGCGCTACAAAGCCCTGGATGCTTTTATTAGAGTTACCGGAGGAAAGGAGGATAAGTGATAAGATATGGAGCTATCAAGGCTGCTATCCTAGCCAAGTACCAGTTGACCCAGAGGTTTATCGTACATAAAAGGTATACCGTGAGTCTCGTAAAAAAGTGATAATCGTGCATAACGCCAACTTAACTTCCAAAAATCACCACGATAGGTTACAATGGACCAAGGGTTAATTTCCGGATTGTACTGGCTTAATAGGGAATGTTAACGCGGGGAGGGCAGGGAGAACATCACTTTGCGGTGTTCACTTAACCGTGTTGTTAGCAAAAGAGTAGAACATCTCTCTGCCGGGTATAAGCCCCTGAGCCATCACCTGGGAGGAGGGATAGTGGGGCCCTGCGACTTCCCCCACATTGACCAACGGCTCAAAAAGAGGGGAGGGAAAAAAGGGAAAAAGAGGGGGGGGGGGGGTGAAAAAAACAAGAAAAAGGAGGGGAGGAGGGGTGGGGTTGGAGGAATGCAGGGTGAGGCGTAAGGGTGGCGTGTATGTGAGGCCGCCTCCCACACTTCCGCCCATCATGTTCTCCCCCACTGGTCTTCAAGCGTTGACCTTCGCTTCTCCTCCTTCTCGCGCCTCGTCTTTAAAAAAACGGGGTCTGGGTGCGCCAGTTCGCCTTTATTTTTACTTTTAGCGTCCGGACGAGTGTTTACGCCCTATCACCCACTCGTGTCTGGCGAATTCGCCTCGAATAGGCAGAAGCAAAAGATAATATACCAATGTACCCCAACGTAGTTAGGCAACTTGGCATTCAAGATGTTTGGAAACTACAACTCCCAGCATGCTTTATTAGCTGGGAGTTGTAGTTTCCAAACATCTTGAATGCCAAGTGAGGGTGGCATTCAAGATAGATAGATAGATAGATAGATAGATAGAATGGTAGAGGATAGATAGATAGAATAGCAGAGATTAGATAGATAGATAGATAGCAGAGATAGATAGATAGATAGATAAAATAGCAGAGATTAGATAGATAGATAGATAGATAGATAGAGTGGCAGAGATTAGATAGATAGATAGAGTGGCAGAGATTAGATAGATAGATAGATAGAATGGCAGAGATTAGATAGATAGATAGATAGAGTGGCAGAGATTAGATAGATAGATAGATAGATAGAGTGGCAGAGATTAGATAGATAGATAGAATGGCAGAGATTAGATAGATAGATAGATAGAGTGGCAGAGATTAGATAGATAGATAGATAGAGTGGCAGAGATTAGATAGATAGATAGATAGAGTGGCAGAGATTAGATACAGTTACCTTTATATCTATAATACGCTCCACAATGTTAGATATTACCAGATCCAACAGAGCTCCTTTTATAGTAGGAACCTCAACCACCTGTGAGAGAAAATTATCCTGCAGCAAATTCAGGAACTCATCGCCTTTTTCTGTGATGGCAGTTCCACCACACTAATCAATGTCAGGGTAATTAAAGTAATAATAAGCACACTCCCCAAACTTGCAGCCCTTGCCAACTGCATATGAAGTTGACTCACCTCCTCTCTGCTAGCATTTGGCGGCTTATAGCCGACACCAACAATGACATTACCCCCTTTCCTGTTGACTAATTCCAGCCATATTGCCTCCACTTTATCATCCATATCACCAGTTATCTCTTCTTTTAAATTTGGCTTCAATTCTTTTTTAACATAAACACATACTCCTCCCCCTTTCCTTTTTTTCTGTTCTGCCTAAACAAGGCATATCCTTCTATATTTACAGCCCCGAAGTGAGAATTGTTCAACCACGTTTCTGGTATACCTATTACATCATACTTTTCATTCAATGCCATAATTTCCAATTCACCCATTTTGTCAGCCAGGCTTCTCGCATTTGCAAACATACATTTTATATTATGATCCTGTAATTTATTCGTACACTTTAATACACATGCCTCCCTATCCCCTATGCTAGGCCTACCCCCTTTCCGCCCACCACTGGCCTATCTACACCCTGCTTTCCTCCTGGGCTATCTATCCCAGTGCTAATACTCTCCCCTCCCAAATCTAGTTTAAAATCTCCTCCAACCCTCTAGTCATCTTCTCCCCTAAAACAGCTGCACCACCATCAGTGAGGTGCAACCCATCCCTACTAAAGAGCCTGTAGCTGAAAGCAAAGTCTGCCCAGTTCTCAATAAACCCAAACCCCTCTTCCTTACCACGCATTAATGCTCCTAAGCTCCCGCTGTCTCCCTGGCTTAGCACGTGGCTGTGGTAGTATTTCTGAAAACACTACCCTGGAGGTCCTTGCTTTTATCTTGGCCCCTAGCTCTCGGAAATCATGTTAAAGGACCTCACCTCCTCCTCTAACTTTGTCATTGGCACCAATGTGAACCAAGACCGCCAGGTCATACTCGGCCCCACCCAATAATCTGTCTACACGATCCACCACATGCCAAACCCTAGCACCAGGCAGGCAACACACAATTCGGCATGTAAGGTCTTGGCGGCAGATTACCCTATCTACCTTTCTTATAATGGAGTCCCCTACCACTACCACCTGCCTTGCATTCCTGATCCTTCGTTCCTCCTCCCTTGTGTCAGAGATGGCAGTCCCCTGGGTGCTAAAGGGACTAGCCCCCTCTGTGATGAACAGGGGTTCAATGTAAAACGCCATAGACGATATCTGAAATTGCACCCCCAATTTTCAATTATTTCACCCTAATGGCATGATCAAGCAGCATGGTAGCTTCCACATTGTTTCACTGTTCTGGTAATCGCAGAGTTAATTCATGTTTTCCCCAAAGCCAGGGCCATTTGGTGTTAAATTAGCTGACATAGCAGGGGGTCTGACTTAAAAGGTGCAAGGTGTGAATATACAAACAAAGTCCCAGACAAATAGACACCAGAACTAGCAGGGAATCTCCTAGTAGAGAATTGAACAGAAACCAACTGGCAGATCAAAGGTCATTCATATTCCTTAATAATTCCGGATGTAGAATTATTTCAGGTTTTCATAAATAACCCCAGTTTATCCAGTAATTAATTCTACATTTATAGAGACCTGACACAATATCATAGCCCGAGCCAAACTTGGGATATTATCCTTCTTAGGTCTAGGATACCCCAGATATGTCGTATTTGGTCTTGTTCTGTTGGAAAAAATTAGTTATAAACCATCATGATATTGTTTTGAATGTGACATGTGTGGTTCACGGATTATGGACTGGGGGGGAGTTTGATATTTGAAATTCCCTCCAAAACTTGGAACCAACCTTCTGGGGCAGAACCAAGTCCACCCCTCTAGGGACCAGACCACTCCCATTTTCTGAAGAAAGGATAAAAATGGAACTGGGTCTCATCCCAAGAGTCTGTCATAACATCTACAAGAACATCTGGAATAACATCTAGCCAACTGGACAGACCGTATTGGCTTAACGCAGGACTTATCATTTGGACTATTATTTTCCCAATAACTGGATTATCAAGTTCTGGACTCTTCTCATGGACTATTCAGATGCCAATTATCTCTAAGTATTTCTTCTTTTACCCAATTCTACCCTCACTTGTGTCACCGCTTTATGTTCAGTGATTTATTTTATTTTTCTTTATATTTTTATGCACTATTTTTAACAACTTTTAATAAATGATATAAAATCATTTATAGGCTATTGTCCTATTCTGAGTATATCCCAAAACAAACCTGTGTCTTCGAAGTACGCTACTATAGAGAAGTATTGTGTAGGTATATAGAGATACTGTATAACTGTGTATAGAATATTAGGTGTGAATAACCAATTTCCTTACAGGTTGTTAGAAGTAGGGGAGCGGATATTCCCATATAGGTAACAGGTCATTCCGCTGTTTAATCGGGATGTGGTGGCAGTGAGTATATTGATATTTAGTAATATTAATTGTGTAATATATCGTTTGTTCACCAAACCCACCGGGTCTGATCTGTTCCGTCCGCCTGTCGGTTGCTTGGAGTGTGTTTTCCGGTAACGGATAGGTGGTTGGGGCGGTTTGGGACCGGGGGGGTTTGTGACACCCTCCATACACGCTAATTCCGAGGTGCCTCCTCCACTTCATTACCTGAACAGATCAGACCCGGTGGGTTTGGTGAGACACACTATATATTACACAAATTATATTACTAAATATCAATATACTCACTGGCACCCCACCACCACTCCATTACACAGCGGAATGACCTGTTTACCTATATGGGGAGTATCGCTCCCACCTCTACTTCTCAACCCCTGTTTAGGGAAATTGGGTTATTCACACCCTAAGATTCGTCTATACACAGTTTAATACAGTATCTTTCTATATAACTACACAATACTTCTCATAATAGTAGCGTACTCTAACAAACAACCTGTAAGGAAATTGGTTATTCACCCCTAATATTCTATCACAGTTATACAGTATATCCTATATAGCCCTACACATACTTCTCTATAGTAGCGTACTACTAACCCTGTAAGGCAATTGTTATTCACCCCTAATATGCTATCCCAGTTTATACAGTATATCCATATACCTACACTACTTCCTTAGCTAGCGTACTACTAACAACCTCTAAGGAATTGGTTTATTCCACCCTAATTTCTATACAACAGTTAACAGTACATCTATATACCTACACAATACTTCTCTATAGTAGCGTACTTCTATCTACCAACCTGTAAGGAACATTGGTTATTCCCCCTAATATTCTATACACCATTATACAGTTCTCGATATACCTCCTACAAATACTTCTCTATAGTGTAGCGTACTTTCGAAGACACAAGTTTGTTTTGGGATATACTCCAGAATAGGAACAATAGCCTATAAATGATTTTATAATCATTTATCTATAAATTTGTTACAAATAGTGCATAAAAATAAAAGAAAATAAATAAATCACTGAACCTATAACGTAACCCAATGAGGGTAGAATTGGGTAAATAGAAGAAATTCTTTAGAGATATTGGCATCTGAATACGTCCATGAGAGAGAGTTCCAGAACCTTGATAATCCAGATTATTGGGAAAATAAAGTCCACAATGATAGTCCTCTGCGTTAAGCCAATCGGTCTTCCATTGCTAGAATGTTTGTTTTTTTTTTTGATTTAAAAGTATTCTTTATTATTGTCATATAAAATATATAAACAAACATTCTACCGTTGTACTGTGACGCAGCACAGCTGGAACAATACACAAGCACTTCCTGGTGGGTGCAAAAACCTAAACATACATAGGGTCCTGCTCACTACTCATTCATGACTTTACTTACATTCTATAACGATATAACAGGGGTGTAATTCGGGGAGGTGGTGGGCGGGCTGGGCTGGGGGACATTTACATAACAAACTGACAAGTGGTGAAAACATATGGGGGGGGGGGCTGGGCAGGGGGCAGCATTACCAATTCGACACTCTTAGACCATTGAAACCATATCAAATAATATCCGCAGTGTTGGGGGGGAAGGAAGGATGTGTAAGGGTGGGGGAGACATTTTGTCCCGAAGCTTTATTTTGAAAAAACCGACCAAAGGGAACGGAGGGGGGGAGGTAGAAACATTAATTGCTGTCTTCTTCCTCCGCTGTCCAAATGGAATGTCTCTGAGGCAAGCTATGGATTAGCTTGCGGCAGTCCAAATGGACATCCTCTCTCTTCTTTTTTTTTTTGTAGAACCAGGCGATTTCCTGGCTACCCACTATAGCGTCCTTAAAACGTTCAGAAGGCGCCAGGATCCTGGATCGCCTGGCTCCGTGGAGCTCCAGGAAATAGGTCCGTAAAGCCCCGAATGGTGAGAAAGGCTTTTCCTTGGGCACCTTGGTCTCTGAGTTCAATGTTCCACGGCATCCAACATAGCCTGTGCTACAGGGCATGCCCAGAAGAGATGCAGCAGTCTCCTAGATGTTTTTCAGAATGTTCTTGTAGATGTTTATGGACAGACTCCTTGGATGAGACCCAGTTTCCATTTTTAATCCTTTCTTCAGAAAATGGGAGTGGTCTGGTCCCTAGAGGGGTGGACTTGGTCTGCCCCAGAAGGTTGGTTCCAATTTTTGGAGGGAATTTTCAATTAATCAAACTCCCCCCCAGTCCCATAATCCATGAACCACACATGTCACATTCAAAATAATATCATGATGGTTTTATAACTATTTTTTCCAACAGAACAAGACCCAAATACGACATATCTGGGGTGTATCCTAAGACCCTAAGAAGGATATATCCCAAGTTTGGCTCGGCTATGATATATGTGTCAGGTCTCTATAAATGTGAAATAATTACTGGATAAACTGGGGTTTATTATGAAAACCTGAAATAATTCTACATCCTGGAATTATTAGGAATATGAATGCCTTTATCTGTTGCCATTGTGGTTTTCTGTTCAATTCTCTTACTAGGAGATTTTTTGCCCCCTGCTAGTTCTGTGTCCTTTTGTCTGCTGGGACTTTGTTTGTATATTCACACTTGCACCTTTTAAGTCAGCCCCCCTGCTATTGTCAGCCTAATTTAACACCAAATGGACCCTGGCTTTGGGGAAACATGAATTAACTCTGCGATTACCAGAACCAGTGAAACATGTGTAAGCTACCATGCTGCTTGAATCATGCCATTAGGGTGAATAATTGAAAATTTGGGGGTGCAATTTCAGATAATTGTCTATGGCGTTTTACTAATGAATACCTGTGTCATCACACCTTCCTTCCCGCCTAGCTGTCGCAAAGAAGGGATTGGTTGTACACACCAGAACCGTTGCGACCAACTTCCCTTGGCGCCATGTGCTTTCTCCTTTTTGTGACATGTTACATTACATGCTAGGGAACATATTTCTTTTTTTGTGGTTTTACCCATCCCATCCAGTCACATGCTATAGCACGCTTGCTGGCGTTGGGAATCCATTTTGTTACCCATGGCGACTGGTCCACTGTCCTTAACATGGATCATCTCCAACCAACCATCTTCCCCTACATGAAAAACCACAACTTCATTTTATTTTACCTGCTGGATAAACCATGTCAGCACTGAGAGCTTTTGTCATTAACATCACCCCTGGTGTGGCTGGGTCAACCAAGGGTTGGAAAAGTGGCTGCTGCGTTCACAGCATCTGGACTCTATTTCCCCAGAAGGCCCGTTCGCCAAATCCCAGTTTACAAAACTGTTTGTAACCACATTTTTACCATTTTTACCTCTCCCACCCTCCTGCACAACGTTCTGGTTCCCCTCTGAGACGGAGACCAATACCTTGCTCTTCCCGTACGTAGATCTCTGGGTGTTATCCTGGAAACAATCCCTGTTTCCCTATCACAATCCTTTTATAAGATTTAAAACAGGTTCTTACTTTGGGTTAGTTTCTACCTGCCCAAAGCTGCCCTTGTTTCCTTGCGAGTCTGGCCAACCACATCCCCCCCCCTCTACAATCCTGACTTGGGCTTAACTGGTTCTGGCACTGTCGGACTCCTGCTCTGGTCTCCCAGCCCTCCTTCCCCGTTACTAAAAACTTCTGTCTGCACTAATTCACTAGATTGAACCAGGAGATCTCTGGGAAAATGCTATCCTCCTCCTCTCCTCCCATTCTAGTCCAATACCTCGGGCCTTACTGGTTTCTGGCAACTATCGGACTCCTACTCTGGTCTCCCAGCCTCCTTCCCAGTCACTCTGCCCTATGTACCTGACTGAACCATGCTGATATCCAGGGAACCTAACATTCCCTACTGCTACTCTCTGAAGGTTCCCAACTCATTCAGTGTGCTGTCAGTCGCAGTGTTATCTCAGAGTCTTGCTCACAAGTCCAGCCAACTGTCCTGGGGTAGTTGGTGAAGCTTGGCAGGGGTGAGTCACTGGATCGGAACATGGATGAAACTTGCAAATAACACTCTCCTGCTCTGATCCAAAATGACCGTTCCCCTAGCAGGTCCCCCTTCCACACACTGTGGTGAACCTTACACATGTAAACACATGTTTGACAGGTTCACAATTTTTTTTCTTTTAGACTCACATTTTAAGACAGTTACACATACATATATTATACACTTTAAATCACACTACCCTCCACACATAACATGGAGGCGGCCCCGTCCTGTTATTACTCAGAAGCCTTTCTCCTGGTGACCCAGACGGGGTTTACTGTGTATGCGTCAATCCTGCGGCCACTACCAGTTCAGCCAGTTGCCCCTGTACCTCGGGGTCAACTGCTGACAATCTACATGTCTGAGGTCAGGGCTGAATGATATCTTGGACCTTCCCTCTTGTCAACGCTGAACCCCAGACCTTAAGCAGTACTACAGTAACGCTACTTCCGGTACAAACCACTTACACACGTCAATCATTGGCATCCTTAACTTACTTAGATACATGCATTCGCTATCCACAGATACAGCTTAATGTTAGATACCAATATTATCACATGCACATTTCCCCCGGTACCTGTGAACTAGGTTCCTGTCAAAATATAAAAAAAAAAAAAAAAAAAAAAAAACAATAAAAAAAAAAGACGCCGCCCCCCCCCCCCCCCCTCTCCCCCCCCCCCCCCACCCCGCCCCCTCCCCGCCCCCCCCCGCCCCCCCCCCCCCCCCCCCCCCCCCCCCACACACCTCCCCCCCACCCCCCCTCCCTCCCTCCCCTCCCCCCCCTCCCCCCCCCCCCCACCCCCCCCCCCCCCCCACCCCCCCTCCACCCCCTCCCCCCCCCCCCCCCCCCCCCCCGCGTCCCCCCCCCCCCTCCCCCCCCCCCCCACCCCGCCCCCCCGCCCTCCCCCCCACCCACCCCCCCCCACGCCCCCCCCCCCCCCCCCCCCCCCCCACCCCCCCCCCCTCCTACCCCTCCCCACCCCCTCCCTCCCCCCCCCGCCCCCCCCCTCCACCCCCCCGCCCCCCCCCCCCCCCTCCCCCCCCCCCCCCCCCACCCCCCCCCCGCCCCCCCCCCCCCCCCCCCCCCCCCCCCCCCCCACCCGCCCCCCTCCCCCCCCCCCCCCACCCCCACACCCCCTTCCCACCCCCCCCCCCCGCCCCCACCCCCCCCCCCCCCCCCCCCCCCCCCACCCCGCCCGCCCACCCTCCCCCGCATCCCCCACCCCCCCCCCCCCCCCCCCCCCCCCCCCATCACCTCCCCTCCCCCTCCCCTCCCCCCCCCCCCCCCCCCCCCCCCCCACCCCCCCCCCCCCCCCACCCCCCCCCCCCCCTCCTCCCCCCCCCCTTTCCCCCCCCCCCCCCCCCCCCCCCCCCACCCTCCCACCCCCCCCCCCCCTCCCCCCCTCCCCCCCCCCCCCCCCCCCCCCATCCCCCCCCTCCCCCCCCCCCCCCACCCCTCCCCCCTCCCCCCCCCCCCCCCTCCCCTCCCCCCCCCCACCACTCCCCCCCCCCACCCCCACCCCACCCCCCCCCCCCCCCTCCCCCCCCCCCCCCCGCGCCCCCCCCCCCCCTTCCCCCCCCCCCATTCCCCCCCCCCCGACCCCCCCCTCCCCCCCCCCCCCCCTGCCCCCCCCGCTCCTCACCCTCCCCCCCTCCCCCCCCCCTCCCCCCCCCCCCC
Source organism: Hymenochirus boettgeri (assembly GCA_019447015.1). NCBI lineage: Eukaryota > Metazoa > Chordata > Amphibia > Anura > Pipidae > Hymenochirus > Hymenochirus boettgeri. Next base: position 257,804,198 of record CM033470.1, on the reverse strand, counting down.
TCCCCCCCCCCCCCCCCCCCTCCCCCCCACCACCCCCCCCCCACCCCCCCCCCCCGCCAACCCCCCCTCCCCCCTCCCCCCCCCCCCCCATCCTCCCCCCCTCCTCCCCTTTCCCCCCCACCCCCCCCCCCCCCCCACCCCCCCCCCCATCCCCTCCCTCCCCCTCAGATCCCTCCCCCCCTTTCCCATCCCCCACCCCCCTCCCCCCCCTACCCCCTTACCACCCCCCCCTCCTCCCCGCCCCCTGCGCCCTCTCCTTCCCCCCCCCTCCCCTCCCTCCCCTCCTGTGTCCCCCCCCCTCCCCCCCCACCCCCCCCCCCCCCCTATCTCCCCCCCCCCCCCGCCCACCTCCTCCAACCCCTTTTCCCTTTCTCATTTTTTCTAACTCACTTATCCACAATACCTTTGTGTGAGTTGAAACCTTTAGCTTCGGGACTCCGTGTATCTTTGGGCTGTTTTTATCCTGTTTCCCCTAATTGTGCCTAATCTGTCCCCAACAACACTGGGACGGGATAATCGTCCCGAATACCCACTCTTGCTCCTGCTTTCCAACCCCCCAGTCGTTTTCACTCACTCGGGGCCTGGGCAATGTTGGAAGAATGCCCCCTATTCCCGTGATGTCAGTGTCTTATCCGGGAGGATGTTCCTCTTTTGTAACACGGTTAGAGTGAACCAAGGATGTCTGCTCCTGTAATCCCTGAAGCCCAGTAACAATCCACCGGTTGTTCACTTTAACCATCTGGTGAATTTGGAGTGTGGCTTGGATTGCCTTTTGTACGACCGCGGAACCTTTGTCACGATAAACCTCTGGGTCCAACTGTACTTGGGCTAGGATAGCAATCCTTGATAGCTCCCTAAGTTCGTTATCACTTTCCTCCGGTAACTCTATAAAAGCACCAGAGGCTTTTGTAGCGCAGGTGTGGAGTCAATGTCTGTGCCGCAACTCCCCTGAGGCAGTACGATACTGACGCAGGCGTCTCATCAAAAGAGCGAAGAACAAATCAATGTCTTACCTTCCCATTGCTGCAAACTTTAACTTGGACTCCTGACATGCAACTTGTTCCTTCCTGCCTCCCGGAGAACTTGGGGATGAACCGTGGGCGGACCTGGCCTGCAGTTTTGGGGCCATTTCCCAGTTCATACTTGTCCGTGCACTTGTCGCGTCCGCAGCCTATCAGAGCCCGTCTCTCTTGCACTTCTGCTCACGGCTCACCCACGGTCCTCCCTCTCACGCTGGCGTTCCCAAATTGCAGGTACTGTACTGACTCACTTGGTTTAGTGTCGCTTACTTTGCAAAACACTGCCTGAGCTATGAACTCTGCAGCTGCCAGACACACACATGGGTAATGGTGATACAGTCCTTGTATGGTATTCCAGCTGGACCAATTCATTTGAATCAGGTCGTAGGTGAGTGATTCCTGCTGTAGGCTCATCCAGCATTTCCCTTTCCTGGCTTGTAAATCCTGCCCTCCTTATTCATCGAATCGCTCCTCCCTCCTTTTCCGATAGGAATCACTTGTGTCTGTCTTATTGGCAAACAACGATTAAGTCATCCGACTCATGTTCTTCTAATAATTTCACCCGATTCAGACATTTTTGCCCAAGTCGAAAAAGTAGAGAAAAAGATTTGGGTAAGGTCCCTGTGTGTTTACCTGTTCATAATTATCTAATGCAACCGCTATTAACACAGAACTTGGGTCCCTGCTCCACAGAGTTTACTTAGTTTACACACTGTATTTGAGATTCTGAGTATAACACAACCAAATATCCTCAAACTCTGCCAACCAATTGTCCCAAACCCCCCGGTCCCAAAACGCCCCAACCACCTATCCTTACCGGAAAAAGCACACTCCAAGCAACGACAGGCGGACGAACAGATCAGACCCCGGTGGGTTTGGTGAACAACTATTATTACACAATTAATATTACTAAATATCAATAACTCACTGCCAGGCCACCACATCCCGATTAAACAGCGGAATGACCGGTTACCCTATATGGGGATATCCGCTCCCCCCTACTTCCTAACAACCTGTTTTAGGAAATGGTTATTCACACCTAATATTCTATACACAGTTATACATATCTCTATATAATACACATACTTCTCTAATTATCGTACTACTACAACTGTGAAGGAAATTGTTATTCACGTCCCTAATTTCTATAACACTCAGTTATACAGTATATCTATAAAATACCCTACACAACTTCCTATAGTAGGCCGTACTCTAAACAACCCTCTAAGGAAATTGGTTATCAACCCCTAATATTCTATACACAGTTATCGTATCTCTATAATACCTACACAAATACTTCTCTATAGTAGCGTACTTCTACCACACCTGAAGGAAATTGGTTTATTCCCCCTAATATTCTATACACAGTTTCTACAGTATCTCTATATACCTACACAATACTTCTCTATAGTAGCGTACTTCATCCAACCTGTAAGGAAATTGGTTATTCCCACCTAATTTCTATACACAGTTATACAGTATCTCTATATCCTACACAACTTCTCTATAGTAGCGTACTTCGAAGACACAGGTTTGTTTTGGGATATACTCGAATAGACATACCTATAAATGATTTTATATCATTATTAAAAGTTGTTAAAATAGTGCAAAAAATATAAAGAAAAAAAATAAATCACTGAACATAAAGCGGTAACACAAGTGAGGGTAGAATTGGGTAAAAGAAAAATACTTAGAGATAATGGCATCTGAATAGTCCATGAGAAGAGTCCAGAACTTGATAATCCGTTATTGGAAAATAATAGTCAAATGATAGTCCTGCTTTAAGCCAATACGGTCTTCCAGTTTGGCTAGATGTTATTCCATGTTCTTGTAGATGTTATGACAGACCTTGGGATGAGACCCCAGTTCCATTTTTATCCTTTCTTCAGAATGGGAGTGGTCTGGTCCCTAGAGGGTGGACTTGGTTCTGCCCCAAAGGTTGGTTCCAAGTTTTGGAGGGAATTTCAAATATCAAACCTCCCCCCAGTCCTAATCCGTGAACCACACATGTCACATTCAAAATAATATCATGATGGTTTATAACTAATTTTTCCAACAGAACAAGACCAAATACGACATATCTGGGGTATCCTAGACCTAAGAAGGATAATATCCCAAGTTGGCTCGGGCTATGATATTGTGTCAGGTCTCTAAATGTAGAATTAATTACTGGATAAACTGGGGTTATTTATGAAAACCTAAATAATTCTACATCCGGAATTATTAAGAATATGAATGACCTTTGATCTGCCAGTTGGTTTTCTGTTCATTTCTCTACTAGGAGATTCCCTGCTAGTTCTGGTGTCTATTGTCTGGCGCTTTGTTTGTATATTCACAACCTTGCACCTTTTAAGCAGACCCCCTGCTATGTCAGCTAATTTAACACCAAATGGCCCTGGCTTTGGGAAAACATGAATTAACTCTGCGATTACCAGAACAGGAAACAATGTGGAAGCTACCATGCTGCTTGATCATGCCATTAGGGTGAATAATTGAAAATTGGGGGTGCAATTTCAGATATCGTCTATGGCGTTTTACATTGAACCCCTGTTCATCAACTTAGGATGTGTAGTTTTCTAAAATTATCTCATTCTGAGGGATGTTTTTAGTTAATTTGGTGTATTTCTATTGCAATGACTGTTAGATGGGCTTTTACATTTTCAATTTGGTGTAATTTTTCAATGGCTGTCTGTTTTAGTTCGAGGGGCTCCTGACAGAAAGTTTGGGGTACTTTATAACTATATGTATCGGTTGTACTCTGGGACTCAGTAGCTTTTAGAAACAATACGATTTCATGTGTAAACATCAAAAAAAGTTAATTTTTTCCAATGAACATGGGCACGAAAAGTAAAAATTTTGCAAATTTTAAACAAGTTTTTTTTTTCGACAGTTTTTCCACCCCAAATTTTTCTGAAATCTCCAGATAAGTTGGCAAATGTCGGTTATCTTTTTTAAAGTCATATTCTGTCTGTCTTCTGGTTTCTGCCGACAAAAACGATATATAATTTGCCCTGATCCCTGTGAGTTTTCATATCCGCCACTCATCATTCATAAACCATATGAAGTTCAAAATCCTGAAAATTCTTTCTGGCAAAAAGGGTAGGCACTTGCAAACTGTTCTGCACTGAAGGTTAGACAGAGAAAAGAAGTTTATTTTCAGGTTAGGAAAGGTTTCTTTACAGTGATAACGGTAAAACTTGGAACTGTCTTCCACGATGTTGTAATGGCAAGTTCATTATATAGCTTTAAAAAAAGTGGTTCCCCCTGATATGTTTTTTAAAAAACGCAAACATAACTATTGTTTTGGGATATTTTGTATAAAAATTTTAAAAAACAGCACACAGGAAAGAAAGCACACACCAAGTCTTCACTCAAGCAGGTGAACACATTTTTACTGTATAGCTTAACAAATCCAGCATCCACCCTTAAGAAAACCTTATACCGCCCTCTTTCCTCTTGCCTTCGCCGCGCTGCCAGGGCCCTCTGCTGCGAGATAAGCAGGGGCGGGACCTGCAGTCGCGGTCTGTGATTGGCTGAGCTGCAGCCAATCACAACGCGGCTGCTGGGAGTTCAGATGCGTCGGAGAAAAGAGGGCAGTAAGTAAAACTTTGGGAATTTCGTATAAAAATAAATAGAGCAGGTTGATGCTTGGGGTGGTGACAGAGGATGATTTACTCTAAGGTTTTTTTATGGTAAGGGGGGGGAATGCTAATCGGGGAGGGAGGGGAGGAGAGGGGACAATGGCTGCAGTACGCATGCCAAACTGCTCCCGTGAGGCCAGGTAGGTGGCAGAGTCCTATATGGGACTCTGTTTATCCTCCTGGATTGGCGGTTTTTGAGTCTTTGGGGGGGGGGACACAGGAGAACCTTATGGAGCTAGGGATGTAGTAAAGGATAACTACACTACACAATGGGGCCAGTAGTGGGGGATTATAGTTTTGGGGGTGGACATTGCACTTTAAGTGACTTTTTTCGGAAGTCCAAAAAGATACAGGGTAATCCCCTGAGTTTTTCTGTGTCTGTGTTTGCTAGATCACGCACCTGCTAATAAATCTTAAAATTTTTGGAATAAAAGCTTGGAATTTTTAAGACTTCTCTGGTGCAGCAGACCACTTGACATTATTTTTTTTCTGATTGATTTTGGAAGGAGTGTCTTCCATGCTGCATAGCACGTAGAGTAAGCCCCAGGAACAGCTGGGGTAAGGAGGCAGACCCGCATTCTATTTATCTTTTATCTCTTAAAAAACACCACCTTTAGTTATTTGTGGATTTTTATAACACTGTATTGATCCCCCAATTTTTCTGTTGGGGTCCAAATGGAAACACTAAGTTTTTGGTTGTATTTTGTGGTGTTTAACTGTATAAGATGCCCTCATCCCCCAGGCATCAAATTGGTACCCGTATATACTCGGTATAACCGAGTTTTTCCAAGGCTGAAAATCACCTGTAAAACTCGCGCCTCGGTTTATACTCAGTCAACAGCTTACCTGAGCATTCCGGCAAGTCCCCCGATCTTTCTCTGTCTGGCGGCGCCGGCCTCGACGTTCACTTATGCCCCGGCGCCAAGCCCGGCGACGGCACATGGTGACGTCAGCGGCGCGCCAGTACAGGAATGACGCGCAGCTGCCGAATGCAGCCACTTCATATGCCTCCCAGTGATTAAAATTGGTAATTAATGATCATCTTTGGCAATGAACGCCCATCCAATGTAAGCTTTTTATAAGTGTCGTCGGTGTCAAGAAAGCATTGCGCCATCTTCCCAGAGCCCCTTGGCTTGAAACCACAACAGCTTGATTTTTTGCAGCCTATAGCATTCAGAGAGGTATTTCACCACGATTTGGAGGAGAGCCCACAGGTTCCTGGATGAGAGAGCCCACTGAGGTACAAAACTGAAATCTATCTAATCTCTACCTTCTATTATCTATACTATCTAATCGTCTGCCATTCTAATCTGTCTATCTTCTAACTCTGCTATTTTAATCTATGTCTCTATCTATCTATCTTCCTCTTACCATTCTTATCTATCTTCATCATAATCTCTCTCTAGTTCTATCTATCTACTATCTATCTCATACCTCCTTCACCATTCTATCTACTCTATCTATCTATCTATCTATCTATCTTCTATTCCTATCTGACTATTGCTATCTCAATCACTCCTCACCATTCTATCTATCTATCTATCTATCTATCTATGCTTGAATGCCAACCCGTCACTTGGCATCAAGATGTGTGGAAACTACAACTCCCAGCTAAGAAAGCATGCTGTGGAGTTGTAGTTTCCAATACATCTTGAATGCCAAGTTTTCTTCTCTCGAACCCTCGGTTTTATACACTCGAGTCAACAACTTTTATTACTGATTTTTTAGCTGAAATTGGGGGTACCCTGCCTCGTTTTAACCGGGTCGGTTTATACTCGAGTAATATACGTACTATAGATTCCTTCATCCCAACCCACACAAGCTGGTACATAAGTAGCCCTCATGCCCCTAAAGGATATCATGTTGTTATGTTACCTGTTGCCTTTGTTTTCATTTTGTTGTTAGTTACTGATTCCACACAGAAAGCAAAACCAATTTTTTGTCTCTGTTAGGACCTCTAAATAGGTCGATTCCCAGCTGCAGATGAAATGGGAAAGAGTGATTTACTACTTGTGGAAGAACTTTTTTTGGATGAGCTGTACTTTAAATCGGCTGCTTTATTACCAACTTAGATACATCTGCTGGAAGTTTTGCCAAACCTTAAAGTTAGATTGCAAAGCTTCTATATGATTTCCAGAGTATAATTTGAGGTTATCTCTTTCTTTAAATACCCAACAAAAGCTAACCTTTCTTATACTTGGCCTAATTACTTACATGTGGCTCAATTAAGGAGGCTAGAGGCATCCGCAAAGCGTGCACTTATCGCAAGCACGTAGACCACATCGGCAATGAAAGTTGAATTCACCCCCCCAGCCCTCACCACTAATAAAGTAATGGAAGCAAGGAAAGACCTGACCTCTGCTTCCTCATGGGGTTGGCAAGTACCCTCTTTCTTTATGGGGGGATTAGAGTTGGGAAGATACTCTATTTTAAGGTCTTGTACAAAATAATTACATTACTACATTCCACATGTTAATAGAAACATTGCATTTAGTTGTTGCGCGGCCTAATAATAATATTTTGTGATTGTCGGACTACTCTGTTTTATAACTAAGAAGTGGTATAATAGAAAACTCGTTAACAATTTAGTTCACAGGTATACATTTTTTTTATTATATTATTTTGTATACTTAAGAAAATAACATGAAGGGAGTTGAAGACTCCTCTCAAACTTATATTATTTCAGTCATTTTTCCTGGAGGTAAAGGATAAGAACAGAAGAGAGAAATAGGGAAGGGAAAGTCTTGGGGAGCACATTATTTGCTCTTTTATTTTAAGTAATCTTATGCATTTATTAATACCCATCTATTGAACAGTCTATTAATTAAAGCAACTAGACAGTATAGTCTTGAGATCTCTTATTTGTAGATTTTTTGTTAATGTTTATGTGGTTGTAAGGTTTTTAATATGGTCAGTAATCCATGAATAAGATCCATATATAGACTCAGGTTTTGAGGAATTTGTCCTGGGTAAAGTCCTCCATACGCATTATATGTAATAGTTTCTTGTGACGCCGTGGGTATAGTTGTGGGGCATTTGTGGTTTTCCTTTTCCCCCAGAAAGTGATATCAACCTTTCTTTGCTGTTAGGAAGTGTCCTTAATTTTTTTTTCGATCTCCGTTCAACACTTTCTGGTAGCATGGAAGTAAGACTATTGAGCAAGTGGGTTTCAGAGATTGTGCGTAATTTGTTCATCTGTTTCCAATAATGCTGAGGTCCAAAAAGGTGAATTAACTGACAAGATGCCAATATGGGCCATTGTTCTTCTCTCTTTTGACATCTCCCAGCTGTGCTGGGGTAGTTGGTTAAATTTTGTGAAGGTAAACGGGTATCGTCTACCACCATCTGGATACAATTTTATAGTTTTTTTTTTTTCCTTGAATGCTTTACTTGCCAGTTGACATTTTGGTGTCATTTTTGTAAGCATTTCTCCCACGCTTGGTCAGTGAGCGTAGTTTGAATGCTCTTTTTCTTTCCCCATTGGTTGGGTTAAGGTTGGTTGGTTTGTTAAAGGATTGGAAATCTCCTTAGTATTGATTGAAGGTTCTCATTCATCACAGGTCATGGTATAATCTATTAGAATCAATCTTGGACTTGAAGTTTAGTTTCTTGAAAATGTTTCGCTAGTCATCCGATGGTTATAGGAACGCCCAGAGTAAGGCGTCAAACAGCATTGTACTGCAGACAGTTTGGTTTGAACCCCCCCACCATCATTTAGCTTGGTTTCTTCTTTACTTTTCACACTAAATGCCTCCTTAACACCTCTCTTCGACACCAACTGTCTGCCATGTACAATGCTGTTTTGACACCCTTATCTCTGTGGCGTTCTATAACACCTCTTGCCACTATCCAATCATGCGCCTTAACCACGATTGGCTGTGATAGCTAATTTGCACTAGGAGGAAACGATGGTTGCGATAGTGGTCCGGGTCTTTGGAGAAGTTTATATTTTATTTATACCTTGTTGTGTTCCAGATTCTCAACATAATGTCTAGGACGTAAGAATTTCAGGTCATACATTTTCTACATGTATAAGCTTGAGTGGCTTCTGCAGTTTGTACAGCTCTGGACAAATTAACCAGACTTTTCTTCTCAATGCTTACGTATAATTACTTACATGTATGGCTGAGTAAAATCACAATTCTTGTAGTTAATAGCAATAGTAGATAATAATTAACGTTTGTTTTTCTTTGTCTGTACAAAGCACACCCGAAAAGTAAAGTTAAACTGTGAAATATTGTTTCACTATTACAGTTTGTGGGGAAGTCCTTTTTTTATATATGATAATATTGATTAATTGCTGCATGTTATTCCACATATATTTCTTTAGATTTAATGATTACACACACTATTTGTGGCTTATTGGCATTCCCTTTTATAGTAAGCTGGTAAGACACCTTAAGTCTGATAGAACAGAACTGTAATAAAGGCAAAAGCAAGTAATGGCTCTAATGTAACATCTCTCTCCCAGGTCGGATGCAACATTTTGGGGGGGGGCTAAGAGGGGTCAGATTTCATTTAAAACAAAAAACCATTTTTTTCCATTTTATATGTGTTTGCCTAGTCACCCCTGGGCAGGATTATGTGTCAAATCTCGATATGATCCTTAGCCTCTGTCCCTAGTATGCAATGCAGTGATCAAATTCTCAGCTGCAACATCATTGAGAGAATAGAAACCTGGGAACTGGTCTTCCGCAGATTGTGTTTAATGGCAAGTTCCATTGGACATTATCGAGTGGGCTGGATAAGTTTCTAAACGTAAAAAAAATCTGAAAAAATCTGTGTATATACCTACGCTCTTGGTGATTTTCCTGATTTCCTCTCCTCCTCCCTCCCCCCCTTGATGAATAGTGTGGCCGGGACTATGGGTAGGCATAACCATGCTATATTGTGTACATTTACGTTCAAAAGGGCAAAACTAATACAGTATTTAAACCCTGAATTATATGATTTTTTAATATTTTTAAGGCTGTGATGCAGGAATTTAATCACTCCTAAGATACCAATGTCTTATATTGTGGAATAGGAAAACTTTGTTAAAGAAGGAGTAGACCACCATCTAAAGAGCTCAGTAAAAGGTAAAATGCAACATTCTTAATTTGGGTGGAGGTTAATAAAGCCACCAAATAATCCTAAATTATTTCATACAAAGGGAATTACTTTCTTTTGTATGAAATACTTACGAGATAGAAGCAGCTAGAAAGTAAATGGGTGATGTGGGAAAGTGGTATTTTGGTGGAAGGCCCCTGGTCTGATATATCCTGGTAGGTGCCCCAGATCTTTTTTTTTTTGACAAAGTGGAATTGCCATCTTGACTGGTAAAATTAATTTTTTGTGTCATTCAGTTTATTAAGAACAGGAGGTAAAGGAGCTGTGTCTTACCTCCTGTTTTTTAATAAAACCTGCAGGAGCCGGTAGAGAAGATTCGGAACCCAATCTTTTGCTACTCCGCCTGCGTCCTCTGACAGGTCCCAACAGACTTCCTATGCTATTTCTCCTATATGGTTTCTTATAACAGACTGTAGTGTGACACATAGCTTACAGTGCTGAGTAAATATTTATTTTGTTTACGGTATTTACATTTTTAGTATGTGAGACAAAAGTGGCTTTTTTTTTTCTCTCCATGTATGACAGCTTTTATTTTTTGTATATGTTCGAGTTCCTTTCAAAGACAGGTTCATTTTGGATCAATGCTAAATTCATTATGGCCATTAAAATCTCATAATGCTTATGGTCATGGGAAAGGCTGAGCTGTTAGTAATAATTAAACATTTTTATAAGAGGCACAAGGATCTTGATTGAAGAATCATTGTTGGGATTTCAGAACATGTTTTTTTTAACCACAATTGCTTTGATTGATACATCCATGAAGGAATGAGGTTCTGTAAACACTCTGTGTTGTTCTCTTATATTTCTTCCTGAAAGGTAAATTAGATGCTGGAGAATAAAAAGGATATTTTTATTAAATCAATCTTTTGTGTCATAATATTTGTTACACACAGCTTTTATCTTACTTAGTTGAAACTCTGCAGAGGTCGAGTGGTTCTAACAGCCTGTAAAATTTGGTATGCCGTTCATGAATGAGACTGATACCCCCAAGAAAAGGAATATCTAAACTACCAGGTAATGCATATATATCCAGAATTTAATGTTTTATATAATATTGTTTATTTTAAAAAAAATGCTGTAGAAGGGAAGATGCTTTAATTCATGGCAAAAGGTTTACTGTTTCTTTAGAATAAAGTTCTCAGAGGGTCGCAATAAAAATCCTGCATTGTTGTCTGTGGAGACCCTTGCTTTAAAGCAATATTTCACTTGAAAGTTAGCTATTCTTTTAATGTATTGATTGAAGACTGGGTAAGTTAGGGACCTATGCCTTACCTTCTGTTCTTCAATCAATTGAACCAGGAGCCACAGAGATGATAAAAGATATTTTTACCTTACATGCAATCCTCCACAGCACAAAACTACGCATGTATGTTAGTCAGAGGTGCCCAACCCAGACGATTGCTGGTGGCCCATTAGCGGCACTGAACACTGTGAGCGGCCCGTGGGGAGTAGCTCGGTGCCCCCGGTTACGCCCCTGGTCCGCCCCTTTCCACACCCACCCCCGAACTCCGTGCAGGCCGAAAATTTTTTTGGGTTGGGGCATCAACTGATGTTAGTAATGGAAAAGTTTAAGAAATTTAATCTCCTACTGTAGGTTACACATTTAGTAGTAAAGTTAAACACACATATCAACTTTGATATACTCACTGTCCAAAAAAATTACTGGTAATTTTTTTTCCAAACACAGGGGAGAACATTAGAGTTTTGATGAACCTTTACAAATTCAGAGGAGTCCCATGTCTAATGAAAACACGTAGTCTATACAGTAATCCCACACATTAGATAAAAGTGATTTAAAGGTATCTCCCCCTGCAATTAACTTTTTTCTGTAGTGTTTGTGACCCCCCTTCCAATCTGAACCGCCATGTTTACATGTTAAAAAGGTGCCCGAAAACTTACTTACCAAGCTTTGTTCCCTCTGCCTCTAATTCTTTTTCTGGGAGTAACATTAAAGGCTGGATTGGCAGCCCCATCTGTGATTGGATGAGAGTCAAGCATCACAGATGTGGCTGCCGGCTATTGAGTTACCGAGGGAACAGGAGGTTGGTATATCTGGGCACATTTTTAACATTTAAACATGGAGGTTAGATTTTATTTAAGCATTACAGCAGTGCAGATGGGTCCGATATGTAGGGAGGGGGGAAGAGGGCTCTTCCTCAGCGCACAAAAGAATTCTCCTAGAGTAGTGGAAGGGACAGATACAAACTACCACACAGAAGGCTCCTACTCTTTTTATGAACTTTGAATAGGCGCACTGCAGAAAAGCATATGGGGCTAGGGAAGGTAAGGATTTTTTAACAATACACAGTGGGGCCAGCATGGATTCATTTTAGTTTTTGGAGGTGGACATGCCCTTTAATATGACAATGATTTGGAACTGGTTTTTTTACAATTCTTTTGCATAATCAGGGTTTCTGAAAGGGTTCGCCAGGGCACACGAGAGACGAGGTACAAAAAAAATTGTCAGTCAAAAATTTCACTGGTATTACTTATTATATTACTTGTTTTTAACTCTAAAAACGTATGTTTCTGATAATATTCCAATGCAGCCAGTCTATTGCATACTTTACACTGAGATTTAATTCAATATACTGTAAAAATATATGTAAATGTGTAAAATTGAGATAAAAATGCCCACAAACCTATTGTACAAATATATCTTACAGTCACTAGGAGTTCACCATGATCTGTATAATATTGTCCTTATATTTTACTGTATATTAGGCTATGTCCACGCTTACCACTATTGGTAAAATAAAAAAATCTGTACCAAACAAACAGAGATCAAAATAAATCTACTTTAATAACACCAGAGATTTAACCATGTGTACAGGCTTTTACGATAACTAATTAAGTCACCTGGAGTTTTCCATGACCTGTGCCTTCTAATAACCTTGTATTCACAACATAAAAGGTAACTGTGGTCTCCATACACGTATCCTTATTGAAAATAATCTCTCCAACCTTTCAAACACAACCTAGATCATGTCTCTCTAGTTCTCTGCGAATCTAGGTTACACATAGTACCACTCCTCGTACCCTACCTAACGTTAATTCAAGAAAGGCAATAAATAACCTAGCAAACAACGTTTGAAGCATTTAATCGAACTTGCCATTACCCACCACTCTGCAGGAAAACAGTTCCAACAGTTTCACAGTTCTCTCACTGTAAAGAAACCTTTTCCTAACCTGAGATGGGAACTATCTCTCTTCCATTATAAGGAATGTCCACGAGCCTCGATGACATATGAGTAAACAATGCACATAGAGAGTTTATTATGTTTGCCCCATATGTATTTGTATAATTGTATTTATTCCCTTGTGCCATTCGCCCTTCTCCAATTTAAATGCTTTTACTTGTCTAATCTGCCGGCCACAGCCCTTTTTGTGCTTCTTCTCTCGCTCGCCTTTTATGTCTAATATGTCCCTTTTGTATATGGGATTAATTCAAAATCCACCGCATATTTTCAAATGAAACCTTACCCATGTGCTTTTGTATGAGGGATAATAATATTTTTTTTTTCCCTTTGAATCTATCAAATTGCTTGCTAGCTGTTGCTGTCTGGCATTGCTTATAGCGTGTAAGAGTTACGCTTTCGACTGCCTGGTCTCGTGATAGCTATGTGTTTTAAGCTGGTGTTATTAGCCCCACCTAGGGGCATTCTAGACTTTTGGTCACCTTATACAAACATAGTAAAGCAACCCCTGTATACTCCTGCTGCAAAAAGTTTCCGCTAGAATAAAGTGGGCTAAGTTAACACTAATTGGTAAACCCGAGGGCAGTCTTTACACATGACTGGTGAACCTGAGGGCTCACTTTAACTGGCTTGGTGACGAAAGACCTCACTGGTAAATCTAAGTTGCTCACACAACAACAGCATTTTAAATCGTTAGATGCCCCAGCCACACAGACTGGTACATATATGATGGCCCCATGCCGAGCCCATGCAGACCTGTACATATTAGATGCCCTCCTTCACAGCCCCACAGATTGGGTACATATAGATGCCCTTGTGCCCAGCTCACACAGAACGTGCAAAATAAGATGTGCTACAGCACTGCACATCGACATTGAGCTCACTATGATTGCAAGAGGAGGCCTGAGTGGCCGTGAAAAGGACTCCTGCACCTTCTGGATATTTGGTACATTTAATTCATTTTTACTAACTGCCACCTCTTCAGTTGACACAGGGGCGCACTTATCAATTTGGCCTCTGGTAGGTGTGCCCCTGCTTGCACACATTCAAACAAACCATCCCATACAATATACACACTCCAACAGTCACAAGCGCCGACAACAGAATTTATGCAGATACACTTGCATAGAGAATGGCTACAAGCATACAGACAGGCCATTGCACTACAGATACACAGACGTGCATAGACAACACGAGCTCATGGCACCAGAAGGGTTAATTAAACTAACATATTTCTTCTCTGACCACATTCCTATCATACTGCATTTCCCACCTACACCGTAGGGCCCAGGCATGCACTATGGGATGTCACCTCGCCCCTGATTGTGTGTTAGCACCATGTCTTCATTCCCAACTTTTAACCCAACCCTGGGAAGGTTGGAAGTCCCCACCCACTGCCATGATGAAGATAGTTTGTATCTGGCAATTCTGTCTCCTGTACACATTCCCTTCGCTGTTTAGTGTACAACTTGCTGTACTGTCCATTTCTGCTTGTACGTCCACACCCATTGCAGACACTACAGGTAAACACATGCCTTCTCTTCTCCTTCTAGTAACAGTAACTCCTGTGTGTCAACCTGGTGCTGAAGTTATTGTAGGGTAAATGAATTTTTTTTCTTTTTTTGTCTTTTCTATTGTGACCACAGTGGTGCAGGTGACAAACACTTTCACGTTTGCTTCATGTTAGGAATGACCCCTGCCCCAACCTCAAAAAATTATCTTTTCTGAATCTAGTACAGACCTGTACATTTCTCTGGTCCATTCCTCTACCCTATGCACTATTTAGGAGAGATAAAAAAATATTTTCAGGCTTGTGGGCTAGCTTTAATGAGCATGTCCACCCCAAAACTATATCTTACCCACTATTGCCCCACTGGTGAAGTGTAGTAAATCCTTACCTTAACATCCCCAGCTTCAATTGGTTCCCTGTAATATCTGTTGTATTCAATTAGATCACACCGGACTTGAGTTTAGTTCTTGACAGACGTTTCGCTAGTCATCCGCTGGCCGTTCTCATTCAAATGACTCAGAATGACTGTACCTAAGCTGTGCACTTATGTACCTGGAAAATCCCAATTAGCAATCACGCCGTGTTAGGGGCGTTATTAATTAGTGCTAAGAGGTGTTTATAGCACGCCCATACTAAGGTGCAAAACAGCATGTAACATGGCAGACGAGATGTGTCGAACCCCCCATTTACAGACTTCATCCGTGTCCTGCATCTTAGGATAAGGACATCCTTGAAGATTGTAATGTTTACATATTGGGCAAGGAACGTACTGGGTTCAGAAGGTGTTGTCTAAGGACCACTTTATGTGAAAATAAAGAAACCAGAAGCCTAAAATAGAGGTGTGGGGGTTCACACATCTGTCTGCCATGACAATGCTGTTTTGACACCTCTCTGCTGGGGCGTTCCTATAACACTCTGCCACTATCAATCACGCCCTTACACCCTGGCTGGTGATATGCTAATTGGATTTTCCAGGTCACATAAGTGCCACAAGATTTTGTACAAGTACAACACCGTGTGTAACCCAGCTATCATTCGGGTTTTAGATACTCGATCCACATTTGCACTACATATCATTAGTTCCTTTTAAAGCTAGAGCTGTGACACTGACGGGGATCTGACGAGAATTCAGTAGAAGCCGATAACAAACTATTTATGGAACAATCATTCCTGTCTGTGTTTATTATCTATATTGCAGGGTTAATATTGATACAGATCCTCTATGCTGCTGTCATCAAAGGCAGAAACTGGATTACATTTTTGAAACAAACAAATGCGGTGTCTTTTGTTTATTAAATTGACAACTGGACCTGAAGTTAGTTCTTGAAGCATGTGTTCGCTAGTCCTCCGACGGCCTTTCTTTCCAATTCAGAATGAATTGTACAAGAATCTTGTGGCAATTATTCCCCTGGAAAATCCCAATTAGCAATTAAGCATATCACAGCCAGGTGTTAGGGGCGAATTTGCATAGTGCTAAAGTTATAGGAACACCCAGGGTAAGGTGTCAAAACAGCATTGTACATGGCAACTTTGGTGTCAAACCCCCCCACCTTCTATTTAGAATTAACTTGTACAGTCCATGGGCACCAGGAGATGTAGAACAGCAGAAGGGTTATCCAGGCACCAATTGGTGCCGGATAACCCATTCTGCTGTTCTACCTCTCCTGGTGCCCATGGACTGTACAAGTTAATTCTAAATAGAACAGGTGGGGGGTTTTGACACCAAACGTTGCCATGTTACAATGCTGTTTTGACACCTTACCCTGGGTGTTCCTATAACTCTTAGCACTATGCAATCCGCCCCTAACACCTGGCTGTGATATGCTAATTGCTAATTGGGATTTCCAGGGGAAATAATTGCCACAGAGTCTTGTACAAGTCATTATGAATTGAGAAAGAAAGCCAGTCGAGGACTAGCGAAACATCTCAAGAACTAACTTCAAGGCCAGTGCTCTAATTTAATAAACAAAGCACAGCATTTGTTTGTTTCAAAAATGTATCCAGTCTGCCCTTTGATGACAGCCAGCATAGAGAGATCTGTATCAATATTAACCCTGCAATAATATATATATAACACAGACAGGGAATGATTGTTCCTAAATATGTTTGTTATCGGCTTCTACTGACACTCGTCAGATCCCGTCAGTGTCACAGCTCTAGCTTTAAAAGGAACTAATGATATGTAGTGCAAAATGTGGATGGAGTATCGTAAAACCGAATGTTAGCTGGGGTACACACGGTGTTGTACTTGCTACATAAATCTGTGGCACTTATGTGACCCTGGAAAATCCAATTAGCATATCACCAGCCAGGGTGTAAGGGGTGATTAGATAGTGGCAGAGGTGTTATAGGAACGCCAGAGAGGTGTCAAAACAGCTTGTACATGGCAGGACAGATGTGTCGAACCCCCACACCTCTATTTTAGGCTTGGTTCTTTATTTTTCACATAAAATGTGGCCTCTGAAACACCTCTCTGAACCAGTCACGTTCCTTGCCCAATATGTTAAACATTACAATCTTCAAAGGTATGTCTTGATCCAAAGATGCAGGGGACACGGATGAAGTCTGTACAAAGGGGGGGGTTCGACACCATCTGTCTGCCATGTACATGAGTTTTGACACCTTATTCTGGGCGTTTCATACAAACACCTCTTAGCACTATTAATCACGCCCTTAACACCTGGCGTGATATGCTAATTGGGATTTTCAGGGTACATAAGTGCCACAGATTATTACAAGTCATTCTGAGTCATTTGAATTGAGAACGGCCAGCGGATGACTAGCGAAACGTCGTCCGAACTAAACTTCAAGTCCGGTTGATCTAATTGAATACAAAGAATTACAGGGGAACCATTGAAGCTGGGGATGTAAGGTAGGATTTTACTACACTTCACAGTCGGGGCAAATAGTGGGTTAAGATATAGGTTTTGGGGTGGACATGCTCATTAAAGCTAGCCACAAGCCTGAAAATATTTTTTTTATCTCTCCCTAAAAGTGCATAGGGTAGAGGAATGGCCAGAGAAATGTACAGGTCTGTAAACTAGATTCAGAAAAGATAATTTTTTGAGGTTGGGAAAGGGGCTTCCTAACATGAAGCAAACGTGAAAGGTTTGTCACCTGCACCACTGTGGCAAATAGAAAAGCAAAAAAAGAAAAAAGAAAAACATCATTCCCTCAATAACCTTAGCACCAGGTTGAACAACACAGGAGTTTCTGTTACTAGAAGGAGAAGAGAAGTGCATGTGCTTTACCTTGATGTCTGCACTGGTGGTGTGGACGTAGAGAATGGACAGTACAGCAAGTTGTACACTAAAACAGCAGGAAAGGGAATGTTGTACAGGGAGACAGAATTGCCAGATCAAACTATCTTCATACTGGCAGATGGGTGGGACTTCCACCTTCCCCCATGGTTTGGGTTAAAAAGTGGGGGACTGAAGACATGGTGCTTAACACACAATAGGGGCGCAGGTTTGCATCCAAGTGATGCCTGGGCCCTCGGTTGTTAGTGTGGGAAATGCAGTATGATAGGAATGTGGTCAAGAGAGAGAAATATAGTTAGTTAATTAACCCTTCTGGGTGCCATGAGTCTGCGGTTGTCTATGCACGTCTGTGTATCTGTATGCAATGGCCTGTCTGTATGCTCTGTATGCCATTCTATGCAAGTGTATCTGCATTAAATTCTGTCTGTCTGCGCTTGTGACTGTTGTGAGTGGTATATTGTAGGGGATGGTTTGTTGCATGTGTTGCAAGCAGGGGCACACCTACCATGAGGCCAAATTGATAAGTGGCCCCTGTTGTCCACTAGAAAGGTGGCAGTTAGTAAAATGAAATTAAATGTACCAAATTATTCCAGAAGGTGCAGGAGTCCTTTTCATCGGCCACTCAGAGGCCCTCCTCTTGCAATCATAGTGACCAATGTCTATGTGCAGTTGCTGAGCAAATCTTATTGCAACGTTCTGTGTGAAGCTGGGCACAAGGGGCATCTTATAGTGTACCCAATCTGTGGGGCTGTGGAAGGAGGGCATCTAATATGTTACAGGTCTGCAGGGGCTCGGCAGGGGGCATCATATATGTACCAGTCTGTGTGGGCTGGGCATCTTAAGATTTTTTTAAAATGCTGTCGTTGTGTGAGCACTTAGATTTACCAGTGAGGTCTTCATTCACCAAGCCAGTTGAAAGTGAGCCCTCCAGGTTCACAGTCAGTGTACAAGACTGCCCTCGGGGTTACCAAAATTAGTGTTGTTAACTTAGCCCACTTTATTCAGCGGAACACTTTTTGCAGCAGGAGTATACAGGGGTTTGCTTTACATGTTGTCTCAGGTGACCAAAAGTCTAGGAAGCCCCTAGGTGGGGCTAATAACACCAGCTTAAAACACATAGCTATCACAGAGACAGGCAGTCGAAAGCGACCTTACAAGCTATAAGGCAATGCCAGAACAGCAACAGCTAGCAAGAATTTGATAGATTCAAAGGAAAAAATATTATATTCCCTCTTACAAAGCAATGAGGTAAGGTCTTCATTTGAAAATATGCGTGGATTTTGACTGAATTTGAATCCCATATACAAAAGGGACATATTAGACAAAAAGGAGTCAGAGAAGAAGCACAAAAAAGGGTGTGTGGCCGGCAGATTAGACAAGTAAAAGCATTTACATTGGAGAAGCGGCGAATGCAAAGGGATATAAATCAATATACAAATACATACTGGGGCAACATAATAAACTCTCAGGTGCATGTTTACTTCAATTGGTCATCAGAGGGCTCGTGGACATCCTTTAGATTGGAAGAGAGATAGTTCCATCTCAGGGTTAGGAAAAGGTTTCTTTACAGTGAGAAACTGTGAAACCGGGAACTGTTTTCCTGCAGATGTGGGTAATGGCAAGTTCATTAAATGCTTCAAACTGTTTAGCTAGGTTATTTTATTGCCTTTCTCTGAAATTAACTGTTAGGTAGGGTACCGAGGAGGGTACTATGGTAACCTAATATCCAGAGAAGCTAGAGAGACATGATCTAGGTTTGTTTGAAGAGGTGGAGAGATTTATTTCAATAAGGATACGTGTATGGAGACACCAGTTACCTTTTATGTGGAATACAAGGTTATTAGAAGGCACAGGTTTCATGGAATAACTCCAGGTGACTTAATTTGTCTTATCGTTAAAGCCTGTACACATGGTTAAACTCTCTGGTGTTTTAAAGTAATTTTATTTGTGACTGCTGTTTTGTTTGGTACAGATTTTTATTTTACCAATAGTGGTAAAGCTTGTGGACATAGCTAATATACAGTAAAATATAAGGACAAATATATACAGATCATGGTGGAACTCCTAGTGACTGTAAGATATATTTGGTACAATAGGTTTGTGGGCATTTTATTCTCAATTTTACCACATTTTACATATATTTTTACAGTATATTGAATTAATCTCAGTTGTAAAGTATGCAATAGGGACTTGGCTGATTGGAATCTTATCAGAAACATACGTTTTTAGAGTAAACAAGTAATATATATAAGTAATACACAGTGAAATTTTTGACTGACAATTTTTTTTGTACCTCGTCTCTCCGTGTGCCCTGGCGACCCTTTCAGAAACCCTGCATTATGCAAAAGGAATTGTAAAAAATACCAGTTCCAAATCATTGTCAATATGAAAAGGGCATGTCCACCTCCAAAACTAAAATGAAATCCATGCTGGCCCCACTGTGTATGTTTAAAAACCTTACCTTCCCTAAAGCCCCATAGCTTTTCTGAGATGAGGGGAGCCCAGAGGCCTATTGCACAAGTTCATAAAAAGAGTAGGGCCTCTGGTGGTGGAGGTTCTGGATTCCGGTCCCTTCCATCCTACTCTAGGAGAATTCTTTTGTTGCGATGAGCGAAGAGCCCCTCTTTCCCCCCTCCCTTACATATCGGACCCATCTGCACTGCTGGTAATGCTTAAATAAAATCCAACCCAGGTTTAAATGTTAAAAATGTGCCCAGATATACCAACCTCCCTGTTCCCATCGGATAACTCAATAGCCGGCAGCCACATCTGTGATGCTGATCTCATCCAATAACAGATGGGGCTGCCAATCCAGCCTTTAATGTTACTCCCCAGAAAAAGAATTAGAGGCAGAGGGAACAAAGCTTGGTAAGAAGTTTTCCGGGCACCTTTTTAAACATGTAAACATGGCGGTTCAGATGGAAGGGGGGGGGTCACAAACACTACAGAAAAAAGTTAATTGGGGGGAGATACCCTTAAATCACGTTTACTGAATGTGTGGGATATCACTCGGTATAGACTACGGTTTTCATTAGACACTGGGACTCCTCTGAATTTGTAAAGGTTCATCAAAACTCTAATGTCTCCCCTGTGTTTGAAAAAAATTCCAGTATTTTTTTGGACGGAGTATATACAAAGTTGATAATTGTGTGTTTAACTTTACTACTAAATGTGGAACCTACAGTAGCGACGCATTACCCACATTTCATACTAAACTTTTCCATTACTAACATCAGTTGATGCCCCAACCAAAAAAATTTTCGGCCTGCTACGGAGTCTCCCGAGGAATCCTCGATCATCGTTGGGTGTGAAAGGGGCGACCAGGGCGTAACCGGGGGCACGAGCTTACCTCCCCACGGGCCGCTACAGTGTTCAGTGGCCGCTAATGAGGCCACCAGCATCGTCTGGGTGGGCAACCTCTGACTAACATCATGCGTAGTTTTGTTGTGTGGAGGATGGAATGTAAGGTAAAAATATCTTTTATCATCTCTGTGCTCCTGTTCAATTGATTGAAGAACAGAAGGTAAGGCATAGGTCCCTAACTTCCCAGTCTTCAATCAATACATTAAAGAATTAGCTAAACTTTTCAAGTGAAATATTGCTTTAAAGCAAGGGTTCCACAGACAACCAATGCAGGATTTTATTGCGACCCTCTGAGAAACTTTTTCTAAAGAACAGTAACCTTTTGGCCCCCCATGAATTAAAGATCTTCCCTTCTACACATTTTTTTTAAAATAAACAATATTATATAAAACATTAAATTCTCGGATATATATGCATTACCTCGGTAGTTTAGATATTCCTTTTCTTGGGGTATCAGTCTCATTCATGAACGGCATACCAAATTTTACAGGCTGCGTAGAACCCTCGACCTCTGCAGAGTTTAAACTAAGTAAGAGATTAAAAGTGATGTGTAACAAATATTATGACACAAAAGATTGATTTTAATAAAAATATCCTTTTTATTCTCCATCATCTTAATTTACCTTTCAGGAAGAAGGCATATAAGAGAACAACACAGAGTGGTGTTACAGAACCCATTCCTTCATGAGTATCAAGTCAAAGCAATTTGTTAAAAAAAACATGTTCTGAAATCCCAACAATGATTCTTCCAATCAAGATCCTTGTGCCTCTTATAAAAATGTTTAATTCTATTACTAAAGCTCAGCCTTTCCCATGACCATAAAGCATTATGAGATTTTAATGGCATAATGAATTTAGATTGATCCAAATGAACCTGTCTTTGAAAGGAACTCGAAAACATATACAAAAAACTAAAAGCTGTCTTACACTGGAGAGAAAAAAAAAACCACTTTTGTCTCACAACTAAAAATGTAAATACCGTAAACAAAATAAATATTTATCAGCACTGTAAGATATGGTCACACTACAGTCTGTTATAAAAACCATAATAGGAGAAATAGCATAGGAAGTCTGTTGGGACCTGTCAGAGGGACGCAGGCGAGTAGCCAAAAGATTGGGATTCCGAATCTTCTCTACCGGCTCCTGCGGTTTTATTAAAAAACAGGAGGTAAGACACAGACTCCTTTACCTCCTGTTCTTAATAAACTGAAGTGACACAAAAAATTAATTTACCAGTCAAGATGGCAATTTCCACTTTGTCAAAAAAAAAAAGATCTGGGGCACCTACCAGGATATATCAGACCCAGGGGCCTTCCATTTCCAAAATACCACTTTCCCACATCACCCATTTACTCTAGCTGCTTTCTATCTCGTAAGTAATTTCTACAAAAGGAAAGTAATTTCCCTTTGTATGAAATAATTTAGGATTATTTGGTGGCTTTATTCACCTCCACCCAAATTAAGAATGTTGCATTTTACCCTTTTATGGAGCTCTTTAGATGTTGGTCTACTCCTTCTTTAACAAAGTTTTCCTATTCCACAATATAAGACATTGGTATATTAGGAGTGTTAAAATCTCAATCACAAGCCTTAAAAATATTAAAAATCATATAATTCAGGTTAAAATACTTGTATTAGTTTGCCCTTTTGAAAGTTAAAAATGTACACAATATAGACATGGTTGCCTCCCTAGTCCCTGCCTAACTATTCATCAAGTGGGGGGGGAGGAGAGGAAAGGAGAGGAAATAGGAGGAAAATCACCAAGAGCTGTAGGTAATAACCAGATTTTTTCAGATTTTTTTTACTTTTAGAAACTTATCCAGCCCACTCAGATAATGTCAATGGAATCTTGCCATTAAACCAAATCTGCTGGAAGACAGTTCCCAAGGTTTCTCATTCTCATCAATGTATGTTGCAGATGAGAATTTGTATCACTGCATTGCATATCTAGGGACCAGAGGCTTAAGGATCATATCGAGAATTTGAAACATAATCCTGCCCAGGGTGACTAGGCAAACAATATAAAATCTGGAAACAAAATGGTGTTTAAATGACAATCTGACTCTTAGCCCCCCAAAATGTTGCCATCCGACATGGGAGAGAATGTTACATTAGAGCATTACTCTGCTTTTGCCTTTATTACAGTTCTGTTCTATCGCTTTAAGGTGTCTTACAGCTACTATAAAAGGGAATGACAATAAGCCCAAAATAGTGTGTGCTAATCATTAAATCTTAAAGAAATATATGTGAATAATGCAGCAATTCAAATCAATATTATCTATATAAAAAAAGAGTACTTCACCACAAACTGTTAATAGTGAAACAATATTTCACAGTTTAACTTTACTTTTTCGGGTGTGCTTGTACAGACAAAGAAAGAAACTACATACCGTTAATATTTATCTACTATTGCTATTAACTACAGAGAATTGTGATTTTACTCAGCCATACATGTAAGTATTATACGAACATTGAGAAGAAAAGTCTGGGTTAATTTGTCTCCAGAGCTGTACAACTGCAGAAGCCACTCAGCTTATACAGTAAGAAAATGTAGACCTGAAATATACGTCCTAGACATTTATGTGAGAATCTGGAACACAACAAGGATAAAATATAAACTTCCAATAGACCAGGACCACTATCGAACCATCGTTCCTCCTAGTGCAATTAGCTATCACAGCCACGTGTTAAGGGCATGCACATGATTGGATAGTGGCAAGAGGTGTTATAGAACGACAGAGTAATAAGGGTGTCAAAACAGCATTGTACATGGGCAGACAGTTGGGTCGAAGAGAGGTGTTAAGGAGGCATTTATGTGAAAATAAAGAAAACCAAGCCTAAATGAGGTGGGGGGTTCGAACAACTGTCTGCATGTACAATGTGTTGGACGCCTTACCTCTGGGCGTTCCTATAACCATCGGTGACTAGCGAAACATTTTCAAGAACTAAACTTCAAGTCCCAGTTGATCTAATAGAGTATACCATGACCTGGATGAATGAGACACCTTCAAATCAATACTAAGAGATTTCCAATCCTTTAAAAACCAACCAAGACCGTAACCCAAAATGGGAAAAAAGAGATTCAAAACTACGCTCCACTGACCAACAGCAGTGGGAGAAATGCTTACAAAATGACACACAAACTGTCAACTGGCAATAAGATTCAAGGAAAAAAAAAAAAAACTATAAAATTGTATCCAGATGGTGGGACCGATACCCCGTCTTCCTTCACAAAATTTAACCAACTACCCCAGCCACATGCTGGGAGATGTCAAAAGGAGAAGGAACAATGTCCCATATTGGCATCTTGTCAGTTAATTCAACCTTTTTGGACAGCCATTATTGGAAAAGATGAACCAAATTACAGCACAATCTCTGAAACCACTTGCTCAATATGTCTACTCTCCATGCACCAGAAAGTGTTGAATGGGAAGATCGAAAAAAAACATTAAGACACTTCCTAACAGCAGAAGGAAAGGTTGTATCACTTTCTGGAAACCACAAAATGCCCCACAAATACCCACGGCGTACAAGAACTACTTACATATAATGCGTATGGAGGACTGTACCAGGACAAATCCTCAAAACCTGGTCTATAGATTCTTTATTCATGGATACTGACCATATAAAAACCTACAACCACATAAACATTAAAAAAAAATCTACAAATAAGAAATTCTCAAGACTTATACTGTCTAGTTGTTAATTAATAGACTGTTCAATAGATGGGTTAATTAATAAATGCATAAGATTACTTGACAAATAAAAGAGCATATAATGTGTCCGACAAGACTTTCACCTTGCCCTATTTGCTCTCTTCTCGTTCTATCCTGTTTACCTCCAGAAAAATACTGAAAAATATAAGTTTGAGAGGAGTCTTCAATATCCCTCTGTTATTTTCTTAAGTATACAAAATAATATAAATAAAAAAAATGTATACCTGATGACTAAATGTGAACGAGTTTTCGATTAACCACTTCTTAGTATAAAACAGAGTTAGTCGACAATCACAAAAATATTTGAGCCCGCAAACAACTAAATGCAATGTTTAGACTAATTTAAACATGTGGGAATGTAGTAATGTAATTATTTGTACAAGACCTTACAAAATAAGTATCTTCCCACTCTAATCCCACCATAAAGAAGAGGGTACTTGCCAACTCCATGATGGAGAGACAGAGAGTCAGTTCTTCCTTGCTTCCAATTACTTATAGTGGTGAGGGCCTGGGGGAGGTGATTAACTTTCATGCCGATGTGGGTCTACGTTGCTTGCGGACTAAGTGCAGCTTTGCGGATCTCTAGCCTCCTTAATTGAGCCACATGTAAGTAATTAGGCCAAGTATAAGCAAAGGTTCAGCTTTTGTTGGGTTCATTTAAAGAAAAGAGAATAACCTCAAATTATACTCTGGAAATCATATAGAAGCTTTGCAATCTAACTTTAAGGTTTGGCAAAACTTCCAGCAGATGTATCTTAAGTTGGTAAAAAGCAGCCGATTTTAAAAGTACAGCTCATCCAAAAAAAAGTCTTCCACAAGTAAATCCTCTTCCCATTTCCTGCAGCTGGGAATCAGACCTATTTAGAGGTCCTAACAGAGACAAAAAATTGGTTTTGCTTTCTGTTGGAATCAGTAACTACCAAAATGAACAAATGCAACAGGATAACATAACAACAGATATCCTTTAGGGGCATGAGGGCACTTATAGTACCAGCTTGTGTGGGTCTGGGGATGAAGGAATCTATAGTACCGTATATACTGAGTATAAACCGACCCGAGTTAAAACCGAGGGGGTACCAATTTCACTAAAAATCAGTAATTAAAAGTTGTTGACTCGAGGTAGTAAACAGAGGGTTCGAAGAAGAAAGAAAACTTGGCATCAAGATGTTTGGAAACTACAACTCCCAGCATGCTTTATTAGCTGGGAGTTGTAGTTTCCAACATCTTGATCCAAGGAGGGTGGCAGTCAAGATAATAGCTAGATAGATAGATAGATAGAATGGTAGAGGAAGATAGATTAGATAGCAATAGCAGAGATGAGATAGATAGATAGATAGATAGATAGATAGATAGAATGGTAGAGGATAGATAGATGAGATAGATAGACTAGGCAGAGATTATGATAGAAGATAGATAAGAAGGTAAGAGGAAGATAGATAGATAGAGACATAGATTAAAATAGCAGAGTTAGAAGATAGACAGATAGAATGGCAGCGATTAGATAGTATAGATAGGATCAGAATGGTAGAGAGTAGAAGATTCAGTTTGTACCTCGTGGGCTCTCTCATCCAGGAACCCTGTGGGCTCTCCTCCAAATACGGGTGAAATACCTCCTCTGAATTGCTAAGGCTGCAAAAAATCAAGCTGGTGTGGTTTCAAGCAAGGGGCTCTGGGAAGATGGGCGCAATGCTTTCTTGACACCGACGACACTATAAAAAGCTTACATTGGATGGGGCGTTCAGTGCCAAAGATGATCATTAATACCAATTTTAATCACTGCGGAGGCATTGAAGGTTTGCTGCAATTCGGCAGCTGCCGACTCCATTCCTGTATGGCGCACGCCGGCTGACGTCATGTGCCCTCGCCGGGCTTGGCGCCGGGCGCTAAGTGACGTCAGGCCGGCGCCGCCAAGACAGAGAAAGATCGGGGGCTCTGCCGGAATGCTCAGGGTAAGCTGTGACTCGAGTATAAACCGAGCCCCGAGTTTCAGGGATGATTTTTCAGCCTGAAAAACTCGGTTATAACGAGTATATACGGGTACCAATTTGTATGCCTGGGGTATTGAGGGCATCTTATACAGTTAACACCACAAAAATACAACCAAAAACTTAGGTTTCATATTGGACCCAAAGAAAAATTGGGGGATTCAATAAGTGTTATAAAAAATCCACAAATAATTAAAAGGTGGCTGTTTTAAGGATAAAGATAAATAGAATGGGCTGTCTGCCTCCTTACCCAGCATGTTCCCATGGGCTTACTCTACGTGCTATGCAGCATGGAAGGAACTCCTTTCCACAATCAATCAGAAAAAAAATAATGTCAAGGGTCTGCTGCACCAGAGGGAAGTCTTAAAAATTCCAGCTTTTATTTCCAAAAATTAAATATTAGCAGGTGCGTGATCTAGCAAATCACAGACACAGAAAAAACTCAGGGGATTACCCTGATCTTTTGGACTTCGAAAAAAGTCCTTAAAGTGCATGTCCACCCCCAAACATAATCCCCCACTACTGGCCCATTGTGTAGTGTAGTTATCCTTACCTTAATCCCTAGCTCCATAAGGTTCTCTGTAGTCCCCCCCAAAGTCTCAACAAACCTGCCCATCAGGAGGTCTTAAACAGAGTCCCATATAGGACTCTGCCGCCTACCTGGCCTCCGGGAGAGTGTGGCATGCGTACTGCAGCCCTTCTCCCCCTCTCCTCCCCTCCCTCCCCGAGTAGCATTCCCTCCCCCTACCATAAAAAACCTTGTAGGTAAATCATTCCCTCTGTACCCCCCGCATCAACCGCTCTATTATTTATTTCGAAATTTCCCAAAGTTTTAATTACTGCCCTCTTTTCTCCGCCGCATCTGAACTCCCAGCAGCCGCGTCTGTGATTGGCTGCCGCTCAGCCAATCACAGCCGCGACTGCAGGTCCGCACCTCTGCTTTATCTCGCAAGCAGAGGGCCTGGCAGCGCGGCAGGCAAGAGGAAAGGGGCGGTAGTAAGGTTTTCTTAAGGGTGGACTGCTGGATTTGATTAAGCTATACAGTAAAAATGTGTTCACCTGCTTGAGTTGAAAGACTTGGTGTGTGCTTTCTTTCCTGTGTGCTGTTTTATTAAAATATACAAAAACCAAAATATAGTTATGTTTGGTTTTAAAAAAACATATCCAGACCACTTTTTAATTTAAAGCGTATATAATGAACTGCCATTACCACATCGATGGAGACAGTTTCCAAGTTTTACCGTTCTCACTGTTAAAGAAACCTTTCCTAACCTGAAAATTAAACTTTTTTCTCTGTCTGAACCGGTTCAGTTGCCAGAACAGTTTTGCAAGTTGCCTACCCTTTTTGCCAGAAGAATTTTCAGGATTTTGCCACTTCATATGGTTTATGAAGTGTGGCGGTATGAAACTCACAGGAAATCAGGGCAAATTATATATCTGTTTTTGTCGGCAGACAGACAGACAGAATATGTACTTTAAAAAGATATACCGGACATTGCAACTTATATGGAGAGTTCAGAAAAATTTGGGGTGAAAACTGTCGAAAAAAAAAAAACTGTTTAAAATTTGCAAATTTTTACTTTTCGTGCCATTTTCATTTGGAAAAAATACTTTTTTTGAGTTTACACATGAAATCTTATTGTTTCTTAAAAGCTCAATGAGTCTCCAGAGTACAAGCGATACCGATAATATTAATACTCCATACTTTCTGTCCAGGAGGACCCTCGAAACTAAAACTGCACCAATCTGAAATATTTACACCAAATTGAGAAATGCTAAGCTCATCTAACAGATTAGAATTAGAAATAATCATCCAATTAATCTAAAACATATCCCTCAGAATGAGATATTTTTAGAAACTACACATCCTAAGTTGAGAACAGGGGTTCAATGTAAAACGCCATAGCCGATATCTGAAATTGCACCCCCAATTTTCAATTATGTCACCCTAATGGCATGATCAAGCAGCATGGTAGCTTCCACATTGTTTCCCCAATGTCTGGTAATCGTCAGAGTTAATTCATGTTTTACCCAAAGCAGGGCAATTTGTGTTAAATTAGCTGCATAGCAGGGGGGTCGCCTTAAAAGGTTGCAAGGTTTTGTGAATATACAAACAAAGGCCAGACAATAGACACCAGAACTAGCAGGGAATCTCCTAGTAGAGAAATGACAGAAAAACCAACTGGCAGATCAAAGCATTCATATTCCTTAATAATTCCGGATGTAGAAATTATTTAGGTTCATAAATAACCCCAGTTTATCCAGTAATTAATTCTACATTTATGAGACCTGACACAATATATAGCCCGAGCCTAACTTGGGATATTATCCATTCTAGTCTAGGTACCCCAGATATGTCGTATTTGGTCTTGTTCTGTGGACAAAATTAGTTATAAACCATCATGATATTAATTTTGAATGTGACATGTGTGGTTCACGGATTAGGGACTGGGGGGAGGTTGATATTTGAAATTCCCTCCAAAACTTGAGAACCAACCTTATGGGGCAGAACCAAGTCCACCCATTTAGGGACCAGACCACTCCCAGGTTCTGAGAAAGGATAAAAAATGGAACTGGGGTCTATACCAAGGAACTCTGTCAAACATCTACAAGAACTCGGAATAAACATCTAGCCAAACTGGATAGACCGATATTGGCTTAAAGCAGGACGATCATTTGACTATTATCTTTTTACCAATAACGGTCCCCATTATCAAGTTCTGGACTCTTCTCAGGACTATTTTCAGATGCCATATCTCTAAGTATAAATTTGTTCATTTTACCCAATTCTACCCCACTTTGTGTTACCGCTTTATGTTCAGTGATTTATTTCTTTTCTTATATTTTTTGCACTATTTTAACAACTTTTAATACAATGATATAAATCATTTATAGGATGTCTATTCGGAGTATATCCCAAAAACAAAACCTGTGTCTTCGCAGTACGCTACTATTAGAGAAGTTGTGTAGGATATAGAGATACTGTATAACTGTGTATAGAAGATTAGGGGTGGGGAATAACCAATTTCCTTACAGGTTGGTGAAGTACCGCACTATAGAGAATATTGTGTAGGTATATAGAGATACTGTAGAAACTGTGTATAGAATATTAGGGGGAATAAACCAATTTCCTTCCAGGTTGTGGTAGAAGTACGCTACTATAGAGAATATTGTGTGTAGGTATCTAGAGATACGGATAACTGTGTATAGAATATTAGGGGTTGACTAACCAATTTCCTTAGAGGTTGTTTAGAGATACGCTACTATAGCGAAGTTTGTGTAGGGGTATTTTTTTTATAGATATACTGTATAACTGAGTGTTATAGAAGATTAGGGCACGTGAATAACCAATTTCCTTACAGTGTGTAGTAGTACGCTATTAGAGAAGTATGTGTATTATATAGAGATATGTATAACTGTGTATAGAATATTAGGGGGAATAACCAATTTCCTAAAACCAGGGTTGTTAGGAAGTAGGGGGGAGCGGATATCCCCATATAGGTAACCGGTTCATTCCGCTGTTTAATCGGGATGTGGTGGCCTGGCAGTGAGTTATTGATATTTAGTAATATTAATTGTGTAATAGATAGTTGTTCAACCAAACCCACCGGGGTCTGATCTGTTCGTCCGCCTGTCAGTTGCCTTGGAGTGTGCTTTCCGGTAAGGGATAGGTGGTTGGGGCGTTTTGGGACCGGGGGGTTTGGGACAATTGGTTGGCAGAGTTTGGGATATTTGGTGGGTTATACTAGAATCTCAATACAGTTGTGAAAACTAAGTAAAACTCTGTGGGAGCAGGACCCAAGTTCTGTGGTTAATAGCCGGTTTTTTGCATTAGAAGATACTGAACAGGTAAAACACACAGGGACCTTACCCAAATCTTTTTCTCTACTTTTTGACTTGGCAAAAATGTCTGAATCCGTGAATTATTAGAAGAAACATGAGTCTGGATGACCTTAATCGTTGTTTGCCTAAGAAGAACATTGATTCCTATCGGAAAAGGAGGGGAGGAGCTGATTCGTGAATTAATGGGGCAGGGATTTACAAGCCAAAGGGAGAATGCTGGATGAGCCTACAGCGGATCACTCACTACGGACCTGGATTCAAATGAGATTGGTCCAGCTGGAATACCATCAATGGGACTGTAATCACCATTACCCATGTGTGGTCGGCAGTACAGAGTTCATCAGCTCCAGGCAGTGTTTTGCCAAAGTAAGCGACACTAAACCCAATGGAGTAGTACCTGCAATTTCGGGAACGCTTCAGCGTGAGAGGAGGGAGGGACCGTGGGCTGGCCGTGAGAGAAGTGCAGAGAGACGGGCTGAATTAAGGCTGCGGCGCGACAAGTGCACGGACCAATATGAACTGGAAGGGCCAAACTGCGCCAGGTCCGCCCACGGTTCATCCCCAAGTTCTCCGGGAGCAGGAAAGGAACAATTTGCCAGGAGATCCAGGTAAATTTGCAGCAATGGAGAAGGTAAGACATTGATTGTTCTTCGCTCTTTTGATGAGAGCCTGCGTCAGTATGTCTGCCTCAGGAGGATTGCGGACAGACCATTGACTCCACACCTGCGCTACAAAGCCCTGGATGCTTTTATAGAGCTACCGGAGGAAAGTGATAACGAACTTAGGGAGCTATCAAGGATTGCTATCCTAGCCCAAGTACAGTTGGACCCAGAGGTTTATCGTGACAAAGGTTCCGCGGTCGTACAAAAGGCAATCCAAGCCACACTCCAAATTCACCAGATGGTTAAAGTGAACAACCGGTGGATTGTTACTGGGCTTCAGGGATTACAGGAGCAGACATCCTTGGTTCACTCTAACCGTGTTACAAAAGAGGAACATCCTCCCGGATAAGACACTGACATCACGGGAATAGGGGGCATTCTTCCAACATTGCCCAGGCCCCGAGTGAGTGAAAACGACTGGGGGGTTGGAAAGCAGGAGCAAGAGTGGGTATTCGGGACGATTATCCCGTCCCAGTGTTGTTGGGGACAGATTAGGCACAATTAGGGGAAACAGGATAAAAACAGCCCAAAGATACACGGAGTCCCGAAGCTAAAGGTTTCAACTCACACAAAGGTATTGTGGATAAGTGAGTTAGAAAAAATGAGAAAGGGAAAAGGGGTTGGAGGAGGTGGGCGGGGGGGGGGGGGAGATAGGGGGGGGGGGGGGGTGGGGGGGGAGGGGGGGGGACACAGGAGGGGAGGGAGGGGAGGGGGGGGGAAGGAGAGGGCGCAGGGGGCGGGGAGGAGGGGGGGGTGGTAAGGGGGTAGGGGGGGGAGGGGGGTGGGGGATGGGAAAGGGGGGGAGGGATCTGAGGGGGAGGGAGGGGATGGGGGGGGGGGTGGGGGGGGGGGGGGGGTGGGGGGGAAAGGGGAGGAGGGGGGGAGGATGGGGGGGGGGGGGGAGGGGGGAGGGGGGGTTGGCGGGGGGGGGGGGTGGGGGGGGGGTGGTGGGGGGGAGGGGGGGGGGGGGGGGGGGAGGGGGGGGGGGGGAGGGGGGGG
Source organism: Hymenochirus boettgeri (assembly GCA_019447015.1). Classification (NCBI taxonomy): domain Eukaryota; kingdom Metazoa; phylum Chordata; class Amphibia; order Anura; family Pipidae; genus Hymenochirus; species Hymenochirus boettgeri. The sequence continues at coordinate 257,771,894 of CM033470.1, read as the reverse complement.
GGAGGGGGGGAGGGTGAGGAGCGGGGGGGGCAGGGGGGGGGGGGGGGAGGGGGGGGTCGGGGGGGGGGGAATGGGGGGGGGGGAAGGGGGGGGGGGGGCGCGGGGGGGGGGGGGGGAGGGGGGGGGGGGGGGTGGGGTGGGGGTGGGGGGGGGGAGTGGTGGGGGGGGGGAGGGGAGGGGGGGGGGGGGGGAGGGGGGAGGGGTGGGGGGGGGGGGGGAGGGGGGGGATGGGGGGGGGGGGGGGGGGGGGGAGGGGGGGAGGGGGGGGGGGGGTGGGAGGGTGGGGGGGGGGGGGGGGGGGGGGGGGGAAAGGGGGGGGGGAGGAGGGGGGGGGGGGGGTGGGGGGGGGGGGGGGGTGGGGGGGGGGGGGGGGGGGGGGGGGGAGGGGAGGGGGAGGGGAGGTGATGGGGGGGGGGGGGGGGGGGGGGGGGGGGTGGGGGATGCGGGGGAGGGTGGGCGGGCGGGGTGGGGGGGGGGGGGGGGGGGGGGGGGGTGGGGGCGGGGGGGGGGGGTGGGAAGGGGGTGTGGGGGTGGGGGGGGGGGGGGAGGGGGGCGGGTGGGGGGGGGGGGGGGGGGGGGGGGGGGGGGGGGCGGGGGGGGGGTGGGGGGGGGGGGGGGGGAGGGGGGGGGGGGGGGCGGGGGGGTGGAGGGGGGGGGCGGGGGGGGGAGGGAGGGGGTGGGGAGGGGTAGGAGGGGGGGGGGGTGGGGGGGGGGGGGGGGGGGGGGGGGCGTGGGGGGGGGTGGGTGGGGGGGAGGGCGGGGGGGCGGGGTGGGGGGGGGGGGGAGGGGGGGGGGGGACGCGGGGGGGGGGGGGGGGGGGGGGGAGGGGGTGGAGGGGGGGTGGGGGGGGGGGGGGGGTGGGGGGGGGGGGGAGGGGGGGGAGGGGAGGGAGGGAGGGGGGGTGGGGGGGAGGTGTGTGGGGGGGGGGGGGGGGGGGGGGGGGGGGCGGGGGGGGGCGGGGAGGGGGCGGGGTGGGGGGGGGGGGGGAGAGGGGGGGGGGGGGGGGCGGCGTCTTTTTTTTTTATTGTTTTTTTTTTTTTTTTTTTTTTTTTATATTTTGACAGGAACCTAGTTCACAGGTACCGGGGGAAATGTGCATGTGATAATATTGGTATCTAACATTAAGCTGTATCTGTGGATAGCGAATGCATGTATCTAAGTAAGTTAAGGATGCCAATGATTGACGTGTGTAAGTGGTTTGTACCGGAAGTAGCGTTACTGTAGTACTGCTTAAGGTCTGGGGTTCAGCGTTGACAAGAGGGAAGGTCCAAGATATCATTCAGCCCTGACCTCAGACATGTAGATTGTCAGCAGTTGACCCCGAGGTACAGGGGCAACTGGCTGAACTGGTAGTGGCCGCAGGATTGACGCATACACAGTAAACCCCGTCTGGGTCACCAGGAGAAAGGCTTCTGAGTAATAACAGGACGGGGCCGCCTCCATGTTATGTGTGGAGGGTAGTGTGATTTAAAGTGTATAATATATGTATGTGTAACTGTCTTAAAATGTGAGTCTAAAAGAAAAAAAATTGTGAACCTGTCAAACATGTGTTTACATGTGTAAGGTTCACCACAGTGTGTGGAAGGGGGACCTGCTAGGGGAACGGTCATTTTGGATCAGAGCAGGAGAGTGTTATTTGCAAGTTTCATCCATGTTCCGATCCAGTGACTCACCCCTGCCAAGCTTCACCAACTACCCCAGGACAGTTGGCTGGACTTGTGAGCAAGACTCTGAGATAACACTGCGACTGACAGCACACTGAATGAGTTGGGAACCTTCAGAGAGTAGCAGTAGGGAATGTTAGGTTCCCTGGATATCAGCATGGTTCAGTCAGGTACATAGGGCAGAGTGACTGGGAAGGAGGCTGGGAGACCAGAGTAGGAGTCCGATAGTTGCCAGAAACCAGTAAGGCCCGAGGTATTGGACTAGAATGGGAGGAGAGGAGGAGGATAGCATTTTCCCAGAGATCTCCTGGTTCAATCTAGTGAATTAGTGCAGACAGAAGTTTTTAGTAACGGGGAAGGAGGGCTGGGAGACCAGAGCAGGAGTCCGACAGTGCCAGAACCAGTTAAGCCCAAGTCAGGATTGTAGAGGGGGGGGGATGTGGTTGGCCAGACTCGCAAGGAAACAAGGGCAGCTTTGGGCAGGTAGAAACTAACCCAAAGTAAGAACCTGTTTTAAATCTTATAAAAGGATTGTGATAGGGAAACAGGGATTGTTTCCAGGATAACACCCAGAGATCTACGTACGGGAAGAGCAAGGTATTGGTCTCCGTCTCAGAGGGGAACCAGAACGTTGTGCAGGAGGGTGGGAGAGGTAAAAATGGTAAAAATGTGGTTACAAACAGTTTTGTAAACTGGGATTTGGCGAACGGGCCTTCTGGGGAAATAGAGTCCAGATGCTGTGAACGCAGCAGCCACTTTTCCAACCCTTGGTTGACCCAGCCACACCAGGGGTGATGTTAATGACAAAAGCTCTCAGTGCTGACATGGTTTATCCAGCAGGTAAAATAAAATGAAGTTGTGGTTTTTCATGTAGGGGAAGATGGTTGGTTGGAGATGATCCATGTTAAGGACAGTGGACCAGTCGCCATGGGTAACAAAATGGATTCCCAACGCCAGCAAGCGTGCTATAGCATGTGACTGGATGGGATGGGTAAAACCACAAAAAAAGAAATATGTTCCCTAGCATGTAATGTAACATGTCACAAAAAGGAGAAAGCACATGGCGCCAAGGGAAGTTGGTCGCAACGGTTCTGGTGTGTACAACCAATCCCTTCTTTGCGACAGCTAGGCGGGAAGGAAGGTGTGATGAACAGGGGTTCAAGTAAAACGCGTAGCCGATTATCTGAAATTGGCACCCCCAAATTTTCAATTATTCACATCCCCTAAATGGCTGATCCAAGCAGCAGGTAGCTTACACATGGTTTCACTGGTTCTGGTAATCGCAAGAGAGTTAATTCATGTTGTCCCCAAAGCCAGGCCCATTTGTGTTAAATAGTGACATAGCAGGGGGGGCTGACTTAAAGTGCAAGTGTGATATACAAACAACAGTCCCAGCAGACAAAAGACAACAGAACTAGCAGGGAATCTCCTAGTAAGAGAATTGAACAGAAACACAATGGCAACAGATAAAGGGCATTCATATTCCTTAATAATTCCAGGATGTAGAATTATTTCAGGTTTTCATAAAAACCCCAGTTTATCCAGTAATTATTTCACCATTATAGAAGACCCTTGACACACTATATCATAGCCGAGCAAACTGGGATATGATCCTTCTTAGGTCTAGGATACCCCCAGATAGTCGATTTGGGTCTTGTCTGTTGGAAAAAATAGTTATAAAACCATCATGATATTATTTTTGAATGTGACATGTGTGGTTCACGGATAGGGACTGGGGGGGCGTTTGATAATTGAAAATTCCCTCCAAAATTGGAACCAACCTTCTGGGGCAGACCAAGTCCACCCTATAGGGACAGACCACGTCCCATTTTCTGAAGAAAGGATTAAAAATGGAACCACTGGGTCTCATCCAAAGGAGTCTGTCCATAACATCTACAAGAACATCTGAAACATCTAGGAGACTGCTGCATCTCTTCTGGGCATGCCCTGTAGCACAGGCTATGTTGGATGCCGTGGAACATTGAACTCAGAGACCAAGGTGCCCAAGGAAAAGCCTTTCTCACCATTCGGGGCTTTACGGACCTATTTCCTGGAGCTCCACGGAGCCAGGCGATCCAGGATCCTGGCGCCTTCTGAACGTTTTAAGGACGCTATAGTGGGTAGCCAGGAAATCGCCTGGTTCTACAAAAAAAAAAAGAAGAGAGAGGATGTCCATTTGGACTGCCGCAAGCTAATCCATAGCTTGCCTCAGAGACATTCCATTTGGACAGCGGAGGAAGAAGACAGCAATTAATGTTTCTACCTCCCCCCCTCCGTTCCCTTTGGTCGGTTTTTTCAAAATAAAGCTTCGGGACAAAATGTCTCCCCCACCCTTACACATCCTTCCTTCCCCCCACACTGCGGATTTATTGATATGGTTTAATGTCTGTAAAGTGTCGAATGTGTAATGCTGCCCCCTTGCCCAGCCCCCCCCCCCCATATGTTTTCACCACTTGTCAGTTTGTTATGTAATGTCCCCCCAAGCCCAGCCCGCCACACCTCCCCGATTAACCCCTGTTATATCGTTTATAGAATGTAAGAAAGTCATGGAATGAGTAGTGCAGCAGGACCCTATGTATGTTTAGGTTTTTGCACCACCAGAAGTGCTGTGTGTATTGTTCCAGCCTGTGCTGCGCACAGTACACGGTAGAATGTTGTTTATATATTTTTTGACATAATAAAGAATATTTTAAATCAAAAAAAAAAAAAACAATTCTAGCAACTGGGACAGACCGATTGGCTTAACGCAGAGGACTATATTGGGACTTATTTTCCCAATAACTGGATTATCAAGGTTCTGGAACTCTCTCTCATGGACATTCAGATGCCAATTGATCTCTAAAGTATTTCTTTCTATTTACCCAATTCTACCCTCACTTGTGGTTACGATCTATGGTTCAGTGATTGTATTTATTTTTTTTATATTTGCTATGCACTATTTTAACAAACTTTTAATAAATGATTATTAAAATCATTTTTATAGGCCTATTGTTCCTATTCTGAGTATATCCCCAAAACAAACTTGTGTCTTCGAAAGTACGCTCATCTATAGAGAAGTATTTGTGGGGATATGAGAACTGTATAACTGGTGTATAGAATATTAGGGGGAATAACCAATTTCCTTACAGGTTGGTAAGAAGTCGCTATATAGAGAGTATTGTGTAGGTATATAGATGATACGTATAACTGTTGTATAGAAGATTAGGGTGGAATAACACAATTGTTCCTTAGAGGTGTTAGTAGTACGCTAGCTATAGGAGTAGTGTAGTATATGAGATATACTGTATAAACTGGGTATAGCATATAGGGGTGAATAACAATTCCTTACAGGTGTTAGTATACGCTACTATAGAGAAGTATGTGTAGGGGCTATATAGAATATGTATAACTGTGATAGAATATTAGGGGTGAATAAACCAATTTCCTTACGGTTGTTTGTAGTAGTACGCTTACTATTAGAGAAGTATTGTGTAGTTATATGAGATACTGTATTAAACTGTGTATAGAAATTTAGGGGTGAATAACCAATTTCCCTAACAGGGGTTAGATAGTAAGTAAGGGGGAGCGATTCCCCATATAGGTAACAGGTCATTCCGCTGTTTAATCGGGTGGTGGCTTGGGGGCCAGTGAGTATATTGATATTTAGTAATATAATTTGTGTACATATATAGTTGTGTCTCACCAAACCCACCGGGTCTGATTCTGTTCCCGTCCGCTGTCAGTTGCTTGCGAGTGTGCTTGCGGTAACGGATAGGAGGTTGGGGCGTTTTGGGACGGGGTGTTGTCTGACACTAAGGTTTTAGAAAGTTAGTGTGATTTTTATCAAAAATGCAAAAACGGACAGAACAGCTCATCAAATTGAGAAGATGTTTTCTCATATTTTCCTAAATATCAACCCCCAATGTCCTGAATCAAATGGTATGCCATATGTGTGGTTACACACGTGGACGTGGAAGCGAAAGCACGAAGGGAGACAATGCATGATTTCTCAAAAACAGCAAAAATATTCAACCAACTCTGAAATTTCAACAGTCTGCAGTTTTTTCCCGCAAAAACACCCCCCTAACTCAGAACACAACCCACAAACTATATATTCCTGAAATTACACACCTTAAGCTATGTAACACTGTAGTTAGTTCATAATACCATCAATAGTGTGGGCGCAGTTTTTGTAGATAGAGTCGCACTTTTCTGAAAAAATGAACAAAAAACAACTTCAAAGGGTAGAAATCATGCCCAAAACCTCATGGAATGTAAAAAAAAATGTTACCAAAACATCAATCCCCAAAGTCCTGAATCAAATGGTATGCCATATGCATGGTTACCACACGTGACGTGGAAGCTACTAGCCACGAAGTGAGACAATGGCACGATGGCTAAAAAACAGCAAAAATATCAGTCAAACCACAATTACCACAAAACAACCCCAAAACTCAGGAAATACTCCCATAAACTATATATCCTTGGAATCTACACACCTTCAGGTATGTAATGCTTTAGTTGTTCATTCATACCTTCAATGATTGTTGAGCAGTTCTTCGTAGAAGTTTGCACATTTAGCAGATTTTCTGAAAAATAACAAAAAAACACTTTCAAAGTTAGAAATCATGCAAAAACCCCAAGTAATGTAAAAAAGGGTTACCAAATATCAATCTCCCAAATGTCCTGAATCAAACAGTATGCCACATGCGTTGTACACACGCAAGACTGGAATCGAGTAGCCCAAAGGAAGCCAAGCACAGTGGCCCAATTACAGCAACTTTTCAGATTTGTCAGACTAAACCAGTGTTCTCCCCGAATTTTTTCCTGCGGGTGGCATGAAAAAGTAGCCGGGTGGGGTAGGATGGGGAAATTGGTGGTAAGGGAAAATGTGCACTGCATATGCTCATATATAGGTCAGGGATGTTTAACTTTCTCCCACAGATGTTTGAAAAACTATAACTCCCAGCATTCATGGTTGTAGAATGCAGGGAGTTTGTAGTTCATCAACATCTGCAGGTAACCCATGTAACATAGCAGCACAAGCACATGTGACGCCCTTTTGTGGCTTGGTGGAGATCTTGGAAAAGCTAGTTAAAGTGCTAAAATATTCTTGCAGGTGTAAAAAAGGGGTCTGGACTGAGCAGTTTTGGTGGGAGTTTTTACTGACCTATGGCACACCTATAAATCACTTCTAAATTCTTTTAAATCACAAGTGTTCTCTCAAGAATTTTTTTTCCAGCGGGTGGCATGAAAAGTAGCCGGGTGGGCCCCCGGCTAAAAGACCCTAGGGAGAACACTGGACTAAAACACCCTCTTTATTAGAAATATCCCCCAAAACTATTATTCTTGGAATCTACACACCTTCAGCACGCAATGGTGCCATTCTTTTATGCATACCACCAATGGTGTGGGCACCGTCTGCATAGAAATTCACACTTGACCAGATTTTCTGAAAAATGTACAAAAATAAATTTCAAAGGTAAAAATCATGTCAATTCCCATGCAATATAGAAAAAAACTTGTCAAGTATCAATCTCCCAAATGCGTGATCAAACGGTGTGCCATATACATGGTTACACACATGGACGTGGAAGCCACTAGTCACAAAGTGGAGCCATGCACAAGTGCCGTTACAAGAAAAAAATCAAAGTGCTCGTAATTTTGAACAGGCCCTGAACCTTGGAAATGCCGCCCACAAATAAAAAACCCACTAAAGTCAATCTTCCACAATTCCTGAATCAAATGGTATGCCATATATGTGAGTGCAAAACGAGTGTGGTCACCAAATAGCTCAAATGGGATGCATGCACAAGCGCAAATACAAAGAAAAATCAGTGCACTGTAATTTGAACAGTTTACCCCCTTCAAAGGAAACAGCCCAGAAACTTGGAATACCCCCACGGACTATATTTTTGGAAACTATCACCATTCAGCTACATAACTTTCATACATACATGAAGAATTAAGACGCAGTAATCCATAGAACTCCAGTTTTTTGGAGATTTTGGAAAAATAAAATAAGATGATTCAAAGGTTGAAATCCTACCTAAACCCACTTGACAAGTAAAAAAACCCAAATAAATGTCAATCTTCCACATGTCTTGAATCAAACAGTATGCCAATGCATGGGTGCAAACAGACACCGTGGCAACTAACTAACTCAAATGGGAAGCATGCACAAGTGCAAATACAAAAAAAAATCTAAGTGCTCCTTTCTCATAGGAAACAGACCCAAAATGTGGAAATACCCCTGCAAAACTATATATTTTAGGAAACTACACCCTTCAGCTACATAATGTGCCATGCTTTCATACATACATGAAGAATTCCAGACGCAGTAATCCAAAGAATTCTGTGTTTTTAGGCGATTTTGTGAAAAATAAAATAAGATGATTCAAAGGTTGAAATCCTACCTAAACCCACTTGAACAGCAAAACAACCACTAAATGTGGATCTCCCACATGTCCTGAATCAAACGGTATGCCATATGGGTGAGTGCAAACAGAGACGGGGCCACCAACTAGCTCAAGGAACCCATCGCAATTGCAATTACAAGAAAAAAAAAAAACACGCCCACAACCCACCCCACCCCCCACTCCCCCTTTTAGTGGTATTTTAGTGAAAACAGTTAGTACGGAGAGTCACACAAGGTTTTGCACACTTTACTGATCCTAAAACTTCAATACCGGTCTTTTTTGGTACCTCTGCAAAATTTTTATAGGTTAGTTTCCCTTGAAATCACACAAATAATGATCTGCGTTTACTTTACCGATATCACTGGGGGCATTGGGAAGCTTGGAGAAAGACAAAGTTTTTTGCTAATTTAGAGTTTTAGGGTAAAAAAAAAAAAAAGGGGGGTTGTATCACTTTAAGAATTTTTTTGTGCGCATTTCCCCTTTTTTTGGCTCATTCCCATAGTTGATCATCAGATCATCTTAGGGAATGATAACGAACTTAGGATACGGGCATAAATGCCCGTTTTCCAATTCGAAATCCGATCGGAAAAATCACTTCCCGGAAATAATTTTCCAGGAAGTGATTTTTTTTCATTCATGGCAAAGATCAATAATTGGTGATCAGAAGTGATCACCAAATTTTGATCTCTGTCCCCATTTTTTTTATAAGTCTTCGCTAAGTAGCAAAGACTTAGAAAAAATCCTATTTGTGAATAGAACTTTAAGTTCCATTCACAAAATGTATAGTAAAGCTGTCAGCATGACAGCTTGTACTATACAGGTACTGCAGCGTGATCTGAATGATCACACTGCAGTACCTCCACTAGACACCCAGGGGCCACCAGCAGAGACTTGTAAGGAAGACCCCGGTGAAGGGGAAAGCCCTGTGATGTCACCGGGGTCCTCCCTACCGATCTTAGCAGAGGCAGAGAGGGACTGGCAATAGAGGAGGGGAGGGGCACCACTTCAGGCACTGTATCTCCCGATCCCCAATCGGATTTTTATGAAATCAAGGGGGGATGAGGGATCTAGGGGGGCACCTGAATGCTGCCCCCGATTGCACCTAGCAGTTAAATTTTTTTCATATGCAGTATAGCAACAGGCACATATTCCTGCTGCTATACTTCAGTAGTAAAATGAGATCGGAACCGATTTCAGTTTACTAGTCCACTGACCACAGGCAATATGGGGGGAACATCAAAGGAAGCTCGGACATCCTGTGATGTCACGGGACTTCCCTTTTCGCTGCGGCTCTGCAATGAAGTGAAGTACCGGGAGGTGGGAGGGATTCCCTATACGATCCGGCATTTAGGGGTTAATTTCGAGATCCCATCGGTGTGGGACCCACACCGATGGGGGATCGAGGGGAGGGGAGGAGGGCACTTGAATAGTGCCCTCCGATCACAGGGGGAGCCGGCGGAAGGGATTTAAAGGGCCACTGCCACCAATCGTAAATTTTACCTGCTTGGCAAAAAAGGAAGGAAATAGAGCGCCGTAAAATTTACCATTGGTGGCAATGAAAGGGTTAAAGGATGTCCACGTGTCCTCTGATATGACCTATTAGTAAACAATGCACCAGGAGTTTATTGATGGCCCATAATATATTTGTATACGGTTATCAATCCCCACGCAAACGTTGCTTCTCCAATGTAAAAGCCCTAAAGCGGTACACACATTACAATTCTTTCTCCTGACGACCATTCAAGACTTTCGCTCGGTCAGTAGGAGGAAGGACTGTCTGTCACGGCAAAAGACAGAATCATAGACAGTAACTTAGTCCAAATAAGGATTGAGGATGACAATAATTGAAGAAAAATGACAAGAAGGAAGGTATCTGGTTGATTGACTGGATTTTAGTTCTCTTATTTGCAATTGGATTTTCCAGTTTAATCATTTTGGATGGATTGACGTATGGGTACGCCGTCTCGTGGAGTGGCTCATGGCTTCTTTGGTCACTTTTCTAATAAGTGTTATTACGAGTACCTCAAAGTTTATTTATAGCATTTTAAAATCACTGTTCAGTAAGTATTATGATGACATCCCATGGCCTGCCCGGAGCTATGACCCAGAAAAGCCGGAGAATCTGTTCCTAGGAGTGAAGAAGAAATGAGAGACCTGCAAGAAAGAATTGTCCATCTAAGGAGCAGTGAGGCACTACCAGGCTCCAGAAATGAAATACCAGTGGATCCTGAAACTGAAAGGCTCTGAAGATCTTGTTTAGGTTAAAACAGGGTAGATCAAGGAAAGTTACAGTGGGGTGGTGAGAGGGCAGTTAACAAAAATATCAGAGACAAATTACCTTTTATTTTATTTATTAGGTAGTATGTTTATGTAGTTTGTGATAAATTGCGGTTTTTTAGGGTTAAAGTCTAGCTGTTTGTTTTTTGAATGTTGTTGTTTTTGGGTTTCGGTGTTTTTTGGTTTGTTTGTAAGCGTTTCGTTCAGTCTGATATAAATGGATAAATCTATTGTAAAACATTTAATAAATGTTATAAAGCATTCAAACCAGAGCATCTTCTTTGCTTATTTATTTATATTTCTGGGCCCTCCTGCAAAATTGTGGATGGGGCCGCTCACCAACCAGATTTATTACCTTGTCCACTATACAAAAACATTACAGGGTCTACTAGTGCATTAACCCTTTCAGTAACTGCAGAATTTAACAAAAAAAAAAAATTCATTCAGTGCCAGCCCTCAATTGGTTTAGACTAATTTTACAGTAGGAAACTCCCCAGTAAATCAGGAATATTATACATTGGCCATTTCTTTAGCACAAAGTGTACTTTAACACTTAACAATTTCTTTTAACTTGTCTGGAGATTTAACTGGATTTATGGGTAAAATATGTAATAAAAAAAAATTTCAAAAAGCTGCAGTTTTTCCCACAAAACACCCCCCAAAATCAGAAATACCCCCCACAAAGTATATATTCCTGGATTCCTGAAATCTACAACTTCAAAAGGTAGAAATCATGCCAAACCCCCATGGAATGTAAAAATATTCTTATATTCTTGGAATCTACACAACTTCAGCTACATAACACTGTAGTTCCTTTATTCACACCATCATTGGTGTGGCCACAGATATTTGTAGAAATTCGCACTTTTAGAAGATTTTCTGAAAAAAATTACAAAAACACTTAAATGGTAGAAATCATGCCAAAACCCCATGTAATGTTAAAAAATGTTACCAAATATCAATCACCTTAATGTCCTGAATCAAATGGTATGCCCTATGCATGGTTACACACGTGGACGTAGTTTCGACTAGCCACAAAGTGAGCCAATGCACAATGGCCCAATTACAGCAACTTTTCAGATTTGTCAGACTAAACGCCCCTCTATATTAGAAATACCCTTCAAAAGTGTATATTCTTGGAATCTACACACCTTCAGCTATGCAACAGTGCTATTCTTTTATGCATACCACCAATGATGTGGGCGCAGCTCTGCGTAGAATTTTGCACTTTTACCGGATTTCTGGAAAAAATTACAAAAATAAATTGCAAAGTAAGTTACAAATCATGGCAAATTCCCATGTAGTGTAAAAAAAAAAAAACTTGTCAAGTGTCAATCTCCCAAATGCCCTGAATCAAACAGTATGCCATATGCATGATTACATATGGTAGAAAAAAGTATATAGCGCACTCCAGTCTTTAACAGTGTTCAGTGTATTTATTCACACATGTAACATTTCGGTATCCGTGTGGTACCTTCTTCAGACAACATTGTACCACACGGGTACCGAAACGTTACATGTGTGAATAAATACACTGAACACTGTTGAAGACTGGAGTGCACTATATACCTTTTTTCTACCATATATGATTGAGCGGCCAGTGGCTATGGCTTTATAGTAGCACCCAGCACTATTAACTCTTTGTTAAAGGGGTGTGCGGAGACCAAATGTTATACTTTTTGGATATGCATGATTACACACACAGACTTGGAAGTCACTAGTCTCAAAGTGAGCCAATGCCCAGTGGCCCAATAACAGCAACTTTCCAGATTTTTCAATCTAAACACCCCTCTATCTCAAAACCATATATTCTCAGAATGTACACACCTTCAGCCAAGCAGCGGAGAAAATTTTTCATTTATTCAATCAATGGTGTGGGGGCAGATCTTCGTAGAATTTTGAACTTTTAGAAGATTTTCTGAAAAAATCATACCAAAGCCCCAAGTAATGAAAAAAAAGTTACCAAATATCAATCTACCAAACGTCCTGAGTCAAACGGCATGCCATATATGTGAGTGCACACAGAGACATGGCCACCAACTAACAATGGATGCATGCAGAAGTGCAATTACAAAAAAAATTAAAGTACTCTGTAATTTGAACAGCCCCGAAAATTGAGTATAACCCCTACAAACTATAGATTTTTGGAATCTACACACCTTCAGCTAAGTAACAGCTGATTTTTTTTCCAATATGAAGAATAGCTGTGCAGTACCTCTACTAGACCACCAGGGGCATAAACGAGGAAGACTAAGGGGAGACCCCAGTGAAGGAGGAAGTCCTATGACATCACCGGGGTCTCCCTTACCGCGATGCACACTTCCTCTTCATGGGACCGGGTTCTCCTGTATGGTCACGACTGTAAGATATCTCCCGATCCCCCCATCGGATCGGCACAAAAACCGGTGGGGGATCGAGGGGCCTAGGTGGCACTTGAATGCTGCCCCCCAATCACCCCTAGCTCACTCTAGCCCATAGCCTTTTTTTTTAAAGTGACAGCCACAGAACACGTGGCACATGATTTCTACCATTTAAGGGGGGGTTCTGAAATTTGTCGCTTCCATGGGTCCCTTAGCTAGGTAATAGCACACTTATTCTATGTGTCCCGCAAGTCTGTTCCAAATCTTGTGTCTCTATTTTGAAAACTGTGGCTGCCACAGAAATGAAAGGGAAGGTCAGTAATTGTGTGTATCTGTGCCAGGTTTGGGGGGTATGTGCTTTTGCATTTATGACCATTAAACTAACTTTTTTTTGATGAGTGACTAAGACTCACTTAACTATTTTTAACTATAGTTACCCTTTAAAGGATTAAGTGCACTGTAAAATCAAGTTATGTTCATTTGGAAGCTGCAGCTTTAAAAATACTTTTGCAATTATTTTTTTTACCTATGCCCCTCCAGAGCCCAACTTTGTGCCTTGGAAGTTGCTGACATCTTGTTACTATTGCTGAATATTAAGCTCCAACCCTCTGAGATTTCCTCTGCTTTCTCCTACTTGAGCCTCAAATAGTAATAGTGCCTGTGAGTTCCGTGCACTTTCCTGCTTAAGCCTCTTAAAGGTGGCCATACATATACCCGATATTACTTACCCGCCCGAGCACTCACATGAAGTTTGTTCGATCCTGCCGGAAACGCTTCTCCCCATCTTTAATGCGACCGACATGCGATCACAAAATCCCATTCATTTTGCGATCGCATGTCGGTCACGTAGAAGATCGGGAGAAGCGGTTCCGGCAGGATTGAACGAATGTCACGTGAGTGCTCTGTCGGGTAAGTAATAACTGGTATATGTATGGCCACCTTAACAGTAATGCCTGTGAGTTCTGTGCACACACAAGGAACTCACAAGCATTACTGTTTGAGGCTCAAGCAGGAGAAAGCAGAGGAAATCTCAGAGGGGTGGAGCTTAACATTCAGCAAACCAGTAACAAGATGTCAGCAACTTCAAAGGCACAAAGCTAGGCTCTGGAGGGGCATAGGTAAAAAAAAAAAATATATATATATATATATATATATATATATAACAGGATTTTTAAAGCTGCAGCTTCCAAATGAACATAACTTGATTTTACAGTGCACTTATCCTTTAAGTATGGCTGTCATGAAAATGGAAGGGTAGGTTAGTAGGTGTGTGTACCTGTGTCACGTCCGGAAGTATGTGTTTTTGCATTTATGGCCATAAAATATTTTTTTATGATTATTCAAAAAAATTTTTTTGACTATAGTTACCCTTTAGGTATTAAAAAAACAATAAGAAAAATAGAGACAAAAAATAGAAGCCTGGTAAAATGTAAGCAATTTAATTGGAAGTGCACTAGGCTTCAGTTTTTTGTATGTATTGAATACATTTGGTCACTAGTTGCACTAGAGGACTTAAAGGGCATGTCCACCCCCAAAATTAACTTTCTATATTTATTTGGCCCAAATAAGTTCTCCAAAACAAACTTTACAGCATGTAAATCGGTCCAGTGGTTCAAAAGTTACAGACATTTGTAGCTGGCTTAATCCTGCAGCATTGACCAATACAGCGATGAACAGAGACAGGTTACATTACCTTGCCTCTGTTCTTTTCATGTTCTCGCGCATGTCTGTTAACATCCAGCAGTGAGCACAGAGGAAGTTGCATCAGTAATGATCTGACCGCTGGATCCCGCCCTCTTTTCCCTCTCAACCAATCGCAGCTGTAAAGTTAAATCCAGGATTAACCTGCTGGAGCCAGCCAGGAGGGAGGACCGGACGGACCAGACGGACGGACGGACAAACACACACACCTCTCCGTGAATGCTGAGTTCTGGGCGTCCGGCAAGGAAGAATTTTTTTTTTTTTCTAAGCTGCAGCTCGGGGTCACCTAAAGAGGAAGTGGAGCGGAAGTGCAGCCTGATATATATATCATTAAATATCAGGCAAAGCAAGTGATTTTTAGAAAAATGAACATGGCGTTTGAGGTTGGTGCTATTATATAAAGAACATATAAAAAGTTTATTTTTTGGGTGGACATACACTTTAAATGCACTTTGGTAATGCTGCAAAACAACTCCAAGTTTTACATGGAAGTGAACATATTTTAAAAATATTTAAGCCATACCAATACGAGCGGTCCCTGAAGTGTTTCGGGCCCACTGCCCCTTAAGTATGGCTGCCACCGTTTTGGGGAAGGGAAGGTCAGTAAGTGTGTGTATCTGTGTGGGGGTTAGGGATATCAGTGTTTGTGTGTATGACCATAAAACTGTTTTGATCACATGACCCTACAACATTAATATGATGGTTTTGAGTATTGTATCCATTATTGTCAACAGAACAAAATACATTCAGTGCTATAACCCCTTTAAAAAGTTTCTTAAGTCTTTAATATATATAAAGGTGTCTATACATACAAGTGTCACAAAGTGCCCCAAGTCCTTCGCTCCCATAAACACCAATGTCTTCAAACAAAAAATTATGACTATCGGAAGAATAAGCATTATTGTGAACAGGAAAAAAATGCTTCCAGAGATTCCTTAACTAGGTAATAGTACACTTCTTCTGCCCCGCACATCTGTACCAAATTTCATGTCTTTAGCTTGAATACTGTTTGAGGAGATACAGTCCAAAATAGAAGAAGAGAGGAAATAGAAAGAACAGTAATTTGGCTCTTCAAGCCAAATTAATGATGCCTTTTGGTTTAAAAAAATGCACCTTCCAGAGAGCCACGAATAGAATTTTAGGCCCTCACTGTCAGTATGCTTTAGCATACTTCGACAATGTAGTTGTACATAGTACTGATAGGGTATCTAATCTACCTCATGTCTAGGCTGTACTGAATGCTCTTTATAAAGCAGGTCTTACAGCCAATCCAAAAAAATGTACCATTGGTCTCGAAGCACAGTACTTGGGATATACTGCTGGTTGCAACCTTATAAAACCTCAGTTATGGGTTTGATATATAATATGAGAAAGATATGAGCGTCTATCTTTGGCTCATGCACGCCGATAAAAAAGACAGGTGCTTGATCAGGACAGAGTGCCTGTCAGCTGATTAGCCACAAGTTGAGCACTGAGTGTTGCAGTGTTCTCCAGGCAATCTATTATTCACAGGGAGTTGGAAATAAGCGTTCTCACCTCCCTGTGAATATACAGATTTTTTTTTAATTTTATGTACTTTCAAAAAAGATTTAGTGTCCCTTTAATATTGAGTAGGTGTCTTTTTATGCAACATGCTGTAGAGGCATGTAAGATACAAGATAGGACTTCTATGAGTTAGACTTCACTTTACCTCTTAATAGTTACAATGATGATATGGCAGACGAGTATACAGCAGTATATAATTTATATATATACCAGAAAGAAATTGTATATATATTATATATTAAAATGTATAACCTGCAAGCTGGATGTGCATCTGCATCCATTAACTTTTCTTAACAACCACCCTTTAAAAGAGAAATAAAACAATTTTTTTTACATTATGAAAGTACTTACATTTCTGAGGTCCCAAGTAAAATCCCACCTCCCTCCCCAAAGTTCCTTACAATGTGCCAAAATATGCTTATCATCCACAAGGCAAATTATACTATTCAGCTGCTGGCTGTCACAATCAAGTAACAGGTTGGCAGGCAAAAACAAAAACTGTGGAGTCTTTAACCCTTTCACTGCCAGGAGATTTTCATTTTTTTTTGCTTAACTGCCAGAAGAATTTCAGGATTTTGCCCTCATCGCTTTAGACTAATTTACAGTAGGAAACCTTGCAGTAAATCAGGAAATTTATACATTGTTTTTTTCAGCACAAGTCACTTTAACATGGTAACAGAATTTGTGTAACTTTCTGGAAATTTTACTGGAATTATGGGTAAAATAGTAAAAAAAAATGAAAAATTTGCAAATTTTCATGGATTTTTCCCATTTTTACTTATAGTTATCTTAAGGTTGCACACAAAAATCTCACTGTTTCTAAAAGCTCAGATACTCCCGAGTACAACGATACCAGATATATGTAGTACCGACGTTTCCTGTCAGGAGACCCCCCCAACTAAAACTGCACCTCCTAGAATATTACACATTAAAATGTATAACCACTACTAACAGTTACATAGATATCTCCAAATTATTCTAAAATATCCCCACAAGTGAGATATTTTAGAAACTACACACCCGCAGGATTTTATGATGAGGTTAGTTTCGATCAAAATGCAGATACCCGGACGCAGCTCCTCGTCCAATTGTAAGTTATTTTCTCACATTTCCTTTTTTCCTCAACTGTAAAATCAGAGACAAAATCAATGCGAATTTCAGCTAAAACTGTGGAGGAAAGTACAAACACATCTCAAATATGAAAGCCTAACCCTCCCGAATAAAACGGTATGCCACATTCATGGGTGTACCCAGAGACATTGCTACCAACTAACCCAGAGCGTGACCAGTGCCAAAGTCAGTAGCAGCAAAAAAAATTAGCCATTTTTGTTTGAACAGTCTGCGTTTTTCCACAAAACACCCCCCCAAACTCAGAATACCCCCCCACAAACTTATATTCCTGAAATCTACACACCTTCAGCTATGTACGCTGTAGTTCGTTCATCATGCCATCAATGTGTGGGGCGCATTCTTCGTAGAAGTGCACTTTTACCAGATTTTCAAAAAAATTAACATCAAACAACATTCAAAAAGGTAGAAATCATGCCAAAACCCCATGGAATGTAAAAAAAAGTTACCAAATATCAATCTCCCAAGTCCTGAATCAAACGGTATGCCATATGTGTGTTCACACGCGGACGTGGAAGCGAAAAGCCACAAAGTGAGACAATGCACGATGGCTCTGAAACGGCAAAAATATTTAGCCAACTCCGAATTGGACAGTCTGCAGTTTTTTCAACAAAACACCCCGTAACTTAGAAATACCCCCACAAACTATATATTCCTGAAGTCTACACACCTTCAGCTATGTAACACTGTAGTTCGTTCATTCATACCATCAATGGCGTGGGCGCAATTCTTCGTAGAAGTTCGCATTTGTCTGAAAAATGAACAAAAAACAACTTCAAAAGGTAGAATTCATCAAAACCTCATGGAATGTAAAAAAAAGTTACTAAATATCAATCTCCCAAATTTCCT
The DNA here is from genome assembly GCA_019447015.1 of Hymenochirus boettgeri. NCBI lineage: Eukaryota > Metazoa > Chordata > Amphibia > Anura > Pipidae > Hymenochirus > Hymenochirus boettgeri. Next base: position 257,753,972 of record CM033470.1, on the reverse strand, counting down.
GAATCAAACGGTATGCCATATGTGTGGTTACACATGCGGACGTGGAAGCGAAAACCCACAAAGTGAGACAATGCATGATGGCTCAGAAACAGCGAAAATATTTAGCCAATTCCCAATTTGGACAGTCTGCAGTTTTTTCCACAAAACACCCCCGTAACTTAAAAATAACCCCCACAAACTATATATTCCTGAAATCTACACACCTTCAGCTATGTAACCTGTAGTTTGTTCATTCATACCATCAATGTGTGGGGGCCAATTCTTCGTAGAGTTCGCATTGTCTGAAAAATGAACAAAAACAACTTCAAAAGGTAAATCATGCCAAAACCTCATGGAATCTAAAAAAAGTTACTAAATATCAATCTTCCAATGTCCTGAATCAAACGGTATGCCATATGTGTGGTTACACATGCGGAAGTGGAAGCGAAAAGCCACAAAGTGAGACAATGCACGATGGCTCAGAAACAGCGAAAATATTTAGCCAATTCTGAATTCAGACAGTCTGCAGTTTTTCCACCAAAACACCCCCGTGTAACTTAGAAATAACCCCCACAAACTATATATTCCTGAAATCTACATACCTTCAGCTATGTAACACTGTAGTTTGTTCATTCATACCATCAATAGTGTGGGCGCAGTTCTTCATAGAAGTTCGCATTTGTCTGAAAAAATGAACAAAAAACAACTTCAAAGGTAGAAAATCATGGCAAAACCTCATGGAATGTAAAAAAAAGTTACTAAATATCAATCTCCCAAATGTCCTGAATCAAACGTATGCCATATGTGTGGTTACACACGTGGACGTGGAAGGCAAAAGCCACAAGTGAAACAATACACGATGGCTCAGAAACAGCAAAAATATTCAGCCAAATCTGAATTTGAACAGTCTGCAATTTTTCCCCACAAAACAACCCCCACAAACCATATATTTCTCAATCCACACACCTTTATCTACGAAATTCTGTAGTTTGTTCATTCGTACCATCAATGGTGTGGGCGCAGTTCTTCGTAGAAGTTCACAGTTTTAGCAGATTTTCTAAAAAATTGGAAAAAAAAACACTCTCAAAGGTAGAAATCATGCCAAAATCCAAGTAATGTAAAAAAAAGTTACCAAATATCAATCTCCCAATGTCCTGAATCAAACGGTATGCCCTATGTATGTTACACACGCCAACATGGAATCAACTAGCCACAAAGTGAGCCAATGAACAATGGCCCAATTACAGCAACTTTTCAGATTTGTCAGACTAAACACCCCTCTATATTAGAAATACCCCCCCAAACTATATTTTTTTTGGAATCTACACATCTTCAGCTACACAATGGGTGATTCTTTTATGCATACCACCAATGGTATGAGCGCAGTTTCATGTAAAATTTCGCTTTTTACCAGATTTTCAGGAAAAATTTATAAAATACAATTACAAGTTAAAAATCATGGCAAATTTCCATGTCATTTAAAAAAAACTTGTCAATATCAATCTTCCAAAGCCCTGAATCAAATGGTATGCTATATGCGTTGTTACACAGGGACATGGCGACCAACTAGCTCAAATGGGCACATGCACAAGTGTAATTACAAGAAAAAATCAAAGTGCTCTGTATTTCAAACAGCCCCAAAACTGGAAATGCCCCCCACAAAAAACCCCCAACTAATATCACTCCCACATGTTCTGAATCAAACGTTATGCCATATGCTGGATGCACACAGAGACGTGCCACCAACTAGCTCAAATGGGACGCATGCACAAATGCAATTACAAGAAAGAATCAAAGTGCTCTGTAATTTGAACAGCCTACACTTTTTCTAAGGAAACAGTCCCGAAACATGGAAATTCTCCCCCCAAACTATATATTTTTGGAATCACACACCTCAGCTACGTTACGATGCCATGCTTTCATACATACATGAAGAATTCCAGACCCCTGATCCAAAGAAGTCCGTGTTTTTACGAGGTATTGTGAAAAATAAAATAAGATGATTCAAGGTTTGAAATCCTACCTAAACCCTTTTGACAGCAAAAAAACCCAGTAATGTCAATCTCCCACATATCCTGCATCAAATGGTATGCCATATGTGTGGGTGCACACAGAGACGTGGCCACCAACTAGCTCAAATTGGACGCATGCACATTCCAATTACAAGAAAAAAATCAAAGTGTTCTGTAATTTGAACAGCCTAATCAACTTGGAAATCCCCCCCAAACTATATATTTTTGGAAGCTACACACCTTCAGCTAGTGATGGTATCATGCTTTCGTATATACATGAAGAATTCCAGGCGCTGTTATCCATAGAACTCGTGCTTTTAGGATTTTGTGAAAAATAAAATAAGAGGACTCATGGTTAAATCCTACCTAAACCTACTCGGCAAGTAAAAAAACCCACTAAACGGCAATCTCCCACATGTCCTGAATCAAACGGTATGCCATAGGGTGGGTGCAAACAGAAACGGGGCCACCAACTAGCTCAAATTGGACGCATGCACAAGTTCCAATTACAAGAAAAAATCAAGTGTTTCTGTAATTTTGAACACCAATCAACTTGGAAATACCCCCCACAAACTATATATTTTGGAAGCTCCACCCTTCAGCTACGTGATGGTACATGCTTTCGTATATACATGAAGAATTCCAGCGCTGTTATCCATAGAACTCCGTGCTTTTAGGGATTTTGTGAAAAAATAAAAGTAGGCACTCAATGGTTGTATATCCTACTAACCCACTCGGCAAGTAAAAAACCCACTAAACGGCAATCCCCCATGTCCTGAATCAAACGGTATGCCATAAGGGTGTGCAAACCAACCACCACTAGCTCAAATGGGATCAATGCGCAATTGCAATTACAAGAAAATTAAAAAATGCCCCACAACCCCACCCCCCACCCCTATCCCCACTCCCCCTTTTAGTGTGAAAACCAGTTAGTACGGAGAGTCACACAAGTTTTTGCACACTTTACTGACCTAAAAAATCAATACGGTCTTTTTTTGGTACCTCTGCAAAATTTCCTACTAAAATAGGCTTAGTTTCCCTTGAAATCCAACAAATATATGATCCGTTTTACTTTACCGATATCACCGGGGACATTGGGAAGCTTGGAGAAGACAACGTTTTTTGCTAATTTATAGTTTTAGGGTAAAAAAAAAAAGGTGTGTGTATACTTTAAGATTTTTTTGTGTGCATTTCCCCTTTTTTTGGATCATTCCCAAAGATGATCATCAAATCATCTTAGGGAATGATCCGAACTTGGAATACGGGCATAAATGCCCGTTTTCCAATTCGAAATCCGATCGAAAATTCACTTCCCGAATCATTTTCCAGAAGTGATTTTTCATTCATGGGCAAAGATCAATAATTTGGTGATCAGAAGTGATCACCAAATTTTGATCTCTCCCCCATTTTTTTTCTAAGTCTTCGCTAAGTAGCAAAGACTTAGAAAAAGTCCTATTTGTGAATGGAACTTGAGTTCCATTCACAAATGTATAGTAAAACTGTCAGCTTGACAGCTTTTACTATACAGTACTGCAGCATGATCTAAATGTAGATCAAGCTGCAGTACCTCCACTAGACCACCAGGGGCAAGCTCTTTACCTCTCTATGGGAAGACCCCGTGAAGGAGGAAGCCATGTGACGTCCCCGGGGTCTCCCTTTCTGCTTCCTGTGATTCCTCTGGCATCGGACCTGCTTCCTCCATGCGGACCTACTGAAAGGTAGGGAAATCTTCCGATCCCCCCCTCGATTTGGACGAAACCGAGGGGGGATCAGGGGGCTAGGGGGGCAGTTGAATGCTGCCCCCCGATCGCCCAGCGGGGGCCAATTTTTTTTAGGTGAAGGGAAGCCACGATCGATATTCACGATCTGTGGCAGTTAAAGCATTCTCTGCACAGATCGGAATATACGATCTGTGGCAGGGAAAGGGTTAAGAAACCCAAGGCTCTAGAGAGAGGTGGGAGTCAGCAAGGGATCTCAGGCAGTTGAGTACTTTCAACTAAATGAAATAAGCTTTAGTTCCAGTTAAAATATATAATTCTGAGAAAAGGCACTGATCCTGCACCAGCATTGCTACTCTAAATCAGTCAGCAGGGGAAGTAGGATCGGCTGCTTAGAGCAGGGGAGAGAGGCACTGCTGACAAGGATGTTAATTTTGACCAGCATATTTAGAGGTCAATCAGGGCAAATAAACAGGATCCACTATTGCAGCTGGATAATAAGGCTTGTCCCTGCAAGAACAATTAATTATAGTAAATGTCCTGTATCGTAGTAACCCCTTTGTGTGTGCTGGCATTAAGAAACTCACATACAATTCTCTTACTTAAATTTTTGCCGGCATAGTCCACAACAGACAAACACAAAAAAGACAAGAAAAAGGTGAAATCAGTGTTAGAAATAACACTTGGTAGAAGAATAAGGAAGCAATCTGAGATTAGAATGAAAGAATGGGAAATTCCCAAATGCCTTTTGATACTAAGAGAACAAATGTGCCAATAAAACTTTAAAACAAACCCACCTACATGACCAACATCCTTTGTATTCTATCGCCACAATGCCTGCAATAACAAGCATGCAGGTGATTTCATAGAATGCAGAAGGAAGCAAATGAGGAAATTTGGCAGGTGTAAACATAGATTTTTCTAAAAAAAAAAAAGCAAATGCATGAAACAACTGTATTTATTTTTTAATTCTGCTACACGTTTTGGACCTACTAAGGTTGAGCAGATGAGACCTAAGACAAATTGCTTTATTAAAGGGCATGTCCAACCCTTATTTTAACTTTTGATATAATCTAGTACTTGCTCCCCCAGCCCCAACCGCCTTAATAGAATTTTGATAAAGTCCCCTGATCTTTACTTACCTACCCTCCCTACTCCTCCGCACTGCCTGGCCTTCTGCTTGCATGGAACTGCAAGCAGGGGGACGGACTGGCAGCCACGTCCCTGATTGGCTGAGAGGCAGCCAATCATGGACGCGGCTGCCCAGAAAGCCGGGGGAGAAAGGTAAGGTAAGTAGAGATCGGGGGACTTTCTCAATATTCTATTATGGCGGTTGGGGCTGGGGGAGGAAGCACTACAATATTACCAAGGGGTTTGTAGCTAGGGGGAGGGAGAGCAAAACAGGAGGGGGGAGGCTGCACTGAGCATGCCTCAAACCTTGATTAGGTTGAGGCAGAGACAGGCACAGGATGAGTCACTGAAAGCTCCTACATTGCAGTTTTCTGGACTTTGGAGGTGCATAGCAGGAGAACCATTTGGAGCAGAGATGTCAGGTAATGATTTTATTAAACTACAGAGTGGGGCCAGAATGGGGTTACATTTCAGTTTTGGGGGTGGACATGCCCTTTAATGAGCTAAGAACATGCAGTATTTTTGATGCCCAACAAAACGTTTTGGTCAATTAGAAACTCAATCAGAAGAACTGGTGAAATTTTCCCACCTTGCGCTGCTGATCTTCCATTAACTTCTGTGCATAAAGGGGGACTGGAAGATGGGGTCAATGGAAAATTGTCTGCCCAGCCCAATCTTTTTTTTTTGCTTAAACCAGTCAAACTGTCGAGCAGTCGATCGAAAAACCACCATTGACATGTATGGCCAGCTTCATTTTTAAAAACATACAAATGTTACATTACTTTGCTTGTGCTATTCTCTATAAGAACCAGTTTTTGTTAAATGAATATCGTGTCTCATTGGATAATACACTGCATGTAAAGGTCACATTTTTAGCAGCTTGGCAGCCACCAGTAAGCAACAGTAATGCCCTTTGCAGCTCTAGTGTTTAAATATTATTGCCTTCCTTCATTTTGAGTTTCTAATATGGTCAATTTTAAAAAACATCACCAGCATACGAAGTGTCTACATCTAAATATCAAAATCAATTAAATACATTTTTTTTAAAAAAGCATGCATTTCCCCTATTTATTTGTTTTGTTCTTGTTTATAGCATTGGCAGTTACTAATTATACTTTACCACAAATGTTAAACTTAAAGGAGTACTAAACCCCAAAAAATCAAAGTTTAAGTTAGAAAGTACTTGCCTCAACATCCGTCTCAGCATGGAAGATTCCACTCATTTTAGGTTTTATTTGTTCCCCAACTCTGAAGCTGACATTTCCCTTGCCTGCCAGTACTTTTACCTTGATTACATTTTCAGCACCTGTGTGTTTTTCACTCCCACCTCTTAACCCCCTATGATGTAGGAATATATGAAATCATCAATATTCAAATTGGTGGTGCAGCTGATTAACACTTTCCTAGTAGCAGAGTTGTAGTGTGATGTATATAGGTCTGGGTATCTAGTGTGTCCGGATCTGAAATAATTTATGTCTCACCTACGGCTTTCACTCCACCAAATCCGATATATAAACAATAAATTGCAGGTGAAACATACAAAGACACAGGTCTGTAGCTGTGTACGTTGCAAATTCATTGCAAAACATGCATGCTACATGTTTCAGACCCACTCAAGCACTTGAGGAAGTTGGTCAAACTGCAATGTATTGTTTATGTGTTGGAGGGCCATATTTAAAAACTTGCAATACCACAGATTTTTCGTTACTGTACGACCGTGGCAGTAGTATACCATAAACTACCGTAACGAAATTCTACAGGCGGTCGTAGATTTACATTTGCTATTGTACATTTACAAGATTTCCGATAGTGATCATAAATTAACGATCGCTAAAGAAAAAAAGAATACCAAACCTTTATAAATATGGCCCGTAGTGTGAAGGTCTCTAGTTCTCCCTGTCAGCTGCAGCAATATTAGTGGAAAGTGTAGCTTCTTAAAGGGAAATGTTGGAGGGTAGGAAGAGTGTTTTTATAGAAACCACATGGTGCAGAACTGTAAGGGGAGGATAGTGAAGTAAACCTGATCTTAGCACCAGCTCTTTGCAATGCATTTCACATCAGTGTATTATTATTTAAGGGAATGTTGGAGGGTAGGAAAAGTGTGTTTTTTGATTCAGCTGTCTGTATAAAAACAACAAACTGTAGTACAAAGCTAAGTTTAGAAATGCATTACGCAGAAATGCATTGCACAGAGATCATGGTCATTATATTATCCTCCACCTGCAGCACTGCACCATGTTCTATAAGTGTACGTATTAAAGGGGAATGTTGGAGGTTATGCTACTTGCAGCTCTGCACCATGTTGTTTCTATAAATTTACATATTAATAGGAATTATTGGAGGAATTGCCAATTAAAGGAGCACTGTTAGAGGATTGCAAACATGTTATATAAAATTAATGCAGAAGGTGGGCTGCCTGTGGGAAGTTTTGCATAAACAAAATCAACTAGGGTTCCCACCTTTGCCTTTAAGACCTGAACACATATACAGGCCTGTCAGGAAAGTGTGTAGTGACTTGGCAAGAATGGGTTAACTATTGGTATTAGTTCTTGCAAAGGACCAATAAAAATACCATTCCCCCTGAAACAGTCCTATTGTTTATATTACGATTAGTGAAGCATGGAACCAGATCTTCTTTTCCAGACAATGTGGGGCCGAACCGTGTATCTGGAATTCTCTTCAGCTAGGGGTCTGGTGGGTACTAAGAGGTAATTTTAAGGACAATCATAGATGGAAAATAAATGTATATCGGTATTGGAATATGTAAGACAGAAACCAATATTATACTTGTGAATGAGAAAGTATGCCCATTAATATGATACCCAACATGGAGCCCTTATTCCTTGCCGAGGCAAGTTATTAATATCTTGGGAAATATGGATTACACACAGGTCATGCTTGGTATTGGAGGAATTGATAATTAATACAGGAGAGGAATATGTGGTCAATATCCCAATACAATGTACATATCTACATTTATATGGAATCTGCCTAACTGAGGGGGAATGAATGCTTTTGGCTAGTCGTAAATCTGGACATTCCTAGAGACTCCCACCTCATGCAATAGCCCATAGAAGAGGGGTGGTTCATGAAATGGTTTAAAAATCCTTGTAGGCCCTATAACTGTGTTCATACTGAGGGGACATGCTAAAACTGTGTGTATGGACCCGGTTTTTCTTCCCACCCCGGGATACAGGACTTTTTCTAGTGAGTAGGGTCTGTGAATATTTTTATCCTTTTTATTTTATATAACTGTTGTACCTATTGTATGTCATTTTATTATAACACCATTTTCTTTTATTTTGGTATTATATGCACTGTCCACCTTTTGGAATATTAAATCTAAAATTAAATAAGTTTTGTCTTTGATGCTCTAAAAGAACCCAGTTAGCCTCTGATAAGTTTATGGAGTGGTTGAATGGAGTGTGCAGTGTAAATGCTAATTAACTCTGTGACTGCTTGTGAAGGACTAATGCTAATTGACCAGTTAGTTGCTAGAGTGAATGGTGTAGTGTTAACCATTTAGCTGCCAGGACAGGGGTGGGCATAGTCAGTGAGAGTCAAGAGTGTTTTTGGGGCGTGGCAGCGAGTACCGATTGATTGGTCAGATCACGTGCCCAGTGAACTGGCATTCGTGACAAGCCTATGTACCATATTAAAAGATCTTATTGTTAAAAATGGTATGGTTAGTATTTTCTTTAGAAGCAGGCTGATACAGTTTGTATTTAATGCAATGGTACTTAGCACTGCAACACATAGATTTAATGTGTTTGGGTCTTAAAGGCAACATTCCCCTTTAAAATACATTGCACAGAGCTGTGTCTGCACCTGCAGCTCTGAGCTGTTTTGTTTTAATAAGTGTACCTTGTAAAGTGGTCCGTTCAATTCTACTGGGGTTGCCAGCTTTCCCTTTAAGACTCAAACACAGGGCTAGCTCCCACTAGCACGTTTTGGATTGCGGTTTGCAATCCGATTGTGCTAGTGGGAGTGCAGGCATGTAATAGCCCCACTACATGCGATGCGTTTCCGTGTGCTATTGGACTGCATCCGATCTCCATTTTTGATCTGAATTGCATGCGCTCTGCTAGGGTCCAATTGTGGAAGTGCAACACACATGCATGGAAATAAGCACGATCCCACTTTATTGGTAACGTGTGTTCTCCCTTCGATTGCATTAAATACATGCTGTATGGCTAAACTGATGCAGCTTGCATTACACTTCTAAGGGCTAGGCCACACAAGCGTGTTTTTCAGGCGATTGTGATTTTCCAATTGTATTAAAAATGCAGCAATGCACCAAAATAAGACAGCAATTTGGTAATGCAGCTGGTTTTTGTGCAATTGCAAGCATTTTCATAATGAAAAAAGACAAACTGCAAGTGCAAACGCATATTAATCGCGTGCGATTGTGTGTGCGATTCAGGTGCTTTGCAGTGTGGCTGTGCCCTCAATGTACATTCTGTATTGAGAAAGCCAGTCGGATGACTAGCGAAACGTCTTCAAGAACTAAACTTCAAGTCCAGTTGATCTAATTGAATACAACAGATATCTCTAATGATTGCTGAGAGACACAGGCAGGTGGAGACTCTGAGTTCAACTCTTACATGCAGTAAACAAACACAAGGTAGCTAGTTAGCATGTGCAGAAGGAGCTTTCGTACCTGGACCACCAGGAAGAGGCAACACTAGAAGCCAGTCGTGACATAGAGAACTAAGAAATGTTCTATAAATGATTTCTACATTAAGATGCTGAATTCAGAGGTGAGAGTCAAATGGTGACAGTTACAGAGTCTGTGGAGCTGCCTTTGTATTTTGGGTTTAGTTCTCCTTTAAGGTGGCCATACACTATTAAGATGTTAAAGCTGTGTTAAAGGATATCTCCACTGTGTTAAGATAATTCATACAGACCTTGCTATAATAATTCATAACAGTGGGTTAAGATATTTCATACAGTGTGTTGAGATACGTTATAGTCTGTCCTATAATATTTCATACATATGGGTTAAAACAATACAGTGAAATTCATATACTGGGTCAAAATAATTTACACAACGAGTTAAGATCATTTATAAAAAAAAAAAGGAAGTATATATCTAAAACCCAACTACAGAAGCCCCTGAGGTTCCCCTACTCAGGAAAAAGGAAGGTTCCTGACTGACAGAGCAGTACAGAAATCTATAAGATAATAAATAAAAAGTGGCAATCTGTATATATATGAAAAAGGATCAAACTAAATATCATATAATATAACCATATAACATATTATTTATTAAAATGATATATTATAATAAAACAAGTGAATATAGAGCAAACAGAAGGCTGGCCAGTCCAAAAATCTACTACAGGCACCAGTGCATGTATAATCCTATATAAAATGTAACACATACATAATAGCCTTATAAAATATCTTAACCCTCTATAAAAACCTCTAAAAACTCCCTAAGGGTAGGAACTTAAAAGTCCAGAACTTTGGTATACACGTTCCTGTAGAGTGATATGGGGACAGTTATTAGATGGTATTCTTCTCAATAGTCCAAAGATATATATATATAAGTAGCAAGTGAGAAGTAGCAGCATCCGAAAAGTGATAGCCGCATCCAAAGGATAGAGTTCTAATTATATGAGCTGTAGACCATATCAAAGATCTACATTAGCTTCATCAGGTAGCGACGTGTCCTCGCTCCTTCGCACTGTGAGCACATGCGCGCACAGTGCAAAAGACTGGAGATGCGTTGGAGGTGTCGGGGATTTCGGCGCTGGAGTGGGTCCGCAGGTAAGTGTCTCCTCCTCTCCTGGAAGATTTACTGAAGAACGGGAGGTAAGAGATAGTGCATTTACCTCCTGTTCTTCAGTAAATCATTTAGAAACATACTTTTTTGCTTGACATACCCTTTAATAAATATTGTAATCTAAAATTCTGGGACAAACACAACTCAAAATATAATCTCATTCCCAAGAGCTCCTACACATAATCTTTTTTCTACAATCCAACCTTCCCACCAGGCATGTCTACCCAATATACTAGAGTCAAAAAAAAAGTCTACAACCTGCCCAAATAACCTAACCTTGATATCTAAACTGAACCCCATAATGCGAATGGAAGACTTCACCTCCCTCTCCTGTCCCTGATGTGGATTTCGTTCAGAGACCCCGCCACCTGTACTTGTTGCATTATCAGCCCAGATACTCAGGCACTTTTTTGACTTATCCGTGCACGGACCTAAGCTGACAGTCTGACGATAAGTATAGCTACCTTAAGGGAATGCAATGTGTTTTCTACTTTTGAGAGGGTGGGCTATTTGATATGCTGCTTGTCACACTTGTGACTATTTGCACACCGATTTGTGAGATATTACATCTATTGATACTTGATTATATTTTTGCTTTTTCACTAATTTTAATATTAATATAATAAAAGATGTTTTTAGACTTTAAACCTTCATACTCTAGACTTTTTTCTTGTTGTTGATGAATCTGAATATACTAGAGTTAGGTATTCCTGACCGGGCTATCATTTGTTTATTACATTATACAATAGACATGATCAGTTTTCAAACACTTGGGCGCCATGGATCCTTTTCAAAGAAACAGAAATGTACAAATCACTGCTAACCTCTTGAAACCTACAACGTCAAACCCAAATCAAATCGACAGATACATCAAACAATAAAAGATACCCCCCGCTACATAAACTACTGTACTCCTACCATGAACAACGTCTTTAATCAAAACACCAATCAACAACTACTACTCTCTTCCTACCTTTCAATTACTCTCTATCTCTACTATGATGTGAAATATTGAAATGGAAATGGAATAACTAGCCAGAGTTAACCTACCCCCATCCACACATTTTATCTCTTTCCCTCTATACCCCCCCAAAGTTTAATACTGTTTTTGTCATACTAAATATAACTGCCAAATGTTATACTAGAAGACAAATATTTGCCTCTCAAATGTGAAAAATTATTTCAATAAAAACAAAATTTACACAAAAAAAACATAATCCTTCCAAATATGATATTATGCTCCAGCACAACAAATTCCAAAGGCTTAATCACAAATATACACTCAATTTTATGGCACTCCTCCCAAGAGGTAAAGGTCCCATCAGTAAATAAATGGGAAACAAGAGGATACTCATATCTGTGTGCCAATAACTCATTCACAGTGAAAATCAGTTTATGTTTATTTTTTTGTTATGATATACTTAAAAAATTAAGAAAATCATTAACAATTTAATGAACAACATTAAATCATACACTTTATGATTAACGTTAAACTTTAAAGGGCACGTCCACCCCTTTTCCTTACTTTTGGGGTATAGAAGGGCTTCCTCCCCTAGCCCCAACCGCTATAACAGATTTGAAACTCCCCCGAACTCTACTTACCTTCCCTCTTTCCTCCGACACACTGTCCCGGCCCTCTGCTTGCATGAAACTGAGTAGCAGCCAATCACAGACGCGGCTGCCGGCAGTGGAGAACGCTGGGGGAAAGAGGTAAGGTAAGTAGAGTTCGGGGGAGTTTCTGACAAAAGTATTATATCGGTTGGGGCTGGGGGAGGAAGCCCTACTATACCCCAAAGGGGTTTAACACTAGGGGGAGGGAGAGGGAGGAGGGGAAAGGGCAGCACTGGGCATGTGCAAATTCTCCCTGGGGAGAGACAGGAGCCAGAGTCCTATATGGACTCTGCTAGGATCCTGGTGGCCAGTTTTTGGGACTTTGGAGGGGCATTGCAGGGCAGCCATTTGGAGCAGGGATGTATGGTAAGGATTTTTATACACTACACAGTGGGGCCAGCAGTGGGTAAAATTAATAGTTTTGGATGTGGACATGCCCTTTAACGAAGGTAGTAATGTGGCTAGGGAAGACCAGTTCAAGGAACAATGCAGGTTACCAGTTAGTTACAATTCAAGTTACCAGTGTATGGGCACTTTTAGACTGCCCTATGGGCTATAAATGTGTGTATATGTATCTCTGTATATATAACTATTGGTCTCAAGTTTACAAACCAATGAAGATACCTCTATTGTTGATAAACGCTTCTCACCGCTGTCACTGCCAACACCAGAGTCTGAATCCTTTTTTGTGGGAAATATGTCTTCTATGCTGTTAGTTTGTACCAAAACAGAAAAATAGAATTATTTAAAATTGTTATTACCTAACATGAGAAATCATACAAAGATCGTTCATAAAAGTTTATTTTCTTAACTAATAATGTGTACCAATAGTCCGTATAAAAACCCCATTAAGGGTAAATGCACACACATAATGCGAACTTGTATAAACTGGCCATACATTGACTTGACATTACAAATTGCAAATGAATCAAAATGTCAAGCACAGCATTATTTGCAATCAACATTATGAGCATACAGCAATTATCATCACAGGTGGATTTTAGGATGACATTGAGCTGCACTTGCCTAATAAATAATAAGTCTGATAAAAGCTATAAACTTTAGTAACAGTGTCTATATTTGTTATGCTTTGTAGGTACATAACACTGGCATATGTTAAAGGTTTAGTGCTCTCCTGAAGGTCCTCTCTACACAATGTTTGACAGAAGGTAATCTTGTGTCCACTTTGAAAACATAATTTATGTGCTTGATGTATTCAAACCATACAGTAAGTGTCTAAGAGTATCAGAGAGCTATTTCCTGTTTTCATTGTGGCCACAATCTAGGTCCCTATTTGTCACCCATTATATAGACAGAAGTACTACATAATGGTCAGTGTATTCAATCTTAATACGAAAGTTAAAGATATTTTAAGGCTCACCTTATGAAAATAAATGTTTGTTCACTGCGGAAAGAAAGATTTTATTTTATAATTTTATACAGAATCCTAAGACTAATGATGGCCATACACATAGTAGTCATGTGATAGATTTGATATACGATCGTTGATCATATCAAATGTCTACAAACATCTGATGTTCCCACTGAACCACACGGTTCTACTGACGTGGCTTGAACGACGAGAGAATGTCATGGAAACGTCGGAAAACAAGTTCAAACAAAGGGAAATGAAACCCTCCCCAGGTCTCCTACATTTCCTTTGAAGCTGCAATTTCACTAATCAAAGTTGTGCACTCCTTCAGCGCTGCACCCTCCTACTGACCTTCCCCATGTGCACACGTGCCTATGTAAAACATAGATACAGCATTTCAAACTTGGGGTTCTATTGGAAGCAGATTGGAGGAGAGGACAACATCTAGCAGTCTCTTAAGGTTAATATGGAACACAGAAGCTAGTGTTTTTATTGCACAGAGAATTAAAGTTTGGTTCAAAAAATTGTCATTTGAATATTTAACAAAATTCATACATACAGTATGATTATGTCCCTTAGTAAATTCTACAATCCATTATTAACAGAAAAATGCATCATTGTGTTTCAGAATACATACAGAGCCAGATTAAGACCAAATGGGGCCCAAGGCACAAGTCAGATTTCTGGGGGGCCCCCTAATGTTCCATTACACATTACCAACAGCACATCTCCCTGGCACCACCTGCACACCCCCTGGCACCACCAGCACAACACCAGAATGTGCTTGTGGTGATGTTCCCCCCTGACACCACAGCACATCCCCCCTGGCACCACAGCACATCCCCCCTGGCACCACCAGGATGTGCTGGTGGTGCCAGGGGTGTGTGATGATGGTGCCAAATAACTAAAAGTTTACACGGTACACCAGGGTAGGTACCTGTGTGTCAGGAGGACTCAGTCAGCTGCGGCTGTCAAGCTCAAGATTGAGCCCATGGGGACTTGAAAGGTTATTGTCCACCAATTCCGCTTCCTGCTCCTGCGCAGGCTGCGCTCGCCTGAACACCAGATCAGATCCAGCCGAGGCAGTGGGGAACTTACGGGCTCATATGACCACGCAGGCGCATCAGCAGAGTCTGATGGTCTGCACAGCGCGCCACCGCCTCCTGAGTGCTGAATGGCTGCTGTGTCCTGATTGGAAGTCCGGGCCGGGCCCCCCACCACAATATTTTAAAGGTAAATGCCTCAAAATGCCGAAATTGTATTATACATCCACTGGGACCCCTGGATTGCTCCCTCCTGCCACCCAGGCCCCAGGCACTTGCCTTGGGAGCCTTGTCTATAATCCGGTCCTGATTATATATTTATCAATTCAAATGAAATGTAAGTGATTAATTACCTTACCTTTCCTCCACATGGTGGGGCAGAATAGGCCTTTCAATAGAATGGATATAAAATCCATCACTAGCTTTATCCATCTGGCAGGACTGAATACTTAAATATTTGAATATGTGTACCTTGCCCTTGATACAAATCTGCAGAAAGTAAAGTAAATGAGGTGAAACGTAATTATATTAACAATTTCAATAAAAGAACAATATTTTACACAGAAGGCAAGGAATACAAATACGAGTGCTAGAACACATGAAAGGCTTTCATATGTATGCACTTGGGTACGCAGAGCTGTACATTATAAATATGAATCCAACTCACACCTCCTCTCGCTCTCTCCTCTACTTGCATCTGGCGATATCCCCCAAATCCAGGCCCCATACCGCACTTGTACAATCAATCCATCCTCACCATGACACCTACTGCCGTTATCCTCCCTCATATATTAGTACCCTTAACCCACAGAATATCACTAATGTACCTATTTTTCTCCCTACCCCTGCTCCTATATCTGGGGCCTAATGTAAGGCACTGTCTGTCTGTAATACAGTTGCACACATACACGACCTATTAACCACAAACTCCTTTACATTTCTTGGCCTTACCAAAACATGCCTGTTACCCTCTATTACTATCTGACCTACCATGCTCTCATTTGGAGGCCTACCCTACAGCCACACTACTAGACCTGATAACAAACACAGTGGGAAACATTATAACGGGCATACACTGGATCTGGTTTACACACTCCTCTGCTCGATATCCAACTTCTCCAACTCTCCCTTTCCTCTACTACTCGTGTCAACTATCCCGACCATAACCCTTAATAAACAAACCCTGTCATGATATGGATCCTGCTGTAAGCAGATCTAGTATAGTTATTAATTATATAATATCAGTAATAGGAGAATTCCATTTGTTTTATTTATTGTACATTGTGTTTTCCCCCTTTGCTACTGTATTTCTCTACCATTTGGCTGAGGTGCCATAAAACCCAGCAGGGTGCCAAGGATTGCTATTCCTTGTACCTTACTTCTAAGGGATACAGTAGACTTGAGTCTCCTAATCTCAGCAGGAGGTCAAACAGACCTGGGAATGTGACCTTTGGTTTAACTATGATAAAGGCACAATCCCTTTTTCTATAAAATATACATAACCCGGCCTATGTAATAGAATATGGTGGGCCGATATGGAATATGGTTCCAGGTAGGTGAGACCATTCAGTACAATCCAAACATCATGTATGTAGGCCTTAGTAGAGGCTGGAAACCTACCTTATGTCATTCTGGTCAACTGTATTTTCCATATCTGTCATGTTTGGTGTCTATCAGCTGGTAAATTCATGACAATAACTAATTTAGTGATTTCCAGTTGGTAGCACCTTGGACCTCAGAGTTATGAATTCTCTAAAAAATAATGTCACTGCGGGTGTGTCTTCCAAAGGTAATCACATATCTGACACACCCTCAGTCCAGCCTACACCTGTTGGTGATTGGTTGGGGGTAAATTATTTGCCCCCCCTTTTCCTGGGGGTAGATAAGGAGCCACACAGCTACTGGAAGGAGCTCCTGATTTACATTTTATGGAACATCTAAACTGGATCATCAGAGTTACCTCTTTGGAGCCAGGAACTCTTTTTTCATCAAATGGACTTATTCTTTTAAGGACTTGGACTTTGACCAAGTATTTTTCCCTTTTATCCATTTATTTTACTGTTGCTTGTTTTTATGTCCGTTTATTAATTATTTTTGTAATCACTATTGCACCGTTTTTGTTTTTCTTTTATTAAACGATATTATATAAAATCGTTAAGCTGATTCTCCTGGTGCTTTAACAGAACTAAGTAAGAATCCTGTCCTCTGAGACGCTACATATAGTAATTGCATTTAGTATTTGTTGTATGATCTGATACTATTCCTGCCTGAGTGTGGCAGCGAGTGTACAGGTATTTAGTATTATTTTACATTTATAGCCATTAAGGCTAGTATCTGTTTCCCCAGCCATTAGTAAGTGGGTTTTTGCAGAAGTTTATATACCTGGTAAGGGGTATATGTTAGTGATGACAACCTTCAACCTGGTTTTGACCCGGTGAGCTGGGAAAGCTCTGTTTGGTCTGAGGTTAAGAGTTGTGGTATCGTCACTAGTATTGGCTCCCACAGCCATTAGTGAGTGGGTGGTGGCAGTGTTTTATATACCTGGTAAGTGGTATATGGTAAGTGACGGCAGCCCTCAACCTGGTTTTGACCCTGTGAGCTGGGAAAGCTCCGTTTGGTCTGAGGTTGAGAGCTGTAGTTCCAACACAAACCCCAATTAGCTGTTCCAGCTCCTCCAAGTTGGCAGCGCCCAGGGCACCAACGTCTGAGCAATGCACAACATCATGCGAGTGCGCCAGCGGCACAAAGATTTTAATTAAGCCTGATTCCCTGCCTCCTTGCCCAAATATAGTATCGCTTTGCCATTAATGTGCTGGGTTCCTTGTTTTCTTGAATCAGTTCCAGACCCTTTGCTTTTAGTTGGTTCCTGTGTCCAGCCCAAGTTTTTTTTTTCATCCTTATCCTGTTCCTGGTTTCCCTGCCTATTCTGGCCATTGGACTTTTGTGCCTGGATCCTGTTTATTATTTATTTTGATGGACTTTGTGCTTGGACTACTTGCTGTTTACACTGCCAGTTCCTGCCTTGACTCCTGCTTCTTCATGGACGTCATCCCTTACCGGCCCCGACTTCTTCCTGTTGTCTGGACAGGTAAAACCTTACACCTCCTTCTCTGACCCTGACCTTGCAGCCGTTCATTACCACAACACAGTTTCCAATGCCCTAGACTCTGTTGTTCGCTTATCCACCTGTCGCCTTAGGTGTAAGAACCAACAGCCAAGGCTTACAGATCCGATTAAAAAGATGAAAAGGCAATCCCGCATATCTGAACGACGCTGGCCTAAGAGCAACAAAAATAAAGACTTTATAGAATTCAAAAGTACCCTTTACCAGACCAGAAGTGCTTTGTCCTAAGCCAAGCAAACTTATTTCTCTTATTCACTCATATCCATACAATCCCATATCCCCAAACAGTTCTTCAAAGTTTTCAACTCCCTGCTTTGTCCACCACCTCCTCCGCCTACACCCTGTCTATTGGCTGATGAAATAGCCACATATTTCACACAAAAAATTGGGAACATTAGAAATAGTTTTCCTGCACACCCTAGCTCATCCCTACAGCTTACAGAACACATCTCACCACCTGCCCACTCAACCCTATCCCCTCTTATCTCATTCCTCATCACTCCTCTTCCTTCATATCAGCACTACCCTCTCTCTTTAACCTGTCCTAATCCACTGGTACTTTTCCCTCCTCATTTAAACATGCAGTGGTATCCCCTATACTTGAGAAACCCTCCCTGGACCCGTTCACTCTTTCCAGCTACTGGCCTGTCTCCCTTCTCCCCTTTGCATCCAGGCTGCTGGAAAGGCATGTCTATGCTAAGCTGGTTCATCACCTCTCTACTAAATTTCTCTTTGACTACCTCCTGTCACAGCTTCCGCCCTAACCACTTCCCAGAAACTGCCCTCACTAAAGTGACCAACGATATACTTAGTGCTAAATCTAAAGGTCACTACTCTTTGCTCATTGTTCTTGATTTGCCTCTGCTTTTGATACTGTTGATCACCCTCTACTTCTCCAGATGCTGGATACTGCAATTTCTTGGCTATCTTCCTATCTCTCTGGTAGTACCTATAAAAGGCCATGCACCAACGGGCGAATGTTATATCGGTTAGCATGATTTAAACTCCTTCCTTGTGGTGGCTGCGTGGCTAACATGAAAGTTAACAGCACAGCCACCGAAATCAGTGTTATATGCCGAAATCGGCATTTTATTGCAGCACTTTCAACGCGTTGAAAGTGCCGGAATGGAACAGCGCCAAGTACCGATGTTCCGAGCACCTCTGTCGGCATATAACATCGACGGGCTGTTTGCAACGGGTTGCCAATAGCAGCGCTCGGTGCATCGTCCTGTTAATGTTTTGTACTCTGGAATTAGCTCCACCCATCGCCTCCTACCTGTGGGGGTTCCGCAAGGCTCAGTACTCTGCCACATTCTTTACTCCATTTACACCTATGGCCTTGGACATAGTTCTTTCAGATTCCAGTATCACTTGTACCAGATTCCAGTATCACTTGTATGCTGATGATACCCAGATTTGCATCTCTGTCCCAGATCTCCCTACACTGACATCCCAGGTCCCTAACTGGCTTTGTGCTATCTCTGCCTTCATGTCCTCCTGCTTCCTCAAACTTAACATGAACATGACTGAACTAGCCATTTTCCCACCCTCAGGATCTATTCCCCTTTCCTAGACTTAATATTAACAACACACTTACAGTGGTTTGCAAAAGTATTTGGCCCCCTTGAAGTTTTCCACATTTTGTCACATTACTGCCACAAACATGAATCAATTTTATTGGAATTCCACATGAAAGATCAATACAAAGTGGTGTACACGTGAGAAGTTTTTAACAAATCAATAACTGCAAAGTGGGGTGTGCGTAATTATTCAGCCCCCTTTTGTCTGAGTGCAGTCAGTTGCCCATAGACATTTCCTGATGAGTGCTAATGACTAAATAGAGTGCACCTGTGTGTAATCTAATGTCAGTACAAATACAGCTGCTCTGTGATGGCCTCAGAGGTTGTCTAAGAAAATCTTGGGAGCAACAACGCCATGTAGTCCAAAGAACACACCAGACAGGTCAGGGATAAAGTTATTGAGAAATTTAAAGCAGGCTTTGGCTACAAAAAGATTTCCAAAGCCTTGAACATCCCACAGAGCACTGTTCAAGCGATCATTCAGAAATGGAAGGAGTATGGCACAACTGTAAACCTACCAAGACAAGGCAGTTGATCTAAACTCACAGGCCGAACAAGGAGAGCGCTGATCAGAAATGCAGTCAAGAGGCCCATGGTGACTGCAGAGATCTACAGCTCAGGTGGGTTAATCTGTCCATAGGACAACTATGAGTCGTGCACTGCACAAAGTTGCCCTTTATGTAAGAGTAGCAAGAAGAAAGCCATTGCTAAAAGAAAAGCATAAAAAGTCCCGTTTGCAGTTTGCCACAAGCCATGTGGGGGACACAGCAAACATGTGGAAGAAGGTGCTCTGGTCAGATGAGACCAAAATGGAACTTTTTGGCCAAAATGCAAAACGCTATGTGTGGCGAAAAACTAACACTGCACATCACTCAGAACACACCATCCCCACTGTCCAATATGGTGGTGGCAGCATCATGCTCTGGGGGTGCTTCTCTTCAGCAGGGACAGGGAAGCTGGTCAGAGTTGATGGGAAGATGGATGGAGCCAAATACAGGGCAATCTTGGAAGAAAATCCGCAAAAGACTTGAGACTGGGGCGGAGGTTCACCTGTCTGCAGGACAACGACCCTAAACATAAAGCCAGGGCAACAATGGAATGGTTTAAAACAAAACATATCCATGTGTTAGAATGGCCCAGTCAAAGTCCAGATCTAAATCCAATCGAGAATCTGTGGCAAGATCTGAAAACTGCTGTTCACAAACACTGTCCATCTAATCTGACTGAGCTGGAGCTGTTTTGCAAAGAAGAATGGGCAAGGATTTCAGTCTCTAGATGTGCAAAGCTGGTAGAGACATACCCTAAAAGACTGGCAGCTGTAATTGCAGCAAGTCAACTCGCTTGCCAACTACTGTCGGCTCTAACTCAAAAACAACTCACATGATGCTACCTAAATCCTAGTTTATGCTTTATTCATATCCAGGCTTGAGTACTGCAACAAAACAACTGCCTGGAACCACTCCTAAACTCTACCCGACTCATTCATTCTCTTCTCAGTTTTCAACCGCCTCTCCTCTCTGTTAGTATCTCCACTGGCTGCCCATCACACAAAGGATACAGTTCAAGCTGCTTACCCTATCCTATAAAACAATATTCAATACAGCCCCTCTATATATCTAAGAGCTGATCCACAGATAACATCCCAGGCGCAACTTCCTTTCTGCTAATGATATCCTCCTCTCATGCACCTTTGCCACCTCGCCAGCATTCAGTACTTTGCTTGTGCTGACTCTCTGATCTGGAACTCTACATCTGTCCATCATTCACCGTCCCTTAATATCTTTAAACGTAAGCTCAAAACCCATCTCTTCAGGCAAGCATATAACCTGGCCCGCAAATCAAACTCCACTGCCAATCTTATATAGCCTACCAATTCATGTCACCTTATGTCTCACCCCTATTTTTCCTAGACTGTAAGCTCTATGGGCAGGGTCCTTTTTACTATTGTTTCATGGTACTGCTGTAAATAACTCATCACTCTGTGTACTTATAATTTATGCTTTAGCTTACTATGTAATATATATGACTTTGTATAATATGTATTACCCTTGTATGTAATGTATGATTATGTTATGTAAAGCGCCATGGAAGATGTTGGCGCTATATAAATCCATAATAATAATAATAATTTCCAACCTCAGTCCTGTAAAGATATCTTAAATTATGCTTGAGGCATCTTCCTAGCCAAGGCAATGGAACAGCCAAAGACAATAATGGTATTACCAAACTTCAGGAAAATGTGTGAAAAAGGGCTTAAGAAACCAAAAAATATATAAAAAAATACCAAATTAAATAAAGCAGATGGCAAGCAAGGACAATACCCCCAGTTATACCTCTGGTAAAGTGTGGTAGCTTTAAGCTGTGCATACAAAGTTATTTCCCAACAAAAAAACAAAGAAAACCAAAAATATTACGGTGGTTTTGATTTAAGTAGCATTTGGTGGTTTGGTGACTGGTAAAAATGATAGTTTTTGCCTGTAATAATTGAGACAATTCTACAGTTTGTTTGTAAAAGGAGAACATTTTTATAGTTGACCTGAGTTTATTTGCAGTGAGAGAGACAATAGTTTATCTCATTCTGACATTGTTGGAGTGAAACATTATATGTACAGTTATCTGCATCAGGAGGCCGCTTCTTAATTTGTCTAAAGTGACCCAAGTTTTGTCTGCAGAAGAAAGCAAATCATTATGTTGTCTACATTTGGGGAAACAAATCTTGCATTGGTTTGGAGTGTGAGAGAATTCTAAATGTACCTACAGGTATTTAGGTTACTCATGTATATTGGGTTTTATATTACTGTATGTATTAGTTCTTGTTTTTTTTTTGTAAAATTCTAAACATGTCTATTGTGCTTGCATTTAAACTACAGTTCTCTAAAAAAGAATTGTCTATGCACTGCACAGCTACATTCAAACAATTAAAAACACACAAATTCCTATTTCAAACAATTGCTTTAGTGACTGTAACTCTTCTGAAGTGTCCCAGTGTTTTAATATTTGTCTGTCTGTGTCATTACCTGTATTTTAACACATTTTCCTTTTTTATTTCAAAAAATGCACGGGGAATACACCTGTCGTTCCGGGGGGTTCATTATTATACCGAGAAATATACAGGGTTATTCAATAAAAGTTTTATTGTTAAAAATTGTGCTAATTTTGCCCTAACCAATCAGATGTTAGCTTTCAAATGTTAAAGGTTATCACCATTGATGGAATAACCCCCCTTCTACCTTTTTTTTTTTTTTTTCTAAAATCACCTCAGATCCTTTGTAGCAACCAGGTGTCGTTCTGCTCATTACTGGGGTGTGTCTGCTACTGTGCAGGCTGTCAGTCAATGGGCATCATCACATGCATATTCATGATTGCTGCCCCACCCACTTGAGCCCAGTGATACCTGATGTAAACAAAGCCTTTTCTCCCTGTCTCTGTACAATCTATTCACAGCTAATAGTGCAGGGAGAGACAAAGGGGGGATTTTATAAGGTTCAGCCACACAGCTTTATGTAAGAAGGCTGGGAGAACTTGCTTTTTTTTTATCAACATCAAAAGTAATGGAATTTATAGGAACCAAATTGTGTGTGTGTGTGGGGGGGGGTGTCTGTGACAGTCCCCCCCTCTGTGACAGCCCCCCCCTCTGTGACAGCCCCCCTTCTGTGACAGCCCCCTCTGTGACAGCCCCCTGCTCTGACAGCCCCCCCCCCCCCGTGCATACAATTAGTGACGCACAGCTACTCCACATGGGGGAAACTGAATGCTGGAGGTTAAATTACACTTAATAATCAAAGAAAAGAGAGAATACCTTATAAAGTGCAAACAGTGTGCATATCCCAAAAACAGCAGCAATGGAAGGGAAAGTGGAAAATAATATTAAAATGTAACTTTTAATAAATATGCATTAAAACCCACATGTAAACATCTATAAGACTCCATCTTGACAGTGGTGAGAAAAACAAGGTAAGACTAGTAAGGTGTAGGAAGACCGTCACACACTGTGAGGGATGGGAGAAATCTCTCACCCCACAGGGAAAAGACAAAAGTATCCCTAGGCACAAGTGCCCTCCTAATCCATTTTACACTAGTCTCAAGAAGCCCTATGTTTCTAAAAAAAAGGGCACCAAACTGTCAGATGTAAATAAAAGAACAACGATATGAAATAGACCTCTATTAAAAGTACCTGGTGTGCTAGTTAATGCTACACCCTAAACAAGGCTGATTAACTCAAAAAATGTGAGTCAGTTAAACTTCACTGATTCACCCTTAAATTGGATTGTTAATGAGCTAATCTCATATCGCATATTAAAAATCAATTCCCCCTGACGCGTTTCGCTCCTTAGCGGAGCTTAATTGAAGTGCTGTCTGTGTCGATCCCCCTTATATACACCTTCCTAATCAGCATTAATCCTATTGGTTTCAAAGTCCTCCAATCGTCAATGCCGAAATTGGCGCAGCCCACAATATGGTGCTGCCCCTACGTACTACCGCAAATTGAATGAGAAACCGCAGAAAGCGGCTCCTGATAGTGGTAACCAATATTTATTAAAAGTTAAATTTTAATGTTGTTTTCCACTCTACCTTCCATTGCTGCTGTTTTTGGGATATGCACACTGTTTGCACTTTATAAGGAGGCATTCTCTCTTTTCTTTGATTATTAACAGTCCCTCCTGTGACAGCCCCCCTCTCTGTGACAGCCCTCCTGTGATAGCCCCCCCCTTCGCCACCCCCCTGCCAGCCCCCCTTCTATAACAGCCCCCCCCTGTGACAGCCCCCCTCTGACCTCACCCCCACTGTGACAGCCCCCCTCTCTGTGACGCCCCCCCCGTCTGTTAACTCCCCCCCCTCTACCTTGTAGAGGGTCTGCTGTCCCTACTCGCAGTGTCACGGAGCTTTCTCGGCTATGTGCGAATGATCTGGACTGTGAACCAGAAAGCTCTGTGACACTGCAAGTAGAGATAACAGAACCTCTACAAGGTAGAGGGGGTTAACAGAACATACTGAGCCAGTGTGCTTGTTGCGAGCGCTGATAGTGCTGGTAGCCATGGGAACATGACGCTTATGTTCGCATTGGCTGTCGGACGAAAGAGCCAGGTCAAATTCTCCCGACTACGGAAGAATGTTTCCGTGCAGGCGCAAAATTGTGCATGCGCGTCAGGAGTTTCTCTTGCAGGTGTGATCTATAATGATGTGGATTGGATGCCTGTAATGCGTACAGGCATCTGAAGCATGATTTCTTCTGATACATTGCTCTGAGGAGGCTGTAATTCGGGGTAGGTGTAGATCTATATTAACTCTGCTATTGGAGGCTGTATTGATTTTATAAGTGGAGATAACCTTTAAATAAGATCTGATTGGTTGGGGCAAAATTAGCACCATTTTAAACTATAAGAACTTTTATTGAATCTCCCTGTTAATATTTTGTAAAGCTCAGCCAGGTGAATGAGTTATGGGAAAATTGATTAAACCGAAAATGAATTGAAATACAGAAATTCTATCCCTAAATGCACAAATCTAAATCTATTAAGCTAAATGAATCAAGCTAACTATATCCAATAAGGAAGACTCACCTGTGCAGGAGGAGACTGAAGTGGATTGTTCTCTAGTAATAATACTTGTAATTGCATCATTTTTCTAAAACATAGTGGCAGAACCAACACTTTATTGCAGGAAAAATCTAATTTCACCAAGGGAAGCTCAACAATTTCTAAAGGAAAAGAAACAAACATTTTAATATTGTCAAGTGAAATATAAATGCATTTTAGCCAATGCCCCATTGTGTACAACAGCATTCAGTAATATCAAAGGAAATTACTATATTCTAAAACTATACATGGTAAGTGTATTAATGTTAATGGGACATTGTAAGGGCAATGTTCTGTGAATCGCAACTGCAGATTTTTCAGTCTTAGAGTCAGACTAACTAGCCCCTTTGCAGTAATGTACAGTACTACAAGTTAAAACGAGTTTACTTAAAGACAGGAATTGCCATAGTTGCAGCTATTTGTAAAAACGTGACAATGACTCCTGCCCAAAAACAATGTACCAATAATACTGTCAGACTTCTGCAAAATGTTCAGAATTGCAATACCATTGGTATTGAGAATTTAGTCTGTATCTTAAAACAATAATTGATTGGATGGTTTAAAAACCTTTTCTGTTAAAATTGGAGGATTTTGATCACAGGCCAGCTATACCATTAGCCTTAAAGATCATGCTAAATTATTTTTCCAACATTTAGTCCACAATCTGCTGAGTAAAATGATGCATCATTTATCATTTATGAGATATTCAGGTAGACTAAACCTCATAAGGAAATGTTACTATGGTAAAATGTATGTAATATAACAAATAATCTGGATGTCACTGATATTTAATGATTTATAAATAGTTGTCAGTGAATTTTCACACAGCATGCAACAATTGAACATTATTTTTTTTGCCCCTTGTTACCCTACCTTCATGCACCTGCCCTTTACCCTTTAGTAGCCTGAGAAACAAAACATTTATCTATTTTGCAATTGGAATTAATATTTGACTATACTATTCTATATTTGACTATCCACTTCTGTCTACTTTGGATGGAAAATACTGAATCATCTAATGATAGTATCCCCATGAAAGAAAATCCATGTGTTGAATTGCGACTTAAAAGGCATCTATAGTGAAATTTATACATTGCTCCAATCCAGACATAATAAAAGGTTAGTGTATTCTGTCTTATTCTTACCTTCCTCTGTGGCTCCGTGTTTGCACATTGTCTGATTTACTGCAGGGCTCCCCAGTCCCGCTCCCCTCTCTGGTCATTCCCCCGTTCATTTAGTCCGGCTGTAAATTAAGCCTGTGAAACAAGCCGCTCATGCGCATTAATCCTCCTACACATGACACATCACTCTAATCTTTGTAAAAAAAAAAACAACCTCCGTCTGTAAGCCTGTAGAGAGGAGGTTTCTCCGTTGTTCTGAAGATAGTGCTACGTAAGGAATGGGAGGGGGGAAGTGGGGGGAGTTTGGAGAGACCGAGTCCTGAATCACTGCAGCCCTTTGAGCTGGTCTCCCTTTGACAGGCAATAAATCGGTGAAAGCTTGCGGAGGAGGGGGACTTCTCCCTCCCTTTACTTCTGTTTTTAACCCAGTATTTGCCAGGCATTTTTGAGAAGGAAGGAGTCATTGGGAGACTTGCTGTAAATCCTGTGTAATCCTACACACTTTACCGGCATGATGTTTTTGATTTGATTGACAGCTCAAGCAGGAACGGTGTATTGAAACCTTCACCAAATGTAATTTTCCCACTATAGATGCCCTTTAACTGACTTTTGGATCCCTCCAGTGGTGAAGGAGTTAGAAGCGAATGGTGGGCTTGAATTCACACAGCTGTATATATGATTAGGTATCCTCTTTTAAACAGCGATTATGGGCTGAAAGTCAAACTATTTTTGCCAAATTGGTACTTTAATGGGAAAGACTGAATGAAATCAGGTGTTCCCAATCCTACAAATCAACCGCAGAAATATATTTTACACTATTTCATTATGAAACATTTGTAGCATTTTAGTAACAGCATGCCCAAAAAACCCTTTATAAGGGACAATAACCCTATAAAATAACCCCATCCCTTTAAAGTACCCTGGGTGAAGATCTAATTCAAGATATCCTCTTTACCAAGGCTCCAAAATCCTGCTCGTAGTACCAATCTGGCCCCATCCCCTCTCATAGTCCAGGACTATTCCTGGACTGACCGATGGGAAGAAGTACTTTTAGCAAAGCTCCTCTTTACATTACATAAATAATTGAGTATGGGAGGAGGCGGGGCCAGACTAACACTGTGAATGGACTTTTGGAGCATTGGTATGCAAAACATAGCAATTTAGATCTTCTCTGTGGGTAGTTTTAGGAGAGGGGTTGTGGATGGTCATAGGAGAGTATAATGCTTTTAACTTTAACTTCCATATCAAATATTATAAGATAGCAAACTCATAGTGCTGCTATTGATGCCATCTGGGTCATTGCAGAGATTTAAATGATAAATGTATAGTATATATTTTGTGAGGATTCTGACTGTATCCTGTACCACCAGGCTAGATTATTTTGCAACCGACATTTCCCTGGAAGCATCTCTGGAACATAAGAAATTACGAACCATCACAATGATTCAATGTTTATGTCTGATCGAACATCAAAGCAGAATGAGGAGCAGCCCCAATGATCTGATTGCTTTTAAAGTAAATTGTTTGCACTAATATTTTAAATATAAAACAGTTCTGGTCATCACTGAACTTAAACAGTAGTTATTATTTAGGAGCTGGAAATAATGTTCTAGATAAGATTTCTATTGGAAGACATTGCAAAAGTACAACAGATAATAAATTCACAATAATTCTTATTAAAGAATTAAGTTATTTAGCATCTGATGACCAGCTTTGTTTGGTTCCAATATTATGTATATAGAATAGTAACAAGGCCATGCTTTTGCGTACCTTGAGGTAGGACCTTTAAATAATTTTTTCGTACATTCAGGTCTCTGAGAGATTTAAGAAGCCCTATTTGCTGAGGCAAAGATGTAATTTCATTGCAGCTGACATCCTGTAGAAAACAATCTGGCTCATTATTGCAATACAAAAAATTTACTTATCTTTAATCATTTACATTGAGATGAAGTATGAATTAAAAGAGACAATAAAAGGAAGCTATTTTTTAATTGAATCATGGATGGACTGACTGTTGATTTAACATATTTACAGTAATTCTATGTTGCTCAAAACCCTACCTGATAATTACTGGGTTTGTTCCTAGTTTCTATGTCCATAATAGTAAAGCCGCTTAATGATCTAAATACTGCCAGTGTGCTGTATAATGCATAAAGAGAAGCCTGAGGAATGTTAATTGAGTCTCCAGCCAAGATTTTTTTTAACTTTATGAAGGCTGATATCAAACAGGAGAATCAGTGCCTTTATTTCCAGACTACATGAAATAGGCTCTTGCACAGTGTACTGAGAAATGTACAATAATTATACTTTTAAAGCAACAGCTTTTTCAATCTTTTCATAAGTTGTTAAAAAAATTATTTTAGTAGACGGAGCATGTATAGCTTACATGAAGTAAGGACACAGTTTCATGTTCAGGAATATGTTATTCAAACTCATTTTCTATCATTCCCAATTGTTCATTCTATATACTAAAAGAAGGTTGTGGATATACATGGACGCTGGACCCCTATGTGATGCCTTCTAGCCAACGCCCACAGGTAGGCCTGGGAAGCCTGCTGGGGGTGGGGGTGTGCGCATGGGGCAGGGGTGCACACCATGGGGATGATTCTGTGTAGAATCGGGGTTTTGCTGGTTAGTGCCAACTAAATGTATGCCTTATGGCAGAAGCATAAAAAAGGATTAAAGGGCATGTCCACCCCCAAAACTATAATCCCCCCAACTACTGGCCCCACCATGTAGTGTAGTTTAATCCTTACCTCACATCCCAACTCCATCTGGTTCTCCTGTAGTCCCCCCCCAAAGTTCCAAAAACTGACCGTTTTGTATTTAGAATGTATTGATTGTACTTCTGGCTTTTGTAAAATGTATTTCCATTTCAGCTCTTACTTGGTAGGATGTGCAAGGTAATATTTATAATGACACCTATCAACTGGAATGCAAAAGGCACTAGGTGGACTCACAGTCCCTGCATAGCAACCAATACTGCGTTCAGTATATCACAAAACAAACAATGACTGCCATCAGAAAACTAGGTGGAGAAAAAGACGCAAGGCATGCAAGCAGAAATGATATTATCTTACTAAATATTTGGTGGCTCCCACAGGAACATGCATGAACCACTGAAAAAGGGCACTACACTGTTAAAAGTTAAACTTTAAACACTTGTATTTATCCAGGCTTTAAGATTTTATACTGTATCCATGTTACAGGGTTCTGGAAGTGTATACCATTTTGAGACTGTTTGTGCTGCTGGATTGCGGAAGGGGTCTGCAAACCCCTAAACATTGCATACAATGGCAGCTTGTGATTAAAGGGCATGTCCACCCCCAAAACTATAATCCCCCCAACTACTGGCCCCACCATGTAGTGTAGTTTAATCCTTACCTCACATCCCAACTCCATCTGGTTCTCCTGTAGTCCCCCCCCAAAGTTCCAAAAACTGACCACCAGGAGGCTAGCAGGTCCATATAGGACACTGCCTGCTACCTGGCCTCCCGGAGATTCCTGCCATGCGTGCTGCAGCCCTTCTCCCCCCTCCCTCTCCCTCCCGTTCTACTATCCCTCCCCCTAGCATTAAACACCCTTAATATTCTGCTCCCCCGTGTCCCCCAGCCCCAACCGCATGTTTGTTTTTTTAAAAAAACTCCCCAAACTTTTACTTACCTCTCCGCTTTCCTCCGCTGCACTGAATGACCGGCAACCGCGTCCGTGATTGGCTGCCGCTCAGTCAATCACAGACGCGACTGCCGGTCCCGCCCCTCTGCTTGCATTCTCGCAAGCAGAGGGCCGGCAGTGCGGCGGAGGATCGAGGGGAGGTAAGTAAGAGTTTGGGGAGCTTTTTGAATAAAAAAAACATGCGGTTGGGGCTGGGGGACATGGGGGAGCAGAATATTAAAAATCGATTTTAGGGGTGGACATACCCTTTAAGGAATACCATATTGCGAAGATTTGAGAGTGCTGTGTCTTTGGAGATTGCATATTTGTTGGACAGAGTGGCACTGTCCGCATATACACGAGCACCCCAGGATAATCCCATATATACCAGGAGGTGTGCGGTCACACTACACTTGTGGAAATGTATATATATCCTGCAGGAGACATAAGGTACCTACATTTTAAAATGACTGTGTGCATGTTCTGCAATAGCCTGACATCTGCTGGTTTGTTTGGAGACCAAATCCTTTAGACTAAAGCTTAGAAATGTTTTCTTTTCTAGAATGAATAGTAGAGGTTGCCCTAACAGAACAGAGGCAGCCAATCACAGCCGTGACTGCCAGCAATGCAGAAGACGCTGGCAGCCGGGAGTTGTAACTAGTGTTCGGAAAAGATTTTAAAACTTTTAACTTAGCGGTCGGGGGTGGGAGGGTTTGCCCTACAATAGGTATGAAGGTTTTTACGCTATATTAATTCTTTGCAGAGAGGGATCGGGAGGGAGGGAGGGGGGGTGAAAGGGCTTCTGTGCTGTGTGCATGTCACCAGTTTACTGGGCTCGCTATTGCATCACAAATGGTTTAGTTAGTGTCTATAAAAGGAATTGTATTTCAGCTTTGCAGGGGACATATTTTAAATTCTGGAATGCCTGTTTCAGTGCTCTAAACACTTATCTGTAAATCATTAGCACCTAGTTCAAGTTAAAATGTTTTTTTTTCATATTTCTTAAACAGTTTATTTCACATTATGTTGGCCAGTTTTTGATTTCTGGCCAAGCTGTGGTGTCCAACTTCAGACCAATATCTAAATGCAACTTTGCTTAAAGTCAAAATAAGCATCCTATTGACATTTTTCTGAATGTAGTCCAAGTCCAGCACATGGACATCCCATCTGGGAACTTGTGGTAATTGTAAAGATGGAGGGTCTGTGGACAAGACTATAGCTACGTACACACATACAATTTGCAAACGTGTCAAGACGACCGAGCAGGTGACACCCCCGCAACAAAACTTGGAATAAAGTGATTGGAAAAGACCCCTATGAGTGCGCTCTGTGATGTTTTTATTATATATACAGTATGTCACAAAAGTGAGTACACCTCATTTTTGTAACTACTTTATTATATCTTTACATGTGACAATACTGATTATAGGAC
This sequence comes from Hymenochirus boettgeri, assembly GCA_019447015.1. Classification (NCBI taxonomy): domain Eukaryota; kingdom Metazoa; phylum Chordata; class Amphibia; order Anura; family Pipidae; genus Hymenochirus; species Hymenochirus boettgeri. The sequence goes on along the minus strand of CM033470.1, from coordinate 257,722,831 downwards.
ACTTTTATAAAATGTAAAGTAGTCAGTGTACAGCTTGTATAACAGTGTTTATTTTCTGTCCCCTGAACTGAAAACACGGCCAAAAATGTATAAACCACTGGCAACTAAGTGAAAAATGTCCAATTTGTGCCAAATAAGCCATTTTCCCTCCCCAGTGTCATGTCACTTGTTAGTGTTACAAGGTAAATGGGGAGCAGGTAAATAGGGAAATGGCTGTGTTAAATTTGGTGTCATTGCTTTCTGAACTGGTCACTTGAAATCGTCTGCAAACCTAGCTGCTGGCCTCCCAAATTATCTCCTATCCCTAAACAAAGTATTCTAATAGAATCTATCATCTACTTTGAGCCTTTACTGGGTGTATCCAGCTTAAAATGTGATTAAAGTACAACAATCCTGGTTTACAGTAACTCATAGCCTTCCAATAGAAGTACCCAGGATAGGGACCTAAACCACTAGGTTCTCTCCTCTGGCCTTATTTTTAAACAGTGATAGACCGATACTCATGTTGTTAAAAGTAACAAAGGATTAAAGGACAACTCCACCCTCATAATAACATCTTTTAGAAAGAACGGCCTCTTTAAAATATGTTGATATATCATACTTTGTCCTATGAATTCATTACTGTATGCCTGCTATGGTTCTGGATGCCTCATGGAAACTGAGCAATTTAGAAACCTGTACTGAGCAGGTACTGAGCCTGGGCATGCTCAGAAGAGGCAGACAGGGGATTAACATTCAGTCATTGGCTGTGATGTCAACGGTCAAATCCATAACTGACAGTTACTAACTGGAAGAACCAGGAAGCAGAAACAGGGGAAACAGGACATTGTGCAGGATTTTAGGTTAGACTTATATATTTCAGATTTCAAACTATTACCGTTTAGGGTTTTGGGGGGTAATTTACCTGTATGTAAGTTTTCATTTTAGGGCTGGACTTGCCCTTTAAAACATATCTTGCATTAAAACTATCGGGGAGATTCAAAGCCGGGCGCCACGTTACTTACCTTTGCCCGATCCCGCAATACAATAACTGACGTAAACGAGATTACGTCAGTTATTGCATCGCGGGATCGGGCTAAGGTAAGAGCGTGGGTTTAACGCCTCCTACCCAGTGCCGTTAAGTGTCGCGCTACTATGTAGCACAAACCTTAACGGTAGGGGTTTTACATCTGTAGCACTGCGCTATTTCCAAAAACATTTAGAAATGGTGCTGTGCTCTAAATTCCGTCTAAAACCCACGTTAACCCAAATTTTTTTCGGGTTAACGTGGGTTTTAGACAGAAAAGGGCCATATTGTATCTCCCCCTATGTTTATTGCCTTTGTTTGCTGCATTGATATACTGCTTGACTTAATACTTTGGTGCCAATAAATGTTTCTCTGTCTAGTCCATGAACATAATTGTATTTCTTTACCAAGGAGATATGTTCTAATAACATTTTAGTTAAACTATTAAATAGGCTTCAGTTGCTCATTAAATTTGGAATTATACTTTAGCTTAACACCTACACCTAATATAATATACTGACAAGTTGCCAGAGAACTTAACCTAAATTAGTTTTAGCTGTAAATTCGAATCTTCTCAGACTTTAGTAGTCATGCTAGTGTAATAACAGAAAATCAGATATACAGTAATTACCATTCTCTAGAAATGCATATGTGGTCCATGACGATTATTTGTTGACCTAACAACTTGACACCTGAATTGGGGATATGTTAACTGTAGCAGTAAATAATCCTTTGAAAAGTAGCAATTAGCACATTCTTTAAAACACTTGTAAAGTATTTAAGATGTGCATTGTCCATGTCGTACGACTTGTTTTCAGTAAGATTGACAGTAGTAGTGGAAGAGTATATTGCTATTATCGGTTGAGGAAATATCAAAATACTAAAAAATGAAATGTGCCATCAAGTGGTTAAGCAGAAAAACACATGGTAACCTCTAAACAAATTGAATTTGATTATTGTACTGGGAATACAAAACTCCTGAGGCCCTTATCTTGAAATTTTGAAGCATTTCCGGAATTCTAATTGTTGTCTCTGGAGACCTATTATAATCCGATAAACGAAGTGCACTGCTCTGTAATGAACTTCACTTTTTTTTAACCAACAAGCAAACCCCCAAAAAGCTTTTTAATAAAAGAAAGGTCAGGGAGGAATTGATTTTTTCAGTACATCAAGTTAATACTCATATCCTTCTTAATATTAATGGTACAGCTGAAAATGGTACAGCTCATGTTCAGTAATGTTTCAAACAGCCTCAGAAAAGCTAAACAAAGTAACTGACTTAGAATGTATGTAAACTGAAAAAAACACTAATGCATTACGAATGTAGTTAAGCCATCCTGAATCTTTAACGCCAACTATTTGCGGGCATTAAAGATTCCTCCGTCTTAAAGAACTGCTGTCAGCTTAGTGCATTGTTTGTGGGGGTTGCACGACACTTTTTGCGCACCAGGCCTAAATTACTCTTAAAAAACATGTTAACCCTTGGTGCATAGGCTCAAAGGTTAACACGGCTTTAATGGGTAACTGCAGCCTAAAAATTACTTTAGCAGGATTACTACCCAAAACCCCACTTTAATTTTATTCTTACATTCATATGCCAATTCCATGCTGAGTTAATAGAACTTAGAGAACCACAATCCCTCACTGGTTTTCTCTTCCCTTCCTGGTAATGACCGTCAGCCATGCTGCGATGGTGACGTCATGGGCTATGGCTGACCACTATAACTGAACTAGCACTCTGCTCCTGAGCGTGCTCGTAATCAGCTCGCAAAAGGAGCTAAGGAGGAGTGACTTATGGCGAGGGACTGTGGTTCTGTAAGTTCTAATAACACAGCATGGGAACGTCAGATGAAGGTAAGAATAAATGAAAAGTGGGGTTTTGGGGGATAATATGTTACTTTGAGGCTGAACTTGCCCTTTAATACTGAAAAAGACAGTAGTGGCTAAGCTAAAATCACCCCATTTGCCTCCTCTTAGTCTATTAAATTAATTAAGTTGTTAAGTTAAGTCACAGGTAAGAGACAAAACAAAAAGGCGGTGCCCTTGTCTGACACAGTAAAGCTTCGTACACACGTTGGATGATTGTCGCACGATGCAGCCGACGAACGTGAAATTGCGATCATCAAAGACCAACATCCGTCGTTTTTATTTGTCGGCTTTTTCAGACAATCAACCTGGCGTATTTGCTCTGCCGATTATCATATATTTGTACATGGTCGGCAGATTATTCTTGACGTTCCAGGAAAAAATATATAAAAGGCGCATGCTCTGCTTTCGTAATTGCGCAAAGATACGAACGTTACGTTACGTGCGAACGTCTATATCTAACTATTATCGTGACGACTATTGTTGCTGTGTGTAGATGTCGTTTCAATTATAAGGATTAACGATAATGTTGTTAAACATTCGTTGGCTGTATCATACGTAAATTACCCAACGTGTGTACAAGGCTTTAGAAGAGTCATTCTAAATCCTTTCATGTTTTTATTTATCTCCTAGAGGAAAAGAAGAACAGCAATGCATGGATCATGCACAAACTAAGAGACTGCAATAAGTGATGTACCTAAAGAAGAAAAACTTGTGGAATGTTGTATAAGCTCCCTACTAAATAGCATATTTATCACAAGAGCCTGAGGGCTTTAAGAGTCTCAATTTGTGAACAAAAACATCTGGGATTTCAGACCAATTATCAATTTAAACATAACAAAACATATTATTAAATTTAACAAAGTAAAGCCCATTCCAAATCCATCAAATAATTAGTAATGAGAAAGCAAAAATGACATCAAAGAGCCAAGGCTTTTAAAACTCCACTGTTTATGTTTATATGTAACTCCAGTGCTATAACGACAGAGGTTTTATCAGAGCTAGCATGTGTTTCAACAAAAACAATTACACCAAGAAAGAAGGAAATTTTACAAGCACACACAAAAAATACCGAGGAAGCATAAAGAACTGCTTTGTGCAGGAGGTTCACATTAGCGTTCTCACAAATGTAATGTATTCTGTTATCAGAAGCACTGCGGAAAGCATTTGCTTCTGGAAATTAAATCAATTAAAATAATAATGTATACATGATGCTATGCTAATTAGAAATTACAATAAAATGTTCTAAACAGTAAGACCTCTCCACACCTTTATCATCTCTCTCTTAGTGGCATCAGGATTTTATGCAGTTTGTTCACAATTGTTTTCATTTCCTTTACATTTGAAAAAAGGCAAAAAACAATGCACAGTAAGAGAGAAACTGACACAAACATATTAAAATGCATTGAAGAATTGTGTTGCATTTGGATTTTCTAATGTGATTATAGCCCAAGTACCACAACGGACAAATACTTAATCTGCATAAAAGTGCTTTAGAACTAGAGATAGCCAAACCTATTATTGTTTCCAAACTTCAGTTCGAAAATCCGGAAGTTAGAAAACCGACCTATTGAAGTTAACGGGTTTAAAATAGTTTGAAAAGTTCAGATGAACGTACCGAAATATAGTGATGGTAACTTACTGTCAATGCCTCTGGGACCTGGGAGATGGTCTGGGGAACACGTCCCTGTGGGCAGAACTGCTGGCCGTTTTCGTCAATCCTCGAACTTTCAAACAAACCTACGAGGATTTCTGAAAGTTCGGTAAGCCTCCAATGGCCAATTTTAAAAACCCGTGAATGCCCGGGATTCTCAAAATCGTCCATTCGAGGATTGCTTAATGGCTGACAATCCCACGGCCGGGCACGAGATAGGCCGTTCAGGGCATACCGAACGTTCGGAAATCCTCTTACTTTTGTTCGTTCAATGAAGTAAGTCTGCGAGTTCAGAAAACCAAACTAGTTCGAACTAGTTTGGATAATTTAGATTCATCCAAACTGTTTAAGTTCGGTCTGAACTCGGGTTTGAATTTCGGTTTTGGTCCATCACTATTTAGAACATGCATTGAAAAAATGAAAGCACTTCTCTTTTGTAGAACTATAGATATCTGAATATTTATTTTATTTTGGGACAATGATCTTCTTTTGTAGAGGTTTATTATTTCCCTTTCACAGTCCAGCTTTACTTGCTTATCACCATATTATGCAAATTTAAAGATTGCTATAAACTCTCAAAATGATCAGCCAATTGTATAGTTACCTAAACAGCAAGATAGGCTAAAAGGATAATGTTAAAAGAGTATGTCCTTCCCCAAACAAAATTTCTCCTGCATCCTAAAAGACACCTAAAACCTTGACCTTGCAAGGTTTAAAGGTTTAAAATGTGCTCTCAAATGTACTTACCAGCCCTCGTTCCCTCGTCTGCCTTCTGCCTTGCTTCTGTGCATGGAAGCTGCAGAAAGGTCTGGACAGACAGCGGCGCCTGTGATTGGCTGAGACGCATCCGCCCCTTCTGCCGCAGGTCCAAAACATGTCTCTGCACTATTTTGCAATTAAGTGTGTTGCATTTAAGTCCTAACAGGATAATCCTGCACAACTTACCCTTGTTATAGTTTAATTTTCTTGGACAGAGCAAACCTGGAGGCAGCCTTTTTTCAATCCTGCATGTGTGCATCCTAATAACTCAGGCAAAATGTACCACTCAAAAAGCACCCATCCTATGCAGTAGATTAATCTTAAGTAGTAAAAAGAAACATAAATAAGCAGGAATCCTGCAAACAGTGGCTCTGTGGGTGTTTATTCCACACATGAGACATTCGAACCACAAAGGTTCTTTCTAAAGTGTAACCATGATGTAACAAGCAGATACTTTACAGCTCACAATAGGAAGTGAGATGATCATCAACACCCTATAAGCCCTAGTCATTTCAGCTAAAATTTTAAATTACATAGCAAAATTTAGAAAAACTATTCACGTGTAAAAACATAGAACCGCTATAGTGCCTACTATTTAACATGGAGCAGAGCCTTCTTATAACAGGTATAGCTGCCTGGTATACTATTTAACGGGTGATTCAATAGAACAAAAAAAAAAACTAATTGAATGTTCATAAAGCTTCATTCCTTGAAAATTTAATTCAAATCCCCCAAGATGTTTAATCTTAGCAGACTTTTAATATCTGAAAGGGTAAATCAGACCATTATTGAAAAGTGTAATAAACAGCTATTGCTACAGTATTCATTCATCCCCAAAGGGATCAATGTTTTTTAATCCATATTGTTTCTCCCTAGAGCAATTTTTTCTTTAAGTCCCCTCCTCAGGAGTCATTTGTGACTACCTCTAGGACTGCCCATCTCAATTGAGATGCATATCCCACACTGTGGGGTAAAATAGAGTTAAAGGCATGTTAACCCCCCAACTAAAATTTAAACCACTACTGTCCCCACTGTGAAATTTTAAAAAAATCCTTACCTTACATCTGCTCCTTATGGTTCTCCTGTAGTGCTTGTCCAAAGTCCAGAAAGTAAAGTGAATAAAAAGATTTCATTGCTGGCCATCCGCTTAGCGTAACAACCTTTTGCTGGTCCAGCCCGTTAGTTCTGGCAAACAGGGAGCCGGATCAGTGCGCCACAGGAGAAGGAGGGGCTGCAAGTACAGTTCTAAATCTTTTTTTTTTTATTAAACTGATATAGAGGTTGGGGGTGGGCAAGGGATGCCCTACATTATAGCAAATGTTTTTATTAGGGTGGAGATACCCTTTAAACCCACTCTTGGCGGGTTAGCACGGGTTTAACTCTATTATTCAGGGCCTGCACCATTTCTTCTTATCTGCCTGGTTTCCACAATGCAGTAACTCACGCTAAGAGAAGGAAGAGAAGTGCTGTAAATGTTTAATGGCAAATAAATGTTATTAAACAGATGCATTATAATATGTATCTGGTAAAAGATTGCGACTGTTAGTTTTATGTTCTTTAATTCTAGATTTCACAGATTTCATGATCTGTCCAACATAAACCTGTCCACAAGACCACTTCGAAATATAAACAAAATGTTTTGTGCGGATGGCAAAAGCTCTCTCTATTCACAATGGAATCGCAACAGTTACAATTACCGTAAGACATGGGAATGTGCCTTGTTTCCTTTTCCACCCAAGAACCTAAGCTGATATTTTATAGGCTAGTGTGGATAAATTCAGAGCCTTCATACCTTCATATGCTAGGAGGAGGGCTTTCAAGCAGTGGAATTAGCCCTATTGGATACATTATATCAATTCTCTCCTTGACTGTTAACACTTAGTATTGCTTAAGAATTACTTTAGGTATGATAATTCGTACTACTCCCAAACCCAAGGTACCTCAGTGTCTGGAGAAAAATATTTTCTAATGTAAAAAGTTATAAAAGCCGTATTCTATAATTTTTTAATTTATAGATGACATCTTGATAATATGGCAGGGGACTGATGATTAAATTATATGTGAAACCTTCCAGTCTAAAACATTTACTGCATGTTTTCACTATCAAAGCAATTCCTAAAGGACAGTTTCTTTGAGGCATACCTGTTCAGATGATTTAAAATATCAGGCAGCAGAGAAAATTTTACTTAATTAATTCATTACTAGAGATTATAGCCACAGCTTGATAAAAAAAAAAAAAAAAACAGAAAGAGAAGTTTCCACTATCCTTAAAGAGACGCTACTGGGGTATAGGGAACATTACCCAGGTAATAACATGATTGAAATGGTATCCAAATTCAGCCATTGTAGTAGAAGAATTGAGTGGGTAATTATGAAATACTGGTCTTTACTCCAGTAAGATCCAATATTTGGTAAAATCTTTGTGGAAGAAACCCTGTTTAGTTTATAGGAGGGGCTCCAATGTAAAACAAAGCTATGCCCATCTGACACTGCTATTCAGAAAATTATGTCAAGGTTCTTGGGGAAAAGGAAACAAGGCACATTACTGTTTTAATTGTAACTGTTGAGACTCCATCGTGAAAAGGGATTACTTTTCCCACTCACAAAAGGGGCACAAGATCCAATACAAATGTTATGCAACAAAAATGTTTTTTTGTATTCTAATACCTGTATTACTAACCCCATATTTAAGGATCGTTATTGTGCCCTTTGTGGCAGAGTAAGCTGACACCTCCCTCCATGCAGTCAATCAAGGCTGTAATAACTGTCATTGCAGAAGCCAAAAATGAACTGTTGTTTACTCTGCACATGCTCGATGTTATAAAAAGCTCACTGAACAGAGGGACGAGGCAGATACATTTGCCAGAAAGGAATATAACTCATAATATAACTCATAAATCATTAAATATCTTGTTACAAATGCATATACGGTAATAAACTGGTAACAATCACAGTTAGGGGTGCAGGCAGATACGTTATATTTAAAAGAATATAACGTGAGCATTAGCAATTTTGTACCAGATACATATTGATACATCTGTTTCATGGCATTTTGTTGCTTTGAAACACTCAGTATCCAAACTGAGATGGGCAGTCCTATAGTACTTTAATCATCTCAGGTGTGTACACAGCCTTAAGTTAAGTACACTCATATTATGTGTGCTGCCCAAAGCAGCCAACTCATAGCGATCAAACCCTTACTTCAGCCACAATTGCTCCGGTATGGCTCGGTCAGGCATTGTGGGGATCCGTCCCAGCAAATCAAAGAGTAATGCTCAACCAAGTAACCATACACACGTGATTGCCTGCTGACATGGCCGTTTGCGTGCTTACCTACCTACCTAAAGTACCTACCTACCTAGACTTCTCTGTTGTCATCCATTAGAACGATAGATCACAGCAACACTTCTTGTATAAAGAGTAGTTACTTGTCTGATAACTTTGTTAACTTGATAAACATGTCTTACAGTTTAAGTGCAAAATTAGTGAACTCTCAATTATATAGGAAATGCTTAGTACATCCCTTTCTTTATGCAATAATGCTGTAAATCTTGAATACAGCTTTGTGTAGCGATTAGCATTAGCGATACCAAACCCATGTTTATAGGCTAAGAAAATGTGTTGTGTAGGATAATTAATTACGAGATTAGGAATATGTAGGAGGTCAAGAATGATGACCTGACAAAGTGAAAAACCAGGTATAAAATCTTGTTTTAATTTTGTGGACTTCATCAGAATAAGCTTGTTCCGTTTTACAGTCTCTCTTTTGCCTGTATCTCACAATCTGGGTGAATAAAAAGGAGCAATTTTTGCATCAGACTTTGGTGTATCCTACTGCAATTTCTTTATATATTATATCAAACATTATATATGGTTACGTTGCGCACTTTAAAACACTAATGGCTACAGATCTGGATGAGCTTGTTTTACCTGAATCACACCTGTTTCCTGTCGCTATTTCAAAGTCCTCTACATAAAATTACAGTGTGCGTAAAGCTTTAATTTTACATTTGAAATCATGCATGAATTCTCATATTATTGAATTAAATTAAAACAAAAAAACAAACAGTGCTGAAACTAAAATTTGCAATAAAAGGAGAGGAAAATATCAGATCAAATGTTAAGCAATTACCCATAAAAAATAATAACCTAGTAAACTCAACATATAGAGGGAAACTGTGTGCGCATTTTTTAAATCATTTTATTGCACAAAACCAACATTTAGGAAATGAATACCAATCTGATTTTTGCTACTGCAATTTAACATAGTACAATGTTTTGCTGACAGTTAGCAATCGGTTTCATAACTTTAGCTATAAATGTTCTCACCCCCCCTCCACTTTTGTATGATCAAAATTTAACAAAAACGTCATGCCCAATTGACAGCCACAACAAGGAATAAGAGCAGCTGTCAGCACAGAAGCCCTCTGCTCCTGTATTTGCTCGAAAAAAGCTTGCAACGGGAGCAGGGGGCAGCACACAGGAGGGACCAGGTAAGTAAGTCCCTTCAGGGACATATTTGGAAATTATTTATAATGCAAAAGTGGGGTTTGGGGGGGGAACATTTATAGCTAAAGTTCTTTTTTGACTGGACATGCCCTTTAAGACAATTATTATAACATCAGTGCTTAGGACTACTGTTCAGCAACCTTACCTCAATCCATCTTTGTGCTTCATAGAAAGCTAAATCACAAGACACCTCTGAATTTTCATTCCATTCCATGGCAAGCTGGAAATACAAAACAAAATATCGGTTTGCTTTTTTCATTATGGAATAAATGTATTTTTTGTTATTAAATAGTATTTTATATAAGAAGTTATATAATACAGTTTTACATAAAAGGGAAAATGTGCGTGTACTGAACATATAATTATTTTCTGGTTTAAAGGGTCACTATACTCACTCTAACAACTTTACATTATCTGAAACTACAATTTGAGAGAATTAAAATGGTGGTACTCGCATATTTATCTGGGCTTGCTTTGTTATTAAAATATTAAATGTTTAGTAAGTGCTCCCAAGTTCTGCACAGCCTCAACATATACACTACTTACACATCTCCCCCTCCCTCCCCTCTTCTTTTCTCTGCTGATTCTCTTAATTGTTGCAGAATGTGTGCTGGCAGGCAGCCAAAGATCCTAGTAAGAGGTCAGGGATGGGGAACATATTGTAATTTCTGCTTCTGGGGTGACAGGTCTTTCCCTGTAAATGATGTGATTTCAAATTATGATTTCTTAGGATCTACAGCTTAGGTTTAAACTCCCAAAAATATTCCCAAGTAATTTAGTTAGATTTAGATTAGTTTGCTATACTGACAATGTAACGTTTTTAACCTTTATATATGGGGCTCAACACATATCACATTTGTTCTATTGTTAAAGCTACTAATGGAGGGACAGTGCTCAATGTCATTTTTATTGGCTCCTCTTATAACAACCACCCATTTGCTCTGTTATCTTTATGATCTCTCAAAGACCTTTGGTTTCAGACTATTATGGTCTATTTATTCAGATTAGACAAATATTTATCATATATATTTATAAATACACTTTATTACCATTCCTTACCCACCATTTCTCATAGTTCAAGATACAGTCATGATGCCACAAATTTCACCGTATTCATTTATTTTACTTAATGGTTACCCACCATAATTACAAAGTTCTATACTTAACAAAACACTGTACTATTATAATGGTTTATAATGAATTTTGAGGATATAACAAATCATTTAGCCATGCTTCTGCTATACCAATGACATCATACTTTCTCTTTCTTGTTCTTAAATGAATTATGAATATTGAGATTCCATTGTGTTGAATAGATAATGTGAGGATTTCAAGTGGAAATTTGTGGAAAGATTGGCAGATCAATTTGGGGACCTTTGTGCTCGTTTGATTTCCATTCGGAAGAACATCTGCCCATTTATGGCTAGCTTAACTGTAATGTAAGAAATCTTCTGAATAATTGTTGTGCTCGATTGATTTCCATTCGGAAGAATATCTGCCCATTTATGGCTAACTTAACTGTAATGTAAGAAATCTTCTGAATAATGTAGTTCAGAATCACCTTCCACACACCTCGAGTGGACCTATCCTTTAAATTGGGTTACCGCAACAAATCCCTTCTTAAAGTTGCGCTTGTCTACACTGCCTATTGGTAAATGAGTTTTATTTAAAAAAGCCCATATATTGGTCAAAAACTTTCTGTATATTATTAAATATTCTAGAAACATTAAACCCCATGATATATAAACTGTCTGGGAATGAAAACAAAACACAATTTATTTATTTTTTTAATAAGATGGTTTTGGGGGGGGGGGGGGGGGAAGAGTTTTAAGTTATAGATTGGTTTTATCTCAGTGCATTTAAACACCACATGCTGTTGCAGTTACCAATTTTTTTGCCCTCTTTGTTATCTCAGGCTAATGAGTTGGGTTAAGCCAATGAGAGGTAATGGTACTATAATGAACAGTTATCAAATGTTTTTGATACATGGTACAAGCAAGGGAATCATAAACATTAATCAGGCTTTAGCTATCCTTAAACCATTTGGGCTCATATATCAGCCTATAGATTTACCAATTTATAAATTAAAGTGGTACTTGCCAATATTTCAACACAACTTTATTGCATATATTTGATGCATATCAAATACATGTGTGATGTTCATTTTAGAAATAATTAATAACCTGGCATATTTTGCTCGGTGATCACTCCATGTAAAGCTTTTGTTTGGTTTAAAAAGATAACTTCAACAAACTATACAATACAGCACTAACAAAGTTTACCATTGTAAAACCACTATGATTCCCATTACAGAAATGGGGGTATTAACTATTCCTAAATGCATCAATAATATTACCAATAATGTTGTCCTGAAACATTAACACTGCCAATTCCATCAGAACGTCCCCCTGGTCGCAGTTCCCCGTACAAAAGTAAAAGGGAGTCGGCTGCAATTGTTGGTGAGTGGTACTCACTAACTATCTTCCTGTACTTTATAGCGTGTGCAGCATCGTCTTTCAAAGATCCAGCGTGTACTCAGTTTTTGTCTTTCCATATACACAGACCAGGTTACAAAAATATATATTGTGACCTGCCAACCCCAAACCGGAAGAGAGATCTGTAGGAACACTGTATTTTTCATTCCTCTCCACCGATGAGTCTTCCTGAATGGACAATCGTGGTCGGTAGATCTGCAAACTGTTGATGATTTCAAATCTATGGCCACTTAAAGTTATTATTATGATGTACATCTCAATTTAAAGACAACTATAATCTAAAAATGGAAAGTACCTGGGATAGGGCGGTAGGATTGATTATTCCTACCTCTCAATATAGTTTCATTGAGAAGCTACAGCATGTACAGTTTCCATTCGCCAGGTTAGTCCAGGACTAGTCCTGTATTACACATAGCGCTAAAGCCAAGAGAAAAACTGACTGACTTTGGGCTGGTGCTCCTCACAGAAACAATATTGGGAGGTAGGAATTACCAGTTCTATATCCCTGTCCCAAGTACTTTTCATTTAACTGTTTTTTGTAAAAAAAAAAAAAAAAATTAATACACACTATAGTTCTCCTTTAAGGGAGGAGAAACTATAGTGTGTGTAAAGGGTTGAACTGGCACATTTGTTTATATCTAAGCACATTTGATCTTTGTGTCTATTTTTGAGATTATAGAAGAAATAAAACCAAATTACACTAAAAATGGGAACAGCGTTTGTTTTCTATTTTAACATCAATCCTATTTTCAATTGTTATAAGAATGCCCTACATCAGGAAGAGACTACCCAACCAAGGAGAACTATATTTAGACATAAACATGTCTACTGTATTCAGTAAAGAGTCTGATATAATAAAAGACATAAATGCTCAAATTAAAAATTATATATAGGTAAATCCCCCATGAGTCCTTGAGCCCCTCAAAGGGGATCAGCCTCCTCTTAACACTCTCTGAGCTTGTTATAAGCTTGCACATGCTCAGGAGACAACAATGGGTATAGTATTCAGTCATTAGCTGTGTTTTCAACTATCAAATCAATGTGTGATTAGTCTTAAGTTAGTATTGTATCTTTAAAATTTCTAACTATTACAGCTTTGGGGTTTGTGGGTAAATTACCAAAGTAAATGTATCATTTCACAGGTGCCTTGCCCTTTAGGAAACCACACAGGATAGGAGGGGATACTATAGATGCCCATATATTTAGACTGTAGCAACCAACATTCCCACAACGTTTCATAAAACTGCCTTTCCCAATTACTTTGCAACCAGTGTTACAGGCATGACAGTCACAAAGCAATTTCCAGATAGGAACATCTTAATGAAAGAAAACTTTCTGACCGAACGCTACTATCGATTCAACGCCTGGGTTGGATTAAACGTTGAATCTATGGAATGATGTACAGGTGAATTGCCTGCATAAGCCCTATAGCTCTTTTTTTAACATAACAGCTCCTTAGGGCTAGGCCACACTAGTGCACTTTTAAGCACGATCAGAATGCAATTTCAATCCGATCTCCCTTTTTAAAAAGGGCACTAGAGTGGCCAATTGATGTGGCCACACTAGTGGGCTAGCGCGCCTTCCTCATTTTTGTGCAATTGCATGTTCTCCGACATTGCTACCAGGTCCCAAAATTGCTTTCAGGTGCCATCTGAAAAGCATTTTAGTAGAATCAGGAGCAATTGGCCTACTCAGTAATCCTTACAACACACTAAAGATAGGTAAATGTAAAAGCCCCTGGGGGGCAAATACAACTAAGTGACCCTTTCACGTTAGATTGCAACATTTTTGACCAGGCCCACTGGTTACGTCCATTTTTAAAACCACTGTTCCCATTTTACATTTTCAAGTGTATGATGTAGTTAAAGGACAATTATAGTCCTTAAATCCTTTCCCTCTACCTTGCAATTTGCCCAGGTTAGAACCTGAATCACTAAGTCCTCACCCCTGGGTACACTTTCTAAGTCAAGTTATACCCAAAGTTTCCTTTGTTGCTAATGATCTGGAGGGCTGACTAACACCAGCTAATGAACCGGGGGGACTGGCAAACACTGAATAATAAAATGGGGGGCTGACTTACACTGGCAAATGAGCTAGAGGGCTGACAAAACTGCTAATGGGGGCTGACTTACACTGCCTAACAATCTGAAGGGCTGACAACACCGGATTAATGAAATTGAAGGCTGATAATACTGACTAATGAACTGAAGGGCTGATAAACACTTATAATGAACTGGAGGGCTGACAACACTGTCTAATGAACTGGAGGGCTGACAACACTGTCTAATGAACTGAAGGGCTGACAACACTGTCTAATGAACTGAAGGGCTGACTTATAAACAATCCAAAGGAGAAGAAGTTTCCCGTTCCTTGCCCATGTTAATGCTATAGGTGTGCGCTGTGCCTTTCAAGCATGTAACTTTCTAACAGCTTCTGGGGCAGCCCAAATTTTTCATAGGAGACCAGCCCAGAGGGCATTTGTCCCTCAGCCTACTGGGCCAGTCCTCCCCTGAAGCCCTTGATTGTGCATTCATAGCTTAAAGTAGACATTTAGGGCTAGGCCACACTGCTGCGTTTTTTTTGCATTTGCGCTTGCTTTTTTTGACATCATTGAAAACGCGGCAACGCCCCGAAAATGAGCATTTTCAGGTGCGTTGCGATTGCAATTTGCGTTCCGCATTTTAAATCGCAATCTCATGCGTTTTTCAATACTTAATGAAAAAACGCATGCGCAAATGCAACGAAATTGCACATGAAATTGCGAGAGATTCCGTGTGCGATTGCGTTGCAGTGTGGCCGTGCCCCAAATGGACACTATACTGAAAAAATCTTAATCTATTAATAAATATGTGTAAGTAGCACTTACTCTAAGGTGTGTGTGTTGCTGGATGCCTTTAATACAGCACATGTTTTGCACAGGATCAGAAGACCCCCCCCCCTTCTTTTAACCACTCCTACTTTTACCTGACCTGACTTTTTCCCACAAACCAACTGTCAAATCTGCACAAAGAATACAGCATTCTAACTGTCAAAACCACGTCACCATTTCAGCTACAGCAAAACTGCTCACAGAAGAATAGTTTATGACAGCAAGGCACTTGCTTGAAAGCTGGAATGTAAGATGTTTAAGATTGGATTTCTAAAGAAATAGGGGTCAGATCAACAAAAAAATTACAGTGGTGGTGGGGAAGAATTATAGTTTTCAGTAATGGTCAAATTAAAATAACAATTGTTTCAGTATCAATGCCCTTTAATTTTCCAAACACCACCCTAAAACACATTACGACCATAAATTTGGCCCAGAAACTGCATGATTAAAGGGAATCTCCAAGGATTAATCTAAAATTAATCCAAAAGCACCTGTCAGAGAAAACAACGTGGGATTGCAACTGTGGGTAAGTTTAAAGGGTTTCCTGGCTCCTGTTGGATTCATTGAAGAATGGGAGGAAAGACCATGCTCCTTTACCTCGTATTCTTTAATTAAAGTGAAAAACAATGGGTACAATTTTTCAGTGGAGATTTCCTCTAAAACAATGCATTACTTGTCTTTCAAAGAAATTCCTAACCAAAGATTTCCACTAAAATATTTCCCTAGAGAATGTTCTGCAGTTACTGCTCATGCACCAACTCATTGAGTTTTGGCATGCTCAGTGTGATTTACTCAGGAAGAGAGGAATTCTTTATGTTTCCTGTGATAAAGGAAGGTGAGGTCGGAAAAGCAAATAAACAGAGAGCTTTCTGTATTTAAAGGGCATGTCCACCCCCAAAACTATAATTTTTACAGTAATTGCCCACATTGTGCTCTTTAAATTGGTTCCTACCTTGCCTCTCAGTTCAATCAGGATCCTTAGCAATTTACTATAGAAGTTCCAAAAAACAGACACTAGGAGGCTTAGATAGCCTATTTCGTGTCTTCCCCCTCTGCAGCCTCCGGGAGAATTCTGTCCTGCGCATCGGAGCGCACCTCACAGAACCAGGAAGTATTCGCTCCCCCCTCCCTTCCAGTGACGCGTCTTTAAAAAAAAAAAACGAGCTAGGTCTTCTAATACGATGGTGTGCCGGATAGAAGCGCGAGACTTGGAGCGCGCATAACGTAATTAGGTAAGCAGATTGACAGCAGCTAAGGCAGAGAGATGGCCTTATGCTGACGACTTTCAACAGGTCATAACTTAGTAAAGAAAACGTCTTTTCAGGTAGGGCACACCGTTACTGCAATCTGAGAAAATTAGATTTTTTGGGTGGACATGCTCTTTAAATGTTTTATTGACTTCACCGAGGTATATTTTTTTAGTTAGGCATTATAAGAAGAAAAAGACAAAACAAGTTGTAATCAGCATATTCTAGACTATAAGACAGGAAATATGTTTTAGGGTAGAGATGTACTTTCAAACTTATAAGAGAAAGTAAAAATGAACCAACACCTTACATTTTAAATTGCAACGCTCTTGGACCTTTCTGTACATTTGTACATTTACAAACAATTTAATTTGTGTCTCTATGATCTAATTTTAAAAAGAAAACACACACTTATTGCTCACAAACAAAATTCAAATAATTTAAAGTTTTTAACAAAGAGCAAGACCATGGGGGTGATGAAATATGAGGGGGAGTATTGACATATGAGGGGGTAATGACATATGAGGGGGATAACCAACCTGCACTGAGAAATTGCAACAAATCAGATTTAAGGTTTTTACTTGGTTACTGCAGTTAGACAACATCCGATTGGTCATACAACATCTGATTGGTTAGACAATATCTTTTGATTGGTCATTAGACAATATCTTTTGATTAGTCAGACAATATCTGATGGTCGCACTGACTAACTTTCGCACCATATCACCATGCTGGATCTATACATCAAACCACAGCTACAACCTTCTCTATAGAAACCAGACAAACAAAACAGCAGCGAATTCCTATAAAACACACAGACTCCCTGTTATTATAACCAATCCAGACAGTTATATCGGCTCCTCCCTCCCTGTGGAATTCCTGAACTGCAAGTACCGACAGCCCACACATTCCTGTCTTCGCTCACTCTGCTACATTAACCCAATCCCCACATCCAAAGTGAGCGGTACAGGGCTGTGTGTCAGACACAGGTGGACTGGCTGAACTTTATACAATTATTATTATCACTATAGGAGCCAAGGAAAAGATTCACTCTCACCTCCCCTGCAGTAGCTTACTCTCCACGAGCCTCCAAATAAAATAACCCTGGGTGTAGCGGACCGTATCCTATGAACGTACACGAAACTAGTCCCCCCACAAGGACTCTGAGAGCGCTGCCTGCAGGTGAGCAACCAGCATACAAAAGCTCCGCCCCTGATGCCCCGTCCCGCCCATTTCGGGATTCATGGAATGGAGTGGAGCCCCTCCCACCGTCCAACCTACTGCTGTTTCCCCGTGAGCTGTGTGTAGGAGGCTGTGTTGGAATTGTGCTGCTGGCTGACTGTTGGATTGAATGGGATTTCTTGTGTTTTACAGGAAAGTGGCTTGGATCCCTGCTACTTCTAGATACAGATGTCTATTCAAATGGCTAATATGCATTCAGATAAAGGGAGCATTCATATTCACCTAATAGAAACTTAGCTTTTTACTAGGGGCTAATAAGGAAACATTCAGGCTCATTACCCAGAGCCGCTATCCTGTTGGCGATTTAATATTGCATTTGAGAATGTGGGTAAATCCCGTTAAGGGGTTTACCCACTGCAGGATTTTAACGCCAGCTATTTGCTGTTGTTAAAATCCAGTGTTAAAACTAGTGCAAATGTGATATTGAATTGCGAGCATCAGATGCGCCAGTAGCAAACCGTTTAGCGCGACTTTACCTCCATATATTTGCCCAGCGAGTCTGGGTTAATGAGGCCCATTGTCTGTGGGTTGGGATCCCATCAAATACTACCCATGATTCCATTTTAAACTGGTCTGGTAGTAGGATCCATAGAGAATTTCCATAGAGAACTTTCAGATGTGGTTAGAACAGATCCTATCGCATCATTTCTTAGGTTGAGTCCCCACTACAACGCACTAAATTGCGTGTGCGATCTGTGCATTGCTGCACCACGTTTGCGCATGCGTTTTTGTAATTTAATATTATAAAAACGCATGCGTTTGCGTCAAAAAATGAAGCACACAAAACGTAAACGCATGCATGAATGTGAGCGCATCAGAAATCAGGGTAATTTTTGCGTTCCCGCAATTTCCATGTTAACCAAAACCGCACCAGCAATCGCGTGCACGCAAAAGTGAAAAAAACGTGTTTGTGTGGCCTTGCCCTTAAAGTGGCCATACAGAGGTCCATGTTTGTGTTCAATTTGGTCAAATTGGTCCAAAATTATCCTGTTCTTTTACTCAGTCGACCAGAATTAATTGATCTTAATATTGGGCAGGTTAAACTCATGCCTCCCGATATAATTCCCGGCGCCTGTTTTGTATTAATGGCACAGGTGCCAGATGCAATGAAGCACTGTCTACAGAGTTCTGCGGGATCGCCCGTGGTTTTCCAATATGTCTAATGTTGGCTGGTAGCCATTGCAAATCCATGAAATTATTTCGGTCCGATTGACCGATATACTGAAGCATCAGTCAATCGGGATGAAAATTTTGCATGGTGTGTAAACAGCCTTTATGTAAATGTAAATCCAGCCCTGCCTGTTTATCATAATTTTTTCCTTTTGTCTTTTCACTGGCAAGTTGAAAGGAATCATCAATTTTTGGCAGATTTGATCAAATAATCATCAAAAAAATTGAACTGTGAATGACGACCACCTTAGGAAACGAGTTGCTTAGATTTAAGTTTTTGTCCTGTTGGTTCATAGATAACTGTTTGCTTAGCTCTCCAAATGGCTGAATTATAAGCAGACAAAGCTGCAAAGTAAATAAACTGTTACTTATTCCCTAATTGTACTATTGTTTGTCTGGCAGAGATGGAAATAAAGTTAATGAGGTCAAACACACTATACACACTTCAGTCGGATCACTCAAAATGTGGAAACCTTTTTTCCATTTTTGTCGAGCAGCTTATCGAAAAATGAAGATCGGGCCAGGCAGAAAGTATTCCATCGATCCTATCTTTTGTCCCAATCCCTCCACAGGATTCAAGCTGAAATCTGCAAAAAGGTCGAGGGCCTCAGGGTAAGGAAATTCAACTGGCTCTTCAAATCGGATTTTTGATGGTTGACCTTGATCGGAAATCTAATTAAAAGAATGTCTGCCCATGTATAGCTAAGGGCCAAAAACAAAAACAAATTCATAAAGAGTACTTTATTGATCTGCGGTAGATTGTCCAATAATATTGATATGTGTATTGCCTTCTTTACCATAGGTGAAAATCTGTAATGTGTTACTATGCATTGTCAGATTTTTCACAACACAAGGTAAAAACGTAACTTTTCAGTGCTCTTTTCTTTAGTAATAAAAATCCTTTATGTCTGGTCATACACATGCCCTATAATAGAAAATCCAATAATATGGCAGATGAACCATTGTCATCAGGCACAAGATTGGTCCTTCTTGACAGAAAATTTCTATTGGTTGTTTTCAACTTACTATACTAAAGTTTACATAATAAGCCAATAATGATTGCAATGGCACTGTTGATCCCTATAGAGTATTTTAGGTTTAGGCATTAGTGCATTGAAGTGCGTATGGTCAGCTTAATAAGCCTCTCTCTAAGTTATCAAGTCCCTTGTTTATTTAAGTTACTTAATTCTATATTTGTATCTTTGTACATACATGCCAAATAAGGGCACCTAGCCTATAACATTGTACACCTCCCTTTCCCAATGTTTGGTGCCTCTGTAATCACTTGATTATTATTTGTTGCCTCGCTCACTGCCTTATTGTTTCCAAATGTACCATAGAAACTGTTAGTGTCAGAAAAAATCAAGCCGTACTGTAGTTAGAATCTGCTTTGTTTTTAGATATGTTTCTTGGTGTGCACATGCAGTGTATTCTTTTACTTGAAGGATTTGAACAGAAAATATTGCTTTTCTGAGAGCACAGAAGACCACAAATTCTTTGAATATTTTAGTTAAAGAATGTCAGGCAGATTAGACTTATCGCCCTTCAACCACAATGTTTCTATTTTTAAATTCACATTGTAAGCATGTGCATTAACATATATTATTATTCTATTTCAGATGTCAGATTAAAAAAAGGGTTCACAATAATAGGTTTAAACATAAACGGGGAGATTAACCCAGAGTGCCGTTCGATCAGAGTAAATCCTGCCGCGTGAATTAAATTTCGCATTTGCGTCTATAAGTTTTTACTCACAAATGCGCAAATGCGATATTATATAGTAAGCGCCGGTTACGTGGATGTTTGTTGTGAAACCCACGCAGCTGTGTTTTAAAACATGTAGAAATATCCTACCTCATCCTTTGGAATCATTAGTGTTTGCCTGCTATGCTCCTGGATGTCTCATGGAAACAAATGGGTCGGGTGTGTTAGCAGCTATATTTGTTCATGCTGGGGCATTTCTAGACCTTTTCTAGACTGGGTATATAAGATGTGCCCAGTGCCCACCCACTTGTAAATATAAGATGTGCGGGACCAGGGGGAACAATATATTAAATATTAAATTTTAGGGTGGACATAGCCTTTAAGCTTCTGAGTTGAGAAAGCCAGTCGGATGACTAGCGAAACGTCTTCAAGTACTAAACGTCAAGTCCATTTGATGTAACTGAATACAACAGATATACCATGACCAACCACCACTGTATTTTTTTGTTGATGTGTCCCCTATTTCTTTAGATATCCAATCTAAAACATATTACATTTCAGCTGTCAATCAAGTGCCTTGCTCTCATAAACTATTCTTCTGTGAGCAGTTTTGCTGTAGTGTGCAGTTGGACAGTTGGTTTGAGGGAAAAAGTCAGGTCAGATGGAAGTGAGAGTAGTTAAAAGATGGAGAGGAATACTGCTCTTGAGCAAAACATGTGCTGGATTGAAGACTTGCAGCAACACACACACCTCAGAGTAAGTGCTACTTACATGTATTTATTTATAAATTAAGATAAGGAAAAGTATTTTTTTCAGTAGTGTCCCTTTAGTGTTCTAAAAAGTTTTAGAACCTAGAACAATTCTGGTTCCAGGTTAATATTTAAAATTCATTTTTTAAAAACCTAAAACTTTTAACATACCAGTTCCATCAGCTGTTGTAGCTGTCCTATTTCCTCTGGTAGTGACCCAAGCTTATTATTATTAGCAATTAGAACTTTAAGGGGAAGACCACATACGCAAGCTGGCAGAGTGGAAAGTTGATTCCGGCTGTAACAGAAAAAAAAAAGAATAGCTTTCAATGCCAAGCTATAATTTGTTAAGTGGTTCACAGAGGATTTTTTTTAAAAAATAAATGTGGTTCTTTTGTGTGTTTTTGTATAAAAACACAACTTAATTTGTGCACTTGTAAAAGAGAAGGCCGGGTAAAAGTGTTATATATAAAGTTATAAAGCCAATCTTTGCATACAAAAATGACTGCGGGGGAGGAACAAAAATCCTACATAAAAAAAAGAAACTGGCATGAGCTGGGGAATGCACTGACCTGAATTTCTCATTAGCTAAAAAATGACAAAAAAGGCTTTCTGTAACAATATGTATAAGCAAGGGTTTAAGCTTTAATGCCATTTTGACTCTAACACTCCTCTTAGCCTTCTTGAGGGAAAGAGGTAAGGTAAGTTAAGATCGGGGGAGTTCCTGTAAAATCTTTTTTAGCGTTTGGGGCTGGGGGAAGGAAAGCTATTATATGGCAAAATTCTGAAAATGGGGTGGACATGCCCTTTAAAAGGCATGCCGGTGGATATGTTAGACAAAATGAGAAATAATGGAACTAACTAACGCATTAGTTCAAAAGCAGGTTACGGTCATGGATATATTTATTAATAGGACCAAATATCACTTACCCTATATTTAAGTACGTCAACATTTTTTAAATTCTAAAAGTATCAGGAATCATTTTAATACACTTTGGGTATAAATTCAGTGCTTCGCAGTGACCAACTTACATATTTCCTGGGAATGTCATCAGTCGGTTCTTTGAAAAATCTATAAATATAAAATACCTAAATTAAAATTAAATTGAAAATGGCATGAACATATGGGGTTCTTTCTGGTTGAAAAGAAGTGACTTCCTAAAATTGCAATAAATGTTATACAAAAAGCTAGATGCACAATGAAAATATAATAAAGGATTTAATTGAACATCCATGTTTGTAACATACATATATGTTTGCTACCTTTAACACGCCTCAGACCCATGTATAGCAGAAGTTTTTACCCAGTTCCTAGTGACCATACATTAAAACATACCTAGATGAAAAGTAACCTAAGTAAAAGAGTTCTAGTTTTAGTGTGAAATTGAACGCCATTTCAACTTACCTTCTCATGTTTAACAATGTGTTAATTACATCGAGGAATGAGTGCTGCTAAGTCCTGATTGCTAACTACTGTAAACCCCACATGAATGTTTCCAACACAACAACTAATAGTTTAACTAACCTACTCATATTCTAAACCTAAAAAAAGGCTAACTATCAACTATATCCATGTTTCCCCTAATTACGCCATTGACAGCATTTCCCCTGCATTGCTCTGGATATGATAAAATCCCTCCAGACATAGGTTTATGCACTGCTCCCTTCTTGATTGACCAGGTTTGTATGTGTATGCAAGGGGTTAAAACTGATGTCAATTTTTGTTCAAGGCTATTTTTATACTTCTTAATAACTGGAAGTTTGTATCTTTTACCCCCACTTACAAACTAAAATCAATATACGGTATTAAAAAGGGAAATGGTACATTCCTGTTTTTCTGAGAATTGCAAGCTTGTTTATGACTGTTTTCCTAAATCAAATGGCTATTAAAGAGATTCTCGTGCATTTCCATATCTCCAAATATGTTACCGTATATACTCGATATAAACTGAGTTTTTTCAGCTGAAATCAGCCTGAAAACGCGGATCTCGGTTTATACTCGAGCAACAGCTTACCTGTGCATCTTTCGGCAGCCCGCAATCTTTTTCTGCACTGGCGCGCCGGCCTGACGTCCACTGCCCGGCTCCGTGCATTGACTCCGCCGGCTCGCCGTTACAGGAATGCGTGCTGCTGTCCGGAATGCCGATACCCGGTACCGCCACGAAGCCCTTGGATGTAGGAAGAGCCCACAGGAGAGAGCCCACAGGAAGAAGTCCCCACAGGGAGAAGAGTCCACAGTACAAACTGAACTGAGGGGGAGGGGGCATTCAAGATGTTTGGGACTCAACTCCCATCTCTTTATTAGCTGGGAGTTTTGTAGTTTGCCAAACTCTTTAATGCCACAACATATAGTTGTTTGGCATTCAAATGTGTTTGGTGGAACTAACTAAACTCCCAGCGTCAATAAATGCTGCTGGGGGAGTGTATTCCAACATCTTGAATGCCACCCTCATGCATTCAAGATGTTTGGAAACTAACAACTCCCCCATGCTTATTAGCTGGGAGTTTATTTCCAAACATCTGACTGCCAGTTCTTCTTCTTCTAACCCTCGGTTTATACTCGGGTCCATAACTTTTTTTAGGATTTGTACTGAATTGGGGGAAAGAGGTAAGGTAAGTTAAGATCGGGGGAGTTCCTGTAAAATCTTTTTTAGCGTTTGGGGCTGGGGGAAGGAAAGCTATTATATGGCAAAATTCTGAAAATGGGGTGGACATGCCCTTTAAAAGGCATTGCCGGTGGATATGTTAAGACAAAATGAGAAATATGGAAACTACTAAAGCATTAGTTCAAAAAGAAATGTGTACGGTCATGTAATATATTTAGTAATAGGAACAAAAATATCACTTACCCTATATTTAAGTACGTCAACATTTTTAAATTTCTAAAAGTATCAGGAATCATTTTAATACAATTGTGGTATAAATTCAGTGCTTCCAGTGACACAAACTGACATATTTCCATGGGAATGTCAATCAGTCGGTTCTTTGAAAAATCTATAAATATAAAATACATAAATTAAATTAAATTGAAAATGGCATGAACAGATGGGGTTCTGTTTATGGATTGAAAAAGAGGTGACTTACTAAAATTGCAATAAAATGTTATGACAAAAAGCTAGATAGCACAATGAAAATATAATAAAGATTAATTGAACATCCATGTTGTACACATATTATGTTGCTACCTTTAGACACCCTGCAAGACCCATGTATAGCAGAAGTTTAACCCAGTTCCTAGTGACATACATTAAAAACATACCGTAGATGAAAAGTAACCTAAGTAAAAGAGTGCTAGTTTTTAGTGTGAAATTGAACGCCATTTCAACTTACATTCTCATGTTTAACAATGTGGTTAATACATCGCAGGAATGAGTGCTGCTAAGTCTGAGTGCTAACTAGCTGTAAACCCCACATGAAATGTTTACCAACACAACAACTAATAAAGTTATAACTAACCTACTCATATTCTAAACCTAAAAAGGATAACTATAAACTATATCCATGTTTCCTAATTACGGCCATGATACAGCAGTTCCACCTGCATTCTCTGGATATGAATAAAATCCCTCAGACAATATGTTTATGCACTGCTCCCTTCTTGATTTGCCAGGGTTTGGTATGGGTATAGCAAGGGTTAAAACTGATGTCAATTTTTGTTCAAGGCTATTTTTATACTTCTTAATAACTGGAAGTTTGTATCTTCCACTTAAAAACTAAAATCAATATACGGTACTTAAAAATGGCAAATGGTACATTCCTGTTTTTCTGTAATTGGCAAGCTTGTTTATGACTTTTTCCTAAATCAAATGGCTATTAAAGAGATTCTCGTGCATTTCCATATCTCCAAATATGTTACCGTATATACTCGATATAAACTGAGTTTTTTCAGCTGAAATCAGCCTGAAAACGCGGATCTCGGTTTATACTCGAGCAACAGCTTACCTGTGCATCTTTCGGCAGCCCGCAATCTTTTTCTGCACTGGCGCGCCGGCCTGACGTCCACTGCCCGGCTCCGTGCATTGACTCCGCCGGCTCGCCGTTACAGGAATGCGTGCTGCTGTCCGGAATGCCGATACCCGGTACCGCCACGAAGCCCTTGGATGTAGGAAGAGCCCACAGGAGAGAGCCCACAGGAAGAAGTCCCCACAGGGAGAAGAGTCCACAGTACAAACTGAACTGAGGGGGAGGGGGCATTCAAGATGTTTGGGACTCAACTCCCATCTCTTTATTAGCTGGGAGTTTTGTAGTTTGCCAAACTCTTTAATGCCACAACATATAGTTGTTTGGCATTCAAATGTGTTTGGTGGAACTAACTAAACTCCCAGCGTCAATAAATGCTGCTGGGGGAGTGTATTCCAACATCTTGAATGCCACCCTCATGCATTCAAGATGTTTGGAAACTAACAACTCCCCCATGCTTATTAGCTGGGAGTTTATTTCCAAACATCTGACTGCCAGTTCTTCTTCTTCTAACCCTCGGTTTATACTCGGGTCCATAACTTTTTTTAGGATTTGTACTGAATTGGAGGGAAACCGGGGCAAAAATAAATGCCCCTTTAAAAATACAAAACAAACATAGTAACATAGTAATTGAGGTTGAATAAAGACATATCTCCATCAAGTCCAACCTATTCACTTGCCATTACCACATCTGCCTGAAGACAGTTCCACAGTTTCACCTTTCTCACTGTAAAGAAACCTTTCCTAACCTGAAGATGAAACTTCTTTTCTTCCAACCTTAAAGGATATCCACGAGTCCTCTGATATGACCTATTCGTGAACAATGCATCAGAGAGTTTATTGTATGGCCCATTAATATATTTGTATATGGTAATCATATCCCCACGCAAACGTTGCTTCTCTTTTCTCTTTTGAATCTATTCACCTCTTTATACAAGACAATATCTTGCTAGCTCTAAGCTCTAGTCATGGCTGTCTGGCATTGTTTGCTACAGCTAAGTCTGTTATCTACCAGAACCCCAAATCTTTTCTTAACACAGAGTTATTTGTGGTGTAGGTGGCTCAGGGATTATTAAATCCCAAATGCATCACCTTACATTTATCAACATGTCTCATCTGCCATTCTGCTGCCCATTTTGATAATCTATCTAGGTCTGCTTGCAGCACTTGCACATCATTTGAAGTTTCCAAAGCTCTGCATAGTTTAGTGTCATCAGCTTAGAACTTTAGCCCACATAGATGTAGCTCCATTTACCACTACTCTCTCTTTGAGATCCAATAACCAATTCTCTATCCATGAACAAATGTTTTCTTCAAGGCCAACAGTCCTCAGTTTATACATTAGTCGCCTATGTGGCACAGTATCAAAAGCTTTCGCTAAATCCAAGTATACCACATCCACTGCTGTGCCTGAATCTAAATTCTTACTCACTTCTTCATAAAAAACCAATTAAATTTGTCTGGCATGATCTATTTCTCATAAATCCTTGCTGACTACTACTAATCAGTTCTGGAGACAAAGTCAAGCATATCATCCCGCAACAAAGTTTCCTGCACCTACCTTACCACTGATGTTAGGCTTACAGGTCTATGGTTAGGAGGCTGTGAACGACTACCTTTTTTGAATATTGGTATTACATTGGCTTTTTTCCAATCCAGTGGCACATCCCCAGACCAAAGTGAATCTTGAAAGATGAGAAAAAGTGGTCTAGATAGAACTGAACAAAGCTCTTTTAAAATCCTGGGATGCAATCCATCTGTTCCTGGGGCTTTATTGATATTTACTTTGCTTTAAGGGCATGTCCACCCCCAAAACTATAATCCCCCCCACTACTGGCCCCAACCATGTAGTGTAGTTTAATCCTTACCTCACATCCCAGCTCCATCTGGTTCTCTGTAGTCCCCCCCCCCCAAAGTCCCAAAAACTGCCCACCAGGAGGAGGCAGAGTCCATATAGGATCCTGCCTCTACCCTGGCCTCCGGGAGAAGTTTGGCATGCCTACTGCAGCCCTTCTCCCCCTCCCTCCCCCTCCTGTTTTGCTTTCCCTCCCCCTACCATAAAACCCCTTGCCCATATATAAAATATTCCCCCAGCCCCAACCGCATAAAAATTTTTTTAGAAAGTACCCAGACACTCTTCTTACTTCCTTCGCTCCCCCGGCATTCTGAGAGCCGGCACCCGCGTTCTGATTGGCTGCCTCTCAGCCAATCACGGACGCGGCTGCTGGTCCCGCCCCCTGCTTGCAGTGTCTCGCAAGCAGAAGGTCGGCCTGGCATCGGAGGAGAGAGGGAAGGTAAGTAAACATCTGGGCACTTTCTGAAATTATTTTTATAGCGGTTGGGGCTGGGGGGCAGTATTCTATTATATGGCAAAAGTTCTAATTAAGGGTGGACATAACCTTTAATTGTTTCCGTACCATATCCTTCGTCAGCCAATGTAAATACTCCTCATTTCCCCCCCTTTTGGCCTACAACCATCTCACCCCATTGTTTAATGGTCCCACATTCTCAGTCCTTATCTTTTTAACATTTATATACTTGAAAAAACCTTTTGTGGTTGGACTTGCTTTGTTCGGCTATCCGTATTTCACTTTCTATTTTAGCTAGTTTAATTGCTTCCTTGCATTAAGCCATGCAGGAGTGGACCTAATTTTTTTACACTTGTTCCCTAAAAGGTACAAATTTAGAAATGTCATAGTTTAATATCCCTTTAAAAGTGGTCCACCTCTGCTTAGTATCTTTACCTAGAAACAATTTTCCCCAGTCTATGAGCAGAGTGATTCCTGCTCATAGACTGCATTCCAGCATAAAATTAGCTTTCCTAAAGTTAAACGTTTTTGTTAACCCAGTGCACTTTAGTATTTTGCAACCTATATTAATGACACTATATCATGATCACTATTCCCTAAGCTCCCATTACCTTATTTCCAAAATAGAGCTCAGGTTATTAGACATCACCAGATCCAACAATGTATTCTGTCTAGTAGGAACTTCTACCATCTGTGAAAGAAAATGCTCATATAGGAAATTTAAGAACTTTATACCTTTTGAGGTGCTGGCAGTTCCCTTACTCCAATCTATGTCAGGGTAGTTAAAATCCCCCATAACCAGAACATGCCCCATACCAGCAGCCTTCGCCAACTGCATATGTAGATTCATTTCCACCTCCTCCCCGGCATTTGGCGGCTTATAACATACCCCAACAATTAATTTATTTAATTTGGCTTCAATTCCTGCTTAACATACATACATACTCCCCCTGCTTTCTTATTAACTCTGTCATGTCTAAATAAGGAGTATCCTTCATATTTACTGTCCAGTCGTGTGAATCATGTATCCACGTTTCTACTATACCAATTACTCATACCTTGCTTTAAAGCTATTAGTTCTAGTTTCCAGTTTTTCCAGCCAGACTCCTTGCATTTTAAACATACATTTTATATTCAGTAATACAATGAAATGAGGGTCGTCCAGTCCTTTAGGATGCAATCTGGGTGTTCCCATTTATTGGTGCAGACACAGCAAAAAACACACAACGTTTCGGCACCAGGCCTTTGTCAAGTGTTCCACTTGACAAAGGCCTGTGTGCCGAAATGTTGTGTGTGTTTTTTTGCTGTGTCTCCACCAATAAATGGGAACACCCCATATTGCATCCTAAAGGACTGGACGACCCTCATTTCATTGTATTACTGATTATATCCTGGCAAGAAGGTGGCCAGGGAGTGTTGGACGCCTGGGTGGGTACCCTATATACATACATTTTATATTATCAATTGATTTACTTTCATACTTGGGTACATGCCTCCTTATCCTCTATGCTGTCCCCTCCATCTCCTCTCTCTGTTGTGTCATTAGCCCCCTGATCCCTAACTTCTCATCTACCCGTGTAGTCAACGTACCCCCCCATAAAAGTTAAAAATCTCCTCCAACCCCTAGCCATCTTCTCCCCAAAATAGCTGCACCATCATCATTAGGTGCAATCCGTCCTACCGTAGCCAGCAAAAGTCAGCCCAGTTCTCTCACATAGTAACATAGTAATTAAGGTTAATAAAGACATACGTCCATCAAGTCCAACCTATCCACCCTTTCTTTTTTTTTTTTTTTTTATATTAACCCTTCCTAACGTTGTCCAGAGGAAGGCAAAAAAAAAACAGCTAAAAAGGGGGGAAAATTCCTTCCTGACTCCAAACGCAATCGGAAAGTATCCCTGGATCAACCAGATCTATATTCATTAATACCAGTAATTCTCAATATTATTTAGTTTTAGGAACTATCCAGGCCTTTTTTAAAGCTATTCAATGAACTTGCATTACCACATCTGCTGGAGACAGTTCCACAGTTTCACCAACCGTTCCACTGTAAGAAACCTTTCCTAACCTGAAGATGAAACTTCTTTTCTTCCAACCTTAAAGTGTCCAAGAGAGTTCATTGTATGGGCCATTAATATATTTGTATATGGTTATCATGTCCCCACACAAACGTCGTTTCTCCAATGTAAACAGCCCTAACTTGTCTAATCTGCCGGCATATCAAGCCCCTCCATTCCTCTTATTATTTTAGTTGCCCTTCTCTGAACTGCCTCAATTTCCAAAGGTCCCTTTTGTTATGGGATTCCAAAACTGCACCGCGTATTCCAATGAGGCCTTACTAGTGCCTTGTAAAGAGGAGAATAATTTTTTTCTCTCTTGAATCTTATCCTCTCTTTATACAAGACAATATCTTGCTAGCTCTAGCCGTTGCTACCTGGCATTGTTTGCTATAGCTAAGTCTGTTATCAACCAGAAACCCCAAATCTAAAACCCAAACTCCATCTCCTTACACCAGCCTCTTAGCCACGCATTTATACTCCTAAAGCTCCCGTTGCCTCCCTAGCGTAGCACGTGGCTGCGGTAGTATTTCTGAAATCACTACCCTTGAGGTCCTTTTTTT
The DNA here is from genome assembly GCA_019447015.1 of Hymenochirus boettgeri. Classification (NCBI taxonomy): domain Eukaryota; kingdom Metazoa; phylum Chordata; class Amphibia; order Anura; family Pipidae; genus Hymenochirus; species Hymenochirus boettgeri. The sequence continues at coordinate 257,692,672 of CM033470.1, read as the reverse complement.
TAACTTGGCCCCTAACTCTCGGAAATCATTTTTAAGGACCTCACCAAACAAAAACAATGGTCCGCGATATTTCAATCTTTTCGCAAATGCTCCTCTATCTAATGCCACAAATATATAAGCTTTGAGACTGGTAAGGAAGTGTTATGTACTTCAGCACTCTAGACCAAGCACATCAGATCCCCCTAGTACCCAAAGGCAAGTCAACTCTTTCTTACTGCACAAATTAAAAGCAGAGCAACACCTTCTTATAACAGAAGGCATCTTGCAGTCTCATGCTATATGAATAGCATTGCCCACAAAACCTAAAAAACAAGAAACCAGCGGTTCTGGACACATGCATTAGCTAAGGGACATAAAGGAGTGTTTTGCATATCTCCGCCCCCTTAATCAGGGAAACATGGGAGTAAGAAATTACTTCTTGTTTTTTAGGTTTTTTGGGCAATGCTATTCATATAGCATGAGACTGAAAGATGCCTTCTGTTATAAGAAGGTGTTTCTCTGCTTTTATGCTCAGTGAAGGGCTTTTTGCTTCTTTGGCCCCTCTCCCTAAGCTTTCTAGCTGTCTCTTCTACTGTACGCCCAAGTCCTACCCCATAGACGCCATGAATCTGTATCGTGCACTGACGAGATCTAACAAGATCGAAACACTTCGTGTCTGCAGGTTCAGATGATTGGCTTCTATATATTAAGCTTTATTGCATGTTATTAGCCAGCGGTTCTGGACACATGCATTAGCTAAGGGACATAAGGAGTGTTTTGCATATCTCCCGCCCCCTTAATCAGGGAACATGGGAGAAGAAATTACTTCTTGTTTTTTAGGTTTTGTGGGCAATGCTATTCATATAGCATGAGACTGCAAGATGCCTCCTGTTATAGAAGGGTTTTTTTCTTCTTGCTTTATGCTCAGTGAAGGGCTTTATGCTTCTTTTGGCCCCTCTCTCCCTAAGCTTTAGCTGTCTCTTCTACTGCACAAATTAAAGGATTATAGTTCACTCTCGAATTGAACTATTCCTTTAATATACTGATTGAAGATCGGGAGGTTAAAGAGCAGTGCCTTACCTCCCGATCTTCAATCAGTATTGCAGGGCCCGAGAACGAAGATGGGAGCTAACTTACCTTTTACGCGATCCACCGTGGCCAAGCTGGAATCTCTGACCGCTTCACTCTCCTGTACAGCCATAGCGCGTAATAAGTGCTATGGCTGTACAGGAGATTGAAGCACATTGATTACTGTAGAACATTGATTACTGCTGAAACTTCAAACCCTATATGGACTATCAAATTAAGTAAACTGTGATTGTATGAATTCAACAATGACTGGACAGAAAGTGTTTTAATAAATCATTGTTCTGGTAATTACCTGCCTGCATCCTATAAATGTACAAAGATCGATTGTAATAAAGATGTTGTTGTCAATTTGGACTAGTTCAGCCTATCCCTCAGTCAAGAAACTTGCCAATGGGAGACATGCTTCTTTTATAATACTTATTACCATTGGCTAGGCCCCTGACACAAGGAGGGGGCAGGGCAAAATGGTGATTGCAATTTTGGTAAACCCAGAAATGAGGACCTATGAGTTTAGGTCCTCACTCTGATACTTTTTTTCCCCCTCAATAACCAGCAGAAATTTGTAGATACAAGTTTAATAGCATTTGCAATAATCAACAGCATATGAAACACAACAGTTTTCTTTCTTTTCTATATATTGGTAGGATAGGAATATAAACTTATCAGCTGATAAGAAGTTACCCATAGTTTCATCAATATCTATTAATAACAGATTACGGAACATTAAGTAGCATAACCCATCTTTGCTACATTGAAGGTTTGACCAAGCCTTCTGGGAACTTGTACTCCACCCAGAGTTAGGTCATTTGCTCGTTTTAGCAAAGTACTTTAAACTAGTGAGCCAGCTTCAAGCATACAGGCCACACAGGAGAAGCTGTCACCTCATGCAGCCAACAAGCAAGTACCAGTAGGTTAGGACCCAGTTATAGAAAGCAACCTTGATGTAGTGACTGGGCTTAAAATAACTTGGCCAACTTATTGAACTAATTGCTTTTATTTATCCAGGGATTAGCAGGCTGTTTGTAGCAGCAAACTTATGGAGATATAACCAATATGCATTTAGAATTGTTTGTGCACTAGAATTACATTTTTTGTATGTATTATATTTTTGGTCTCTAGTTGCACTTTAATATGGATGTACAACAGCCCAATTTTCAGCTCATGCAGCCAAATAGGCAAGTACCAGTAGGTAAGGACCCAGTTAAAGAAAGCAACCTTGACGTGGCAATTAGAATTGTTTGTGCACTTCTATTTTTTGTATGTATATAATTTTTAGTCTCTAGTTACAATTTAATATGGACGTACAACAGCCCTATTTTTTATATATTGTGTATAACCCATCTTTCTTTTATGAAAATAAATCTATGTGATATATATTGTTATTCATTAGTTTTCTCAGGTAGGTCATATAACAAGTTTGCTGAGGAAAGAGAGAGAGATAGTAGAGAGGAGGGTGGTAGTATAAGAGGAGGAGAGAGAGAAAGAGAGAAAGAAGGAGGAGAGGAGAGAGAGAGGGGGGGTGAGTATGTCAAGCTTTTGTTTTGGCATATCCACCAGATCTTAGTTATAAGTTGTTGATGGGGGGGGGGGTGTTTCCTGTTTCCTCGACAATGTTATTACATATATGGTAGCTGAGCAGATTGCCGCTGTTAGTTTCATCCGGTGGTTTATCGAATAGGGCTATCCAGCACATGGAGAAGTAAAAAGAAAAAGAGTTTATAGTACCGTGTTTAAATAGTAGGTGTTGGTGGTATATAAGGGGGTAGGATCCTTGCAGAGGTTTGAGGTTTGAACCTGTGGCGTTGTACTACATACAGCAAGTGTTTTAATCTCTACGGCGTGCTAGAGTTTTAGGGAAGAGGTCTTGGTAGATGGACAGCTTGTTGCCTTCCACTTCTATCTGAGGTATATTTCTAGCTCCTCTCAGGATTTCTTCTTTGTGAAGGTACTCACATCTCTCGACGGTTCTCCCATTCATTCCAAGCCTCACAGAGCTCGGTGGGCTCTGTCCATTTGAAGATGGTTATCTGTGAGAGCAAGTGCGTAGGTAATCATGAAGGTCTGTGACTCCTTCCAGAATACCTCTTATGCGTAGGTTATTTCTTCGGTTTCTGTTGTCCAGGTCTTCATGAGCGTCCTGGAGAGTCCCTATTTGAGATTGCATATGTGTCAGGTCTTCCTTAATCTGATGGCAGTATTGGATCATCTGTGTCTGTGTTGCCTCAATTTTTGCTGTGCGATCGGTCAGGGCCATGTCCTGCTGTCAGACACCTGCGACAGTCTTGGAGTGAGCTGCTGTAATTAGGCTTTCCAAAACATTCTAAAAGTTTATGGAGATCTTATTTTGTGACCATGTCCTTGATGGTTCACAGTCTGGAGAATGGCGCTTTAGGCTTGCGCCATCTTGGGGAGGGCCATTTGTGCTCCTGCTGCCATTTAAGAAAATTTTTTTATAGAAAAATGGTTGTTAAATGCACCTGCTGTAAACATGTACAGTACAGCATGTACAAGCTATTAGCAAAGTCATAAAGGACAACTGCTGTGGTCTCTGAACTATAAAAAAATTAACCCTCAATCAAATCTTAAGGTTAAAGTTAAAGGGCATGTCCACCCCCAAAACTATAATTTCCCTCACTACTGGCCACACCATGTAGTGCAATAAAATTCTTACCTTACATCCCAGCTCCAAATGGTTCTCCTGGAATCCCCCCCTCAAAGTCCCAAAAACTGCCCACCAGGAGGATAGCAGAGTCCATGTAGGACTCTGCCTCCTGTCTCCCCTCCGGGAGAAGTTTGGCATGCGCACTGCAGGCCTCCCCCCACCTCCCTCTCCCTCCATCTCCCACCCGTTTTGCAATCCCTCCTCCTAGTGTTAAACCCCTTTGCCCAATATTAGCTATCCTTTCCCCAGACCCTATAAAAGATTTTACTGGAACTCCCCCGAACTTTACTTACCTTACCTCTCTCCCACGGCGTTCTGTGCAGCCGGCAGCCGCGTCTGTGATTGGCTGCCAATCACGGATGCGGCTGCCGGTCCCGCCCCACTTGCAGTTTCATGCAAGCAGAGGGCCGGTTTAGTACGCCACGGGAAAGAGGTAAGGTAAGTAAAGATCGGGGTTCCAGTAAAATCTTTTATGGCGGTTGGGGCTGGGGGAGGGAAAGCTACTATTGGGAAAATTTAGCAAAATGGGGTGGACATGCCCTTTAAGCAATATAACTTTTCACAAGATATAACTTTCTGCTTTAACCAGCTTGTAGTCATTTGATCAGCCTCTGTCTGTACCCAGGGTGAGGACCTAAACCGCTTCCCTGGGGTGGCACCCTGTTATGCGCTTTGAATCCTTTAGGAGAAAGGAGTTTTACAAATTTTACTGTATTGTAATTCTATTTAAGAAGTCTTCCTGCTGGTATCACCCCAGGCCAAGAGTAGGAGGTGGGGAAGAGCATCCCATTGTCACAAGTTCAAGAGTAAGTGCAGGACTTTAACACTTAACCCCGGGCTGAGGACTTCCTCAACCACAACCTGGGTACTTTTAAGCTACATGTGATCCCTCACAAAAAGAGATTGATTCAAATGAATCAGAGGATACCCAAATATGCTTAATGAGTTTTCGCTTGATAAATAATGAAATTTATGTTAATACCACAACAGCTTTACCCAGCATAAAAAAGAGGAAGCAAATAATAAAGGAGGCATGTTGATTCTTAATCAGATAAGGAATTTAAGGGAGTAGTTTGTAAATGTGCAGAAATTCTTATACTGCTAAGCTTTATAAACAATATACTGAGGGGTTTAAAGCTATACAGACTTCAAATTACCCTTCCATGGTGTGTCATGCTTTTCTAAAGCCTCAGAAATGAATCTAGTTTCTTCTGTCGTTTTTTTTTTGACATACCATTTAGTCCTCTACATTATAGGACAGTATTATATGACAGAAGAAAAAGATGCCCACCTGATGCCTACAATACAGCTGGTACGATGTCAAAGACGTGCCAAATTTCCTGTGCCAGCTAGGCTTCACTTCTCAACTGTCCCCTCCTCGTAAACATCAAACTCCAAACAAGAAGCGTGCGAAAACAGGCTGGGACACAGTGGACCAGAAGAAGCCATCCTCTTTTAACCGGCCCAGGATTAAAAACCATGATAAATTCTGTCATCCATAATCACCACACAAGCGGTCCTGAACTATAATACTTTCAAGGATTTAACAGGCAGTGGCACAGTGGCACAGAGATTTACATTCCCGATTGTTATCATTTTATCCTCTTCAATCTGTGTACTGGCATAATTGACGTACCAGACATGTTGGGAAAATGCACTCAAACACCATAAGATTCTATATCTTTTCTCCTGAGCAAATACCTACTGTAAAGGTTCAAGCTATCTTGAACATATATACAACACCTACAGCTCTGGTACGCATCCCCCATGCAAAATCTAAAACATTCTCATTACACAATGGAACCCGACAGGGCTGCCACCTTTCCCCCCCTACTTCGAGGTGTACAGTTTCGGTGTGGAATAGAATTGTTAATGGAATATATACGGGAGCCCCTCCACTCTGCTCCCTTTTATAGGGAACTCAACTGCACCTCCCCCCCCCCAGCCCCCCCGGGAATAAAACAAAATACCATATGTGGAGAAAATATGGCTCAATGGTGACGTCCATCCAAGATTGACAAGAAAACAGGTCTGGGAGGACAATACATCAATTTACTTACTCCCTGATGTTCCCATGACATTCTAAACATTCTAAAAATCATTTTACGATGGATATTATGATTGTAATAATGGAGTTAAAGCCTTCAACCGTTGAAACTGTTTTCCAAGTCAAAATCAGGTTTTAGGGATGAAATCTCAGTAGTTCAGTGTTGAAATTCCATCTATTTTTTACCAGCAAAATTTTAAACACAGAACCTGGAGTTCTGACCCATGACCAAGTTTAAATCAGAACTCCAAAACATCCTTAATTGAAAATGGTGGCAAAGTATGACCCGAGTATAAGTCGAGGTACCTATTTTGACCTAAAAAATCAGTAAAACCTGATTGACCCGAGTATGAGTCGAGGGTAGAAATTGACCACTACTGCCTTCTGAGTCTTTATTGTTTTAAAGCTTTAGTTGCTCTTTAAATGGACAGCAAAATCCCCATACAGTAGTACCCTACAGTTATAGCCAAATCCAGTATGGCTATTACTGTATGGGAATTCTGCTGTCCATTTAAAGGGCAACTAAAGCCTCAAAACAATAAAGAATCAGAAGGCAATTTTACACTTTTACCATTGTCCTGACCATATGGTTTTTAGGCTTAGTTGCCCTTTAAATGGAGAGGAATCACACGCACTAACCCCCAATTCCTTGCCACTCCAGATGTTTAGAAACTACAATTCCCAGCATGCTTTAGTTGCTGGGAGTTGAAGTTTCAAAACATCTTCAGTGGCAATCACTGCACCAAAAAGCTCACACAAAAAGATATTTGCAATACAAAGTAAATTATCACACTAACAGCCTGTTATAAAATCATTATTTCCTGCTCGCCCACCTTACATCCAGACTCTAAGTAATTTGAATCAAAGTGCATTATCCTGTTTGTGAAGATTATTGGAGTCACTAACCTGAACTCCGGCAGCTGCATGCTTCCTCCTTCTTCGGCATCCAAAGTTCAGGCGTCTAACGTACCTACGCCTGTACATTGAATGCGGAAGAAGGAGGAAGTGTGCAGCTGCCAGAGTTTAGGTTAGTGACCCGACTATAAGTCGAGGTAGGATTTTTAGGCTTTTTTTAAAAACCTCGACTTAAACTCGAGTATATACGGTACACCCTTTTTTTACTGACCTTTTTGTCTTTCTACTAACTCCAACGTTTTTATTTGCCTTGTTTGTGTGTTCCATGGAAGCATGGAAATTGCCCAGAACTCTCCATTCCTTATTTGCCGGAACGCAGAGTGAATTTGCAGAGAGAAGGGGAGCACTAATGGCTTATACTCTCCCTATGGTATTTACAGGGAGATGCAATATCCTGGGCTAAGGGCAAAAATAAGTCCAAAACCGATGCTAACTGATGTAATATAGGGTTAGCGAGAGTATTTTTACGTATTTTGCATCACTTGCACCCTTTCCAAACATGTTTTTTGCACCAAAATTAAAGCCTTTTCAATTGTGGATTTAAAGCCGTGCAAAAGGTTGCAACACACCGCTCACATTCACATGATGCAATAACAGTCCCAAAGTGGTTACGACATTGCAGAAACAAGTGCAGGTCAGTTGTGATAGGAAAATTTATGGCATCTCCCCCTTTATTTCTTAGGGATGTCTGTCCACAGGTACTTCACAGTGCAAAACCAGAGGCCTACGCTACACTGAGGATGGTGTATATAAAGCAGAAACCGGTCTGTGGCTGATTCTCTGGTTTTGCATGTATCTTATGAAATGCTATAAAAACTTTTAGGTGTGGCATTTCCTAAAGCTTTACTATGGAAACTATCCATTCCATATTTGCATACTAGTGAAGGTGAGCACTAATGCCTTATACTCTCCCTATATTATTTGAGTTATTTTGAGGGGACAGCAAATTTACACTGTTATACCAACTGCACAAACAATTTTACATTGTATCAAAATGTCATATATGCAGTATTGTCCCACAAAAAGATATAATAAAACATTTACAAAAATGTGAGGTGTGTACTTACAGTTATGTATATATATGCAGTATATATACACCGTTTTAAATGTATTTTAAGAGTATATCGTGTATACTTGAGTATAAGCCAAGGTTTTTATTTTTTAAAATGAGCCTAAAAAGCTGACCTTGGCTTATACTTGAGTCACAGCAATCGTTTTTAGTGCTGATCGCAAAATACCCAGTGGCCCTGGGCACGTTTAATGCATATGCATACTGTCCCTTTAAGGCAGCCTGGGGCAATCGGGGGCAACATTCAAGTGCCCCCATAGTCCCCTCGATCCCCCACTGGTTTCGTGAAAATCCAATGGGGGAATCGGGAGCTAGCAGCCCTAGAAGTCGTGACCACAGAATGGAAGTTGGTCCCACAAAGGGAAAAGGAGTTCTGCAATAAGTGAGAGCCCCGTTGACATCACAGGACATCCCTGGAGTTTTCTCTTAAGTCCATCAGGACCTGTCAGAGTAAGTGGCAGAGGAGCGAGCGATCGAGTAAGTACCTTACCTTCGTTCCCGGCTCCTGAACGTTTTAATGAAGAATGTGGGGGGGAAGCTTTGCATTATACATAATGTGAGTAGAGCTGAACTTACAAGCTCTGCAGCAAGGGAGGGTTGCCGGTCCCCTTAAGGGTTAAAGAGGGAATTTAATCACGATAGGTGAGAGAGGCAGCTGGGGAACTTGTCGGGCGGCCGGATTGGTCAGGAGAACCAGAGAAGGGGAGGGCTATGCATCAAGCCCATAAAGTAGCACCTGAGGACAAAGTAGCTGTCACCGTGAGGTGACTTGTCACGCAACATGGATGTTCCGGCTGGTGTATTGAAATGGCTGAAGCAGATGGGAAGAGAGCGAGGTGCGGGACGCATGGAGGAAGCCCCAACAAGCAGAACCAGGAGGCGGAACATCCACAAACATGGAGGAGAAGTTCGTCCCTGCACAGCCAATGCAACGCAAAAGGAAGGCGGTGCCATTAGGAAAGAGGAAGAAGCCACCTCCCAAACAAGCTCCGGTCAAGAGGGAAGAGATAGAAGTCGGCTGGCTCCTGATAACCTCACCAGCACACTCCTTCCACAGCATTGCAGCAGTGTCCAGACTCCTTGAGACTCGCTCCCAGGCAGGAGAAAGGGTAGAGGAGCAATTCCCTGGTGCTTCCAGCGCAGACCCAGAGAGAGCAAGTCAGCAAGGAGGTAATATGTCTGATTTAATACTGGGCATAGCCCAATGTATATTTAACTACATGAATGAGTCAGATTTAACTCCTGTGGCCTTGAGGCAAACCAACACAGGAGTGCATGAAATTAACCATAGGGACGCAGTTACATGTAATACAACACCCCTGGGACTGAATTTGTCAACCAACATGAGGGAGAAAATCCTAAATTGTGAATATGTCAATATATTAACTTTGCTTCCAACTTCCAGGGAAAACTTCAAGAAAGATGAGACAAAGACAATGAGCGCAGGAGACCTGTGGCTAGCAATTTCAATAATTGGCTACAAGCCTTTTGCATTTACAGCAACATTGTCTGCCCCGTATATCCTGAGTTAGGCTGGCTTATTTAAGCATTTAAATAAGTAACATTATACTAGAGGCGTACAAATCTTTTGGTGGCCTGTTGTGGTTCATATACGACGACAGGTTCAGATAAAAGAAATCTGTACATACTGGGGACCAAAGGACGTAGATTTGTGGCTCTCAATGCTATTGAGCAGAGTGCCAAGCACCACACCTGTACAGACAAAGCAGGTACAGTCCCAAAAAGTCACACATGTTGGGCCTTCAACGAGGGAGCTTGTAAGTGGCAGGGAGCATGCAGAAATGCACCATATGTGGGGCACAGCAACCTTCCATTCGTTGCATTAAAAGATTTGCACCTGCCCAGAACACTCCAGGCTGCCAAGCAAAAAAATGACAACCCCAGTGAAGCTGCAAAACTTACAACCCTTCTTAAGAATTTACCCAAACCAACAGAAAGCACAGATTCTTAAACTAGGTTTTTCCCAGGGATTCTGGATACCGCATGATGATGCTTTGGCTAACCTAGCAGTCTGCGATAACCTTCAATCCCTAAAAGACAACAGTATAGTTGCTGGGGAAAAAATCCTGAAAGAAATAAAAGAAGGTAGAATACAAGGCCCTTTCAAAAAAAAACCCTTTCACAACCTGAGATTATCCCCTCTAGTCTAGTCTAGTGCCCAAAAAGGAGCCTAACTCCTTTTGGTTAATACATCACTTATCCTTCCCTCCAGGAATATCTGTAAATGACGCCATAGATAGTGAGCTTTGCACAGTCCAGTATACATCCCTGGACACAGCCTTAGAAATGCTAAAAGCCTGCGGAAAAGGAACGCTCATGGCAAAGTGTGACATACTGTAAAGTCGGCTTTCCGCTTACTGCCTATACATCCGCTCTGTCACCACCTATTGGGATTTCATTTCCAAGGCAGCTACTTTCATGACACCTGTTTGCCAATGGGCTCTAACATACCGTGTTTTTATTTTGAATTATTTTCTTAATTTCTGGAATGGGTGGTCTCCCAGGTAGCAGGAACCTCGTGGTTGCTCCATTACTTAGACAATTTCTTATTCCTGGGCCCATCAGATACCACAATTTGCGCTACAACCCAAAAGAGCTTTCTATTTATAGCAAACAGGTTAGACATTCCCATCGCACATGAAAAAATGGTACAGCTCACAACGGAGATAGTGTTCCTAGGCATCACAATCGACTCCCAGAAAATGGAGTTTAGACTCCCATCAGATAAATTAGCTATACTAAGCAAGCTGGTTAAGGGTGCCCTACGTGCCAGAAAATTAACTTTGCAACAAATACAATCACTAATAGGCCACCTAACGTTCTCAACAAGGGTTATGCCCATGGGCAGGGCCTTCAACAGAAGGTTCATAGATTGCACAGTTGGGATTAAAAAAATCTTACTGGCATATTAGCATTGATTCTGCTGTCAAAGACGATCTCTTAGTATGGAACGCATTCTTAGACGGCAGGAGGACTTTACTTCAAACAAAGCACTTCAGTTGTACACGGATGCAGCAGCATCCTGTGGCTGCGGCGGGTACCTGCGCGCCAATTGGTTATCTACAGAGTGGCCTCAGAGCTGGAAAAGTTCTCATTTACTTAAAAACTTGGTTTTCTTAGAGATTATTCCGGGATTTATAGCACTTAAACTGTGGAGGAGCTCGCTGGCCAACAAGCGGATAAAATTACAATGCGATAACCTAGGAGTAGTTTTTGTCATAAATAGATTATAATCCAGGTCAAAACCAGTCATGCACATCGTTAGGCAGATAGTACTGTTAGCGCTATATCATAACATATGGTTAAAGAGGTGCACCTGCCAGGTTCTCACAATAAAATTGCGGACATGTTGTCGCGTTCGCAATTTGCTCTTTTCAGAACACTGGCACCAATGGCAGAAGAGGCAGGAGAGACCATTCCCTACCACATCTGGCAGTCCATACCAACAGGATGATACACCTGCTCAAGGCCTCGATATCCATTAAGTCATGGCACGCTTATAAGACCAGCTGGACACAATGGGTTCAATTCAAACATCACCCAGGTCATTCAGACCTGGACATATTAACCATGTGGATTCTGCAATTGCTAACAGATAACAAAGCCCCCGCAACAATTGCCAAATATTTTTCCCTGTCTTTCTTTTTTAGGATAGTGCAGCGAAAAGATGTTACAAAACATCCTTTTTTCCAGATGCTAAAAGGTGCCAGAAATATTGAGAAAAGGGTTAATAGAAGAAAACCAATTACCATACCTATACTAACTAAAGTATTATCGGTTTTGGAGTCAGTCGTAAGATCCCCCTACAAACTTTATCTATTTAAGTTAGCCTTCATTTTGGCATTTTTCTTGGCATTTAGAGTTGGGGAGCTGGTATCAGATTCCGGAACGTCTCCAGGCGGCACATGTAGCAGCGAAGTGAAGATCTCTAAAAATAAACTAGGCATTTTCCTTCGGAAATCAAAGGTCAAGGGAAGTGGTTATGGCTGCAACCTTTCCACATAAAACAGCTACGCCCCAAAAGTAATAATAATAATTCTGTGCCAACGTGGCTAAAACAGGTTATTGGATTGCACTCAAATGTCTGAAGATAGAAATAGAATTAAAAAACCTTTAAAGGGTATGTCCACCCTTAAAAATTTTTTTTTTACCAGACATTGCCCCTGTCCCCCCCAGCCCAACCGCTATGTTAGTTATCTCAGAAAATTCCCCAAACTTTACTTACCTTCCCTCTTGCCTCTGCCGCGCTGCCGGCCCTCTGCTTGCTAGAAAATGCAAGCAGAGGGGCGGGACAGGCAGTCGCGTCTGTGATTGGCTGAGCGGCAGCCAATCACGGACGCAGCTGCCGGGAGTTCAGTGCAGCGGAGGCAAGAGGTAAGGTAAGTAATGTTCTGGGCATTTTCTGAGATAACTAACATAGCGGTTGAGGCTGGGGGGACAGGGGCAATGTCTGGTGAAATGCTTTTTACGGCCGGGGGAGGGAATCTTAATCTGGAGGGAGAGAGAGGGGGGAGGGAGGGGGAGAAGGGCTGCAGTACGCATGCCAAACTTCTCCCGGAGGCCAGGTAGGAGGCAGAGTCCTATATGGACTCTGCTATCCTCCTGGTGGGCAGTTTTTGGGACTTTGGGGGGGACTACAGGAGATGTGAGGGTAAGGATTAAACTACACTACATGATGGGGCCAGTAGTGGGGGGGGTTTAGTTTTGGGGGTGGACATGCCCTTTAAATGGAATAAGTCAGTAAAGTGTTAGTGCAAACAGATGTTCTTATAGACGACCCCCAGAGAGTGTTGAAAAACAATGAGATTCATTATGGGTGAAATCAGTGTAAAACCCACATTAAGTAATATCGAGTTAATGTGTGTTTTCCATGGATTTTAGGGCACAGCTCCATTTCCAAATGTTTTTGGAAATAGAGTTGTGCACCCAATACAAAACCCCTTTCATTAAGTTTTGTGCTGTCTAGCGCGAAACTTAACTGGGTTCTGTAGGGGGACTTAATCCCGGCGCTACTGGAACATCTTACCTTTACGCAATCTCACTATGCAATACCAGACGTAATCTTGTTTGATTCTCCCTGAAAACTAAAATTTTAAATTACACAGTTAGAAGACTATTTTTTATAGCTATCTTTCAAGATTTTCGAGATGTAACTAAGGGCTAGGCCCCACTACACAGCGCAGGAATCGTGAAACGCAGCGCAATTGCAATGTGGCACAATTCGTGTGCACTACCGTCTGCTTTTCGCTGCATTTCCATTCCCTATGGCAGTGCATGTGATGCGCATGGGCAAAAGCGGAGTGCAAGGAAGCTGACATAGAGGGCCTTCTAACATAGACTTACATTGGCATGTGCTGGCGTACACATTAGCGCAACGCACAGCACGGACAGAAACCCAGAGAAAATACCCTAGTGGGGCCTAACCCTAAGTGTAAATAAGAGCAGGACCAATAGACAACCAACCTTTCTAAATGATTGCAAAGTCGTGAATTTTGCAGATTATAGGGATATTTATCATTAAGAAAATGTTTGCACTAGTAATAATCCAATCACTACTGTTATTTTATAAAAATAAATGGGGCAGACATCATGAATACCATAGGCAATAATACAGGAACATTGGTAGAATGTATTCTAGAAATAGTTAAAAGTTATTGCTGAGTTGTAGATAAAGATAGATGGATAGATAGAAAGATGGATAGATAGATGGATAGATAGATAGATAGATAATAGAGAGAGAGAGAGAGAGAATAGATAATACAGAGCTATTGAATTCTGTCTCTCTTTATCTATCTATATATCTATCTATCTCTGTATGGATGCTACAATACGAGATGCATGACATTACACCAGGCAGTGTTATCTATCCCCAGCCTCCCTCCTTCCTAACCCAGCAGCTCCTTTAGTCCATGACTTTTTAACACTCACTGTGTGTGAGGTTAAGTCAGGATGCCTGGATCTTGCATCCCCTCCCCATTGCTACCAGGACCCAGAGACGCTCTGCCCACCAAACACACGGGAAGGTGAGGGAAAGGAAATCTCTGCTGACTGCTGCTGACAGGTGGAGTTGGTAGAGGAGGAGTCAGAGTCCTATAGCTGCAATGTGAGAGTGTGACCTATGCTCTGCCTCTTAAAGTTACAGTCGGCAACCCCTGCTCCGGTACAGTTATTCACAATACGGTGCAAGTATCGCTTCTCTGCCTTTTGGCTAAGATCAAGTGTAGTATCTGTTCTTATCAATAGGAAAAGGGGATGCCCTTCACTGGCCTGGGGGCGAACCCCCCAGTACGAAAGTAGGAACGGGTCTGCACACTACGCTTGGTCGAGGTCATGGGCCGAGGGGTGGCTTGGAAGCCCAGTTTTCCCTGTGCACTTTATGTTCACTGGGTCACGGTGGTTTTATTCCTTGCACATCCTGGTTCCCCGTTAAAGGGGACCGGATAATTTTTTTGCCTTTGCTGGATGAGGCTTAGGCCCTATTGGCGCACCCCATTAATTTGCCTGGATGAATTGGCACCCTTATTTATTGCACTATGCACTTATCCCCACTAAATTTTTGTTTTTCGTTTTGTTTGGTCACTGTATGTAGCGGGACAGGCTGGGTCTTCGGATCTTCAGCTTTCCCAATTGTACCCCCCTGAGGACTTCCTGGTGGCAGCTGGGAGTTGAGGGGGCGGGTAGTATTGGTGGGCCTCCCATAGCCTTACGGCGCCGGGAAGCCCTAAAGATCCCCTCTGTGGTGGGTCCAGTTGCGGCTGGACAACCGGGAGGGGAAGATGGTCCTGACTACCACTAGAGCACTTGTGTGTTCACTTGTGGTGTGAGGCACGAAAGCACGTACCGGGCTTTCAAAAAAAAAAAGCAAGTCGGTATGTGAAACGCTCCAAGCGCGCATGTTTTCACGTGCGCGTTTTGTGCGTTAGCGTGCAGTTTCACGTTCGCGCTTTCACTCTCTTTAAAGCGAAAACCGCAAGTATTTACTCGCTGCAAACTCGAACGGACACGCAATCGCATGCGCATCGGAAATTCGTTTCCATGTTAGCGAAAATCGGAGCCGCAAATGTGAACGCAAAACACGTGCGCGAACGCACGATAAACACGCTAGTGTTGCCTAGCCCTAAATAAGCGTCTGACAAGGTTCAAAGTCCAATACAATGCACCTTTATTTGTTCTGAAAGACATCTTTTAGTTATACATGAACCCATTCCCCAAACTTAAAGGGCAAGTCCAGTTAGCAACTGTCAGTAATGGATTTGACAGTTGACATCACAGCCAATGGCTGAATGTTAATCCACTATCTGACTCTTCTGAGCATGCCCAGGCTCAGTACAGGTTTCTAAATTGCTTAGTTTCCATGAGGTATCCAGAAGCATAGCAGGCATAGTAATGAATTCATAGGACAAACTATGATATCAACATATTTTAAATAGGCCATTCTTTCTAAAAGATGTTCTTATGAGGGTGGAGTTGTCTTTTAAGGAACAACCCCTTACTCCAATGCAAACATCTGTGGCCGTGTTCAAGACACATGCACTCAAGTTAACTAAACAATATAGACAAACAACAATAGCTGGGTGGAAGGGTGATGGTATATGTAGGCTCATTATTCACATAAGCATATATAACAATGTTCGACATGTCCCACAAAAGTCTGGAAAAAAAATCAATATTGGGTAGAGATGTTTGGACTAGAATAGTAGATGTTCCCATACATGCGGGTGATAAGTACGGGGTATCGGGACTTATAGTGATGAGTGAAAATTAAACCACCTCGAAACAGTAAAGCAGACTTGGGGAGCACATCACCATCAGCACTTGGTATTAGGAATGCTTCGCCTGTCCCAGATTACTGAAAGATGTCTTTCAGAACAAATAAAGGTGCATTGTATTGGACTTTGAACCTTGTCAGAAGCTTATTTAAATAGAAATGGTTGTGCCTATTTCCACAGGGCCTTTTTGGTTGTCTTGATCTTCCGCTGGTCTGCAGGGGTTAATGGGAGACAATGTATTATATGGTTCTCCTGCAATGTCTGTCCAAAATCCTAAAAAGTGAAGAGCAGGAGCCTGGCTATGAAAAGGTTTCCGCCTCTTACCTTTTGCCCACTGAAGCTCCCCCATCACGATCCCTGTGGCCTAGCATTAAAGGAGAACTACAGTAGAAAAATAAGCTTTAGGCTTGAAGGCTAGAAATGCAGTACACAGAATTTACTGACCTGTAGATTCATCTGTAGTTTCATAGTGACAATATATCCATCTGAAGTTTTTGACGTTAAATAGTTGGGGGTTTTCATTTTTTAGCTATAGGACTTGCTCTGTAACTCAGAATTTCCCATGGTGTTTTGTTCCTTAGGGACCGTGAAACACTTTCAATCCTTCACCCACATTTGCAACTTTTCTAATGCATGTTGCAGACTGCATTGGTTTCAATGCAAGTGTTAGTTTTAATTGATTAATTAAATACACCTGAAAGGGAGCTGTACAGACTGCAGATTTTAAAGGGGGATCTATGTATCTGGTAGAATGATATTTATTCCAATAAATCACTGTCCTTCATTTGGTCAGTTTTAAAGTTGTCTAGATTTGAATGTATAATCTCTCAATTTAATGTTAATTAAAATGTCAACCTTAAAACACATACCCTCCAACATTCCCCTTTAAAAGTTATACAGAAACAACATGCTGCAGAGGGAGGATAATGAAGCGAGCCGAATTCTTACCGGAATGTTGGAGCGTAATAAATTATTATGTGCTACTGTGGCCCAGCCCTAAGTAACTGTCCAGTAAGGGATGCTGGGAGGTGTAGTTCAACCTGGACAAAGAAATTTTTTTTTCTAGGGACATATTAATTCCTGCCCTAAATGTTAAACATATAATTAAATGGGTCGCCTGACCAAATTACAATAGGAAACATTACATTTAAAGGTATGAGTAACTGGTTACAAATAGGAGTCACACAAAGTAGTAGATTTCTGAATACCCTCCAACATTCCCTTTAGTAAGTGGAGAAATGCTTTGCACAGTGCTGTGCTAATATCAGGTTCACTTCATTACCCTCCCCCTGCAGCACATTAACACCCCCAAAAAACTTAATGTGCTGTGCAGGGTCTGCATAAAATCATTACCCTAAAATATGATTTAAAGGGCATGTTCACCCCCAAAACTGAAATTTAACCCCACACTGGCCACATTCTTACCTTACATTTCTGCTCCAAGCTGTCAGTGACTCATCCGGTGCCTTTCTCTGCCTCAACCTCATCAAGGTCTGAAGCATGCCCCCCCCCCCCTTACAGAGCCTTCTCTCCGGCGGCATCTTCAATGACATTAGCCGTGTGTGTGATTGGCCGTGTCTTAGCTGGATAGGAGACGTCGCGGGAGAGAAGGGGCTGTAAGTAAACATCTGGGCATATTTTTAAAAATATATTAAGGCGGTTGGGGGTGGGCAGCTGCTACCTACCCAATATATAAAAGATTTCAGGGTGGACATGCCCTTTAAAAGAGAGGAAATAAACTACAGGGCTGCAGATATTTCAGCACATTTTAAAGGTGATTGTTGGAGGTATGTTTTATCCTGGTACACCAAAAACCAGTGCCTGGGACCTAATTGTTTCCCAGAAAAGAGTTGTTTTGTTCAGCTTACATAGCAGAAAAAACAAGCAACCATAGCTATATTTTATAAATATCCATGATTTCGCAAGTTTGCTCTTTTAAAATCCATATGCACAGGCCACACTAGCGCACGCATTTTGCGCTCACAATTTTCGCCAACATGGAAATCGCGGGAACGTTCCTGTGATTTCTGATGCGCATGCAATTGCGCATCCGTTCGAGTTTTGCGGCAAGCATTTTTCACGCAATCGCATGTGTTTTCACTTTAAAGATAGCAAAAACGCGAGTGCAGATATGAAAATAACGTGCGCTAATGCACAGAAAGCGAAAGCGTGCGCGTTTGGTGCGTTGTAGTGTGGCCTCAGCCTTAGTGCACCTAAAAAGTGCATTACTATGTCTAATCCAATGTAGGTGCAGTATTAATTAGTAAAGTATACATTCAAATTAGAGATGAGTTTGGTATTTATCCTCAGTCTCTAGGGCATGGCTATTAAGCATGTGCGATACAGGAGGAGGAGCCATGATTGCAGCCCCCATGGGACACCTTTAAAACCACATATCATTAGGCTGATGTCACTCAGAGTACATGCATTATAAACAATGCAATGTGTACTTTATTTCTAGACAAAGTTGTTTTTTCACTGTAGTTGTCCTTTAAATGCTTTTTGCTAAATTTCTTTAGTGTAGTGGACCCTATTTCACACCCAACTGCCATATTTGTTTGCAAAAAAAAAAAAAAAAAAAAAAAAAGAATACGAAACCAGAGCCTGGTTACCCTGGCGTTTTCCACTGCCAGCAGCCGCATCTGTACTGCCCCTCAGACAATCATGGATGCAGCTGCCTGTCCGGCCCTCTGCCACATATGGCGGTTAGGGGTGGGATAGGGTCCACTACACTACAGGAAAAGTAGTGGTACCCTTTAATAGTAGGGCACCAAGCAGCCCTAAGGGACCAGGAGGGATTGTTGGGGGGGGAGGGCTCCCCTGCTCATGCCAGAGACCTTTCTGAGGAAAGGTAAAAAAATGTGCGCTATAGTTGAACAGAGCCAGGAAGCAGTCGGGTATTTCAGTGTGGCTGTGGTGGATCATGCATCCATCTTCGTTCTTGTCTCCACAGAAATTGATTTAAGAACGGGAGGTATGCCATAGCTCCTTAACTTCCCGGCCTTCAATCAATGCATGAAAGGAATAGTTCACATTTCCTGTGAACTATTTCTTTAATTGTATTAAAACCTTTTGGGCAGTATTGAGACCAAACTACAGCAAATTTGTTCCAGAAAAGTTATACAAGAAACAAATGGCTTTAGTGTATTCTTGTATATAGTTCTTCCTTAAAATCCAAGAGAGAATTTGGGATAAAAAGAAAAGAACTACAGACACTGTTAATGCAAATACAGTGGACAGCAGAATTCCCATACAGTAGTCATTTTTTTCATTCACATATCTTTCTCCTAACTATTTCATTTCCCTTGTTTGTTTTTTTCGGTCAGTTAATAGTAGAGTTATCACTTTTTCCCCATCCAATCTCCCCCCACCAATCCAACCCCTATATAGTCTATTTTCTCCCCCCCCCCCCCTGAAAAAGGGATGTGGTTTAGGAGTGTGGTCTGTGTTTAGGGGTGGGGCTAAGGGCACCAGGTTCTTTGGCCTACAAGCTCCTGAGGTGTAAATCCGGCCCTGAATCTGCACTAAAAGTTTCACTCACCATCAAATAGTGAAGGTTTTATTTACACTACTGAAACAGTGTACATGTCCTTTAATATGCACCTTCTTTATAAAGAAACATACTATGCATATACAGGGAGATTCAATAAAAGTTCTTTATCGTTTAAAATGGTGCTAATTTTGCTCCAACCATTCAGATCTTATTTGAAAGCTAACATCCGATTGGTTAGGGCAAAATTAGCACCATTTTTAACGGTAAGAACTTTTATTGAATAACCCTGTTAGTATAGAAAGGGGGCTCAAATTACAACACTCCCATAATCCAACAAAAACTGTTGCAGTGAAAAAAAGTGTTATTGGTTATAAACTAGGGCCCCATATGATCTTAATCCATCTCTGCCCATCCTAGAGGGTTATTTTATGAATGCAGTTATTTGTTCATAAATAAACCCCCTGGTGATTAAAGGGACAGTTCAGTGGAAATTATCAAAATTTGTTAAATTGTTAGTTTGTGTAATGCCTTCTTAGTTATTCTACATATTCTCTCCCATTTTGAAAAACCAGTTGATTTCATACCCTTTGCTGTTCCCTGCTGTTGACATTAGTGAGCTGACATTTAAAGGGCATGTCCACCCCTTTTTTAAATTTTATATATGTTGTAGGGCTTCCTCCCAAGTCCCAACTGCATTATTATTTTCAGAAAGTCCCCTGATCTTTACTTACCTTCCCTCTCTCCTCTGCCGGCAGTTCAGAACGCCGGAGGAGAGAGGGAAGGTAAGTAAAGATCGGGGGACTTTCGGAAAATAATAATAATGCGGTTGGTGCTGGGGGAGGAAGCCCTACAACATATACAAAGGGATTTACACTAGGGAGAGGGAGGGGGGCTGCTCTGAGCAAGCCAAAAACCTCTGAGAGGAAGCCTCAGAGGCGGAAACAATTTCCCTCCCTGTACAGTTTTTTGGACTTTGGAGGGACATAACAGGAGAACCATTTGGAGCTGGGATGTAAGGTAAGTATTTTTATACACACTGGGGCCAGTAGTGGTGGAAATTATACTGTAGTTTTGGGGGTGGACATGCCCTTTAAGGTTCTAACGGTCCTTCTTCTTACCAGGATGCACCACTGTCTTGGAATGTTCCCAACAGTAATTTTTACTGATTGGATGGGTCAAAGATGCTCAGATCTCTACTAAGCAACTGAATCAACCGAGACACTGGGTTAAAAGGACAACTCCACCCTCATAAGAACAAATTTTAGAAAGAATGGCCTCTTAAAATATGTTAATATATCATTGTTTGTCCTATGTATTCATTACTGTGTGCCTGCTATGCATCTGGATGCCTCATGGAAACTGAGCAATTTAGAAACCTGTACTGAGCTTGGGCAGACAGGGGATTAACATTCAGTCATTGGCTGTGATGTCAACTGTCAAATCCATAACTGAGAGTTTCTAACTGGAAGAACCAGGAAGCAGAAACAGTAGCAACAGGACATTGTGAAGGATTTTAGGCTACACATATATTTTGGATTTCAAACTATTATCGTTTAGGGTTTTGGGGGGGTGATTTACCTGTATATAAGTTTTCATTTTGGGGCTGGACTTGCCCTTTAAGGGCAAGACCACAACGGTCTCTATTGGGGGTCCTGCAAACAGGAATTCAGTATTTCGGTTGCATTTATGAATACACAGACACAATGCTGAATTGGCAGATTAAGGTCATTGGCATGAAAAAATACTGCTCTTTTTTCTTAAAAGCAACTCCCAGCACCCCTTGATTTCTTTTGCAATGGAGGAATGCTGGGAGTTGTAGTTTTCAAACACCTGGAGGGCCACAGGTTGGACATCCCTGGTTTAAATCCTTAAAAAGGTTGTTAAAGTGGAAGTAATCCTATATTTTTACCCTTAATGCGAAAGTTTTTCTCCCCAGAACACCAATACATTGTAAGATACTTCTCTAGCAAGTTGCATTTATGTATAGTACATGTAAGAAGTAGATTCTATAACTAAGAAGGCTTCTATGTTGTTGCCACTACAATTCACAGCCCATGTGGACTTCAAAGAGCCCTGTGAGCATGTGCACTTATTTGCCACACACCATGATCTCAATATTCACTCTATGAATATATATATATATTTTCTATACCGATGTTTCAACTCTTTCTGAAAAAATGCTGTTACCCATAAGTTTATTTTCCAGACAGATGGCCTACAAGGAATAATACAAATCAGTCAAAAATTTTACTTTTGGTTTTGCTTACATTCTGTTCCTAGCAAAAGATAACATTTCCAAATATACCTGTCCTTGTGTTCTGGAGGGTTAGTACACTAATTGACTATTTTTAGCAACACACAGCACATGAGGTTACAGGTTAAAATCCCCACACTTTTCAATTTATTTCCTATTAAGCACTGAGGAAGAAAGAAGATTATACGTGTAATTGTAAAGCGCTGAGGAAGATGTTGGCGCTATATAAATCCACAGTAATAATAATAATAATAATGGTGTTGCTGATGTTCCAATGCCAGAAGACCTCTGATTTTGATCTGTGCATTGCAATGCATGTGTTCACCATTTCCAAGCTTAATATGGGTCACAATCTTTGCTAGACTGTAATTAATCAGACTGGTTCTATTGTTTGTGATGCATTCCAATACTTTATTGTAATGAGATAGAGGGGCCTATCACAAATAGCTAAGTCAGTACAGCAGAACACACTCCTAAGCTAATGACAATCACTTGCCAAAGAAGCAGAGCTGGTTAGCACTAGCTTAAAGTTTACAAATTTGAGATACCATTCAAAGTAGACCCATGCACAACAGAAAGAGATACTGGACCTGCTATTTAAGTAGCTGCTTTTGTGTGTGTGTGTGTTTTTAACACTCAATTTAGGTGTATTTTGTTTATACCATACGATATGCTGCCCAAAGAATTAGAAAATAGTACATGATTCTATAAATGTTCTCTGTAGCACTCGGAATAGGTTTTAAAACTTAATTGGGTTGCACTGTAAATTTTGTTTTTTTTTTTAAAAAAAAGTTTTCATTCAAAAGTATAAAAAAATCTTTGTTCATAAATGTTAAGCCATGCTCAAATACTCAAGCCTTTCAATAATTTAGTGCTAATAAATGGGTTATACTTACAAAAACGAACTTTAATTGGCCAGATCATAATGGAACTTAGTGCAAGGGCAGCTACAAAAGCCCCACCTCCCGTCACAGACACCATTACCCAGTGGTAGAAAGAGCTGCAAGCTGAACAACAGACCCGAGTACTAGAGACAGAGGAGAGAAAAACACAAAAAATATAAGAAGCCATTTCATGTCAACTATAAATAGATAGCAACTAAAGCTAAAACAAAGACGTAGGCTAGAAATAATGTACACCTCAGACTCAGAAAAAAAAAAAAAAGGGCCCCCTAACTACATCTGTTGAATTCAGTTAGATCAACTGGACCAAAAGTTTGGTTCTTGAAGACGTTTTGCTAGTGATCTGACTGACTTTCTCAATTCAGAATGACTTGTACAAGAATCTGTTGGCAATTATGTACCCTGGAAAGGCCCAATTAGCATATGACAGCCAGGTTTTAGGGACCTCCTTAATGCAAGGTATGCATGCATTGATGCTAAGGTCTGTTATCGAAACTGCCCAGGGTAAGGTGTCAAAACAGCACTGTACATGGCAAGACTGTGTTGAACCCCCCACCTCTATTCAGGCTTGGTTTCTTTATTTTCACATAAATGGCCTGTCTTGAAACTCACCTCTCTTGAATCAGTCATGTTCCTTTGCCAAGATGTTGACATTACAATCTTCAAAGGTATGTCCTTTTTTATTAAGACATACCTGACCCGAGGAATTGGCTCTTCGGTGTTTACGTTGGTCCATATGTTGGTGCAGTTGCTGTTTGGTCTCCCCCACATACAAATCAGAGCACTCTTCACTGCACTGCATATATGTTGCTTTTCTTGTGTTTCGGTACTGGGTCTTTGGAATGTACCAATTGCTGCCCCAGTGTGTTTGGTTTAAAGCAGACTGGGATAGTGTTTTTTTCTTCTTAATTTCTCGAAGACCCCTGCTACATATGGGATGACCATGTTCTGTCTCCTGTCTTGCTTTCCCCCTTCACTGTTGGTATTCGTGTTCTTTTCTTTCCTTCTACCTCTTTTGATAAAGCCCCAGTCCAGATATCCACAAGTTTTAAGGGCTCCTCTGAGATGTTTAATTTATTTAGCCTTTGCCTCTGTGCTAGTGGGAACATCCTCTGCTCTGTGTTGCAGGGTTCTGATGACGACCAACTTGTGATCTAGAGGGTGGTGGGAGTCAAACATCTGTAAACCTCTACTTTCCGTTTACCATTCTCCCCGACTTCTACCAAGCAGTCCAAGAAGGCCAGTGTGTTGTTTCGTACCTTTTCCATTGTAAATTTGATGTTCTAGTCTACGGCATTGATGTGTTCTGTGAAGGCTTGTACTTCCTTCAGGTGGATTTTAACCCAGGTGTCATCCACATATCTGAACGAGTGGCTGGGTGCCTGTGTTTCCACTTCCTTCATGTAAGTTTGCTAACTTTAAAGTCCAGTTGATCTAACTGAATACAACAGATATACCAGGACCTGGATGAATGTGAATTTTTGCAAGCATATCTAAATTTATAAAAGTATGAGCAGTCAAATTTCTCTTCACTTTTGGATGTGTGTGTCTCGGAGCTCCCAACAGATTCCCTTCTTACACATGTGTAGTGCCTGGATGTGCTTTGTTTGCATGTGCAGAGAGAAGTCAGATTGGATTTTTATTACTGAAATTACAAAATTAAATTTAAGGTTTCTTTAAGAATTGTAGGCACTTGGCAGGCCACAGGTACAGTTCTGTTGCACCCCCAACCCCATTTTCTTAGTACTTCTCTATTCCTAAGACGCTCCTTAAAGGAACTTAGAAACCCTCATTCCTTGCTGGTTCAGCCTCCTCTGCTGCTGTTGCAAGCTGGTTACACATGTGCACAGTAGCAAAAGAGGCTGCTTCAGTAATGGCCATCAGCCAATGACAGTTACATCACGGTCACTGCTTTGACCGACAGCTTATACATGGAAGCTGCAGGACAGGGAAAGTAGTGCAGACGAGGGCTTGGGGTCTGAAAGTCCCTTTAGGAGCAAGAAGGTAAGTATTGTGCAAATGGGGTTTGGGTATGGGAAGTCTACGGTTACATTTTTGGGGGTAGGAGGATTGTTATGATTTAGGGCACGGCCACACTGCAACGCAATCGCAGGCGATTTCATGTGCGATTTCGTTGTGTTTGCTCATGCTTTTTTTTCATTAAGTATTGAAAACCGCAGAAAGAAAGCAAGCCTGAATAGAGGTGGGAAGGTTCAACATCAATTGTCTGCCATGTACAATTCTGTTTTGACACCTTACCCTGGGCAGTTTTGATCAACACCATGCATTCAGGAGGTCCCCAACCCTTTGCTGGTATATGCTAATTAGGACACATACCAGGGTATTTATTGCCAACAGAAGTAATTCAGAATTGAGAAAGTCAGTCGTATAAATAGTGAAATGTCTTCAAGAACTAAACTTCAAGTCCAGTTGATCTAACAACAGATATACCCTGACCTGGACGAATGAGAACATTCAGAAGCAGATAGAAAATTCAATACTTCACAATACCCACATTCCTTCCTAACAGTTGGTCCAGAGAAGGGCAACAACAAAAAACAAAACAAAACAGAAAAACCCATGTTTCTTTAATTGGGCTGCTCCAAAATGTAATAATGTGCATCTCAAAATGCAACAAGAAGCATGGGATGAGAGTGAGAAGGGTTATTTATTTCTCCCTTCATTTTATCTACAGCAAAATTTGTGCTGTGTTTTAAGATGGCTAAAACAGTTTAAATGGCAACTCCAACCTCATAAGAACATCTTTTAGAAAGAATGGCCTCTTTAAAATATGTTGATATATCCTTCTTTGTCCTATGAATTCATTACTGTATGTCTGCTAGGCTTCTGGATGCCTTATGGAAACGGAGCCATTTAGAAGCCTGTACTGAGCCTTTACTGAGCCTGGGCATGCTCAGAAAAGGCAGACAGGGGAATAACATTCAGTCATTGGCTGTGATGTCAACTGTCAAATCCATAACTGACAGTTACTAACTGGAAGATCCAGGAAGCAGAAACAGGACATTGTGCAGGATTTCAGGTTAGACTTATATATTTCACATTTCAAACTATTACCCTTTAGGGTTTTGGGGGGTGATTTACCTGTATGTAAGTTTTCATTTTGGGGCTGGACTTGTCCTTTAAGGAATCTGTAGGGGTCTTTAGGGACAGTAGATCTTCACTACAGTCCAACCACTGTTTTTTACTACAAT
Organism: Hymenochirus boettgeri; assembly: GCA_019447015.1. Lineage (NCBI taxonomy): Eukaryota > Metazoa > Chordata > Amphibia > Anura > Pipidae > Hymenochirus > Hymenochirus boettgeri. Next base: position 257,667,260 of record CM033470.1, on the reverse strand, counting down.
AAATGAATTTTTAATGTAATACCAAAATTAACACTAGTCTTCAAATTAATGGTTTGATTCTCTTTATTCTGTTAATTAAATGGCAACCATTGATATGTTTGAAAGATACTTACTGACATGGGTAAAGAGACTGAATAGCTACCACTGCTACTCCATTTGCAACCTTATCCGTAAAGCTCATTGCTCCATAAACAAATGCTGCACTTCTCTGAAAAAGTCAGAAAAACATCTGTAGGTAAACAAAAACAACCACTATCTCAAATTCTTTCTATATATAAAATAATGTATAATTTACAGTTGTGTTCAAAATTATTCAATCCCCACTGAAATTGAGTGTTTTGGCCAGTTTGACATTGATTTTGATCATTTCAGTCATCTTGTTTACAATTAAATCAAAGAGACACTTGTAAGTGAGATAAAAATAACATTTATAATGAAATAACCACAAATGTCTTTTCTGTGCTCACATCATTATCAGTTTTATTCAACCCCCAAGTGACATTCATTCTTAGTACTTAGTACAACATCCTTTTCCAGTTATACCAGTGTGTCTTGCTGCGATCTACGGGTATCTTAGCCCATTCTTCATGGGCAAAAGCCTCCAGTTCAGTCACATTCTTAGGCTTGCGCGCTGCAACTGCTTTTTTTAAGTCCCACCAGAGGTTCTCAATCAGATTTAAGTCTGGTGACTGCGATGGCCACTACAAAATGTTCCAGCCTTTTGTTAGAATAAATATCCTTCACTAGCACACCCTGATGCCTGTCTTAGGATTACACAACACGTTAGGTGCAGTAAAATCTCTTTTCTCAGTTTATTCATTTTGTACATTGGAATATATCAAACCAAAAAAAGGGCTTTGCCAGAGAAAAGGGCATTACCAGACTTTGTGTTTGCAGATGATATAATAAAACATCTATTGGAATGCAAGGATAGTGTCAGGTTGACACACAATGTAGGAGGCAAAAGACCTTGAGATAAAATATTATCTACCCCATAAGACAAGGAAAAAATATCTGAGTACATTTCTAGAACAACAATATCTGAATTAAATGAACACAAAATGGAGTCAAAAGAACAAAGTGGCTGCTATTAGGCTAAGTGATTATAGAGAATATATAAAAACCTAACACCTTTAATCTGCAACCATGCGCTAGTGGACTTGGAGGTATGCTTGGGATTATTGTCCTGTTGAAAGGTCCAACGTCTCCCAAGCCTCAGGTTGGTGACGGACTGCATCACATTTTTTTTCAATATCTCCTGGTACTGAAGAGAATTCATGGTACCTTGCACACGCTGAAGCTTCCCTGTACCTGCAGAAGCAAAACAGCCCCAAAGCATGATTGACCCCCCGCCATGATTCACAGTAGGCAAGGTGTTCTTTTCTTCATAGGCCTTGTTTTTCCTCCTCCTAACATAGCGTTGATCCATGGGCCCAAACAGTTCTAATTTTGTTTCATCAGTCCACAGAACACTATCCCAAAACTTTTGTGGTTTGTCCCTATGACTTTTGGCATACTGCAGTCGACTCTTCTTATTCTTTGTAGACAGCAAGGGGGTGCGCCCGGGAGTTCTGCCATGGAGGCCTTCATTACACAGTGTGCGCCTTATTGTCTGAGCTGAAACTTCAGTACCCGCATCTGACAAATCTTTTTTCAGTTCCTCAGCAGTCACATGGGGACTTTTCTCCACTTTGCGCTTCAGGTAGCGCACAGCAGTCGAAGTGAGCATCTTCTTTCTGCCACGACCAGGTAGCGTTTCAACAGTTCTCTTTGCCTTGAATTTGCGAATGATGCTTCCTATGGTGTCTCTTGGTATGTTTAACATCTTTGCAATCTTCTTATAACCATTGCTCTTCCTGTGAAGAGGAATCACCACTTCTCTTGTCTTCCTGGACCATTCTCTTGACTTCACCATGTTTGTAAACACACCAGTAAATGTCTAGAAGGAGCTAAGTCTGCCTAATTGGTGCTTATTATACTTGATTGCTGCTCGTTGAGATCCACAAGTGTTTTCAATACCTGATCTAAAACACTTGAATGAATCTCTGTTCTTAAGAGTGGTAGTCGTTAAGGGGTTGAATAATTGTGTCAATGAAGAAATCACAAAAAAAAAAAAACATTTAATACTGTATTACAAAAAATTTATGTCATTTTAGTTGCATTTGGTTCTTTAAAAAGTCCTTGTAAGATTTCATTCTGAACACAATTACAAATGTACACTGAATTCCTTAAAACCATTTACAGCATTGGGGGGTTGAATAATTTTGAAAACAAACTGTATATAAAACACTTTTAAATAAACAAGATATTTTTTGAGCAGTCTATGCAACAAAAACAAACACAAAAAGGGGGCATATACAGTAATAGAGACCCATATTCGTTGATACCAATGTATATCCTCTGCAGTTTAGAACAACCCAGTCCTGAACTGTAGTATTAGTTATAGTATAAAGTATTAATATTTATTGCAACTGTTTCTGTAACATTTCTTTTGTCAAAGTATGTCACAAGAGTGAGTACATCCTCACATTTTGTAAATATTTTATAATATCCTGAAGATATGACACATTCATACCATATAATGTAGTTAGTGTACAGCTTCTATTACAGTGTAAATTTGTTGTCCCTTCAAAATACACACATCCATTAATGTATAAACTGCTAGCAACAAAAGTGGGGATAATATGGACATTTTTTACTCAATTAGCCATTTTGCCTCCCCGGTGTCATGTGATGTGTTACCAGATCTCTGGTGTGAATGGGGAGCAGGAATGTTAAAGGAAATGTACACCTAAAAAAAAACATTAGTTTAGTGTCATCTGTGTTTTTAAAGGGCATGTCCACTCCCAAAACGACATTTTAACACACTACTGGCCCCACTGTGTAGTAAAATCCTAACCTTGTATCCCTGCTCCAAATGTCTGTCCTGCTATGTCCCCCCAAAGTCCAAAAAAAGTAAAGAGCAGGAGCCTGCCTATGTCCCATAATGTTTCTGCCTCCTGTCTCTTCTCCGGGAGAATTATGCCATGCGCACTGAAGCCCTCCCCCCCTCCCTAGCTCCAAACCCCTTTTCTGCAGTGTAGGGCTCCCACACCCACCCCCAACTGCCATAGTTATTTGCAGAAAAACTTAACCGATCTATACTTACACTGCTTGTTTCCCCCGGCGTTCTGTACAGCCGGAAGCTGCGTCCATGATTGACTGCCTCTCAGTTTCATGCAAGCAGAGGGCTGTGTTAAATCACCGGGGGAAAGAAGCAGTGTAAGTATAGATTGGCTAAGTTTTTCTGCAAATAACTATGGTGGTTGAGGGTGGGAGAGGGAGCCCTACACTACAGAATTTTTTTTTTAAAGGGGTGGAATAGAAGAAAAATGTTTTAGCCAACTTTAGTTTTAACAAAAAAGCTTGCCACTAAACTAATGTTTTTGTTTAAGTTGTTTTTAAGGTGTACATATCCCTTAAATTTGGTGTTCACTCTCACTTATACTGGTCACCTCATGGTAAAGAAAAACAAGGATGTTAAAAAAAGAGATTGTTGCTCTACATAAAGATAGCTTAGTTTATATGAAGACTGCCAACACCCTGAAACTGAGCTGCAGAATGGTGTCCAATACCATACAGCAGTTTAACAAAACAGGCCTCGCCATGGACGACCAAAGAAGCTAATCACTGTCACCAATGCTGCCGAGGCTCAAGGGGTGGGAAGTCAGCCTGTCACATTATATCAAATTGGTCTGCAAATGGCTGTTGTCCCAGATCAAAGCCTGCTAACAGTTTGCTGAAGACAAGCAGACTAAGGACATGAATTATAGTCCTGAGGTCTGATAATCTTACTTGGTTAAGATGGTGTCAAGTGTGTGTGGTGACAACAAGTGAGGAGTACAAGTTTGTGACAACAGTCAAGCATGGTGGAGGGTGTGTGATGGTTTGGGGTTGCACGAGTACTGCCTGCACTGGGAGGCTTCAGTTCATTGAGGGAACCATGTATGCCAACATGTACTGTAAATAAGGAACAGAGACTAATTTACAACACATACTGTGACATTGAAACAGAGCATGATCCCCTCCCATTAGCAAGAAATGTGACACAGGGCAGTATTCCGAAGTGCTAACAACCCCAAACACTTAGCTTAGGTTAAAACTAACCTTGAGCATCTGTAGGTCATACTCAAAGGAAGGTGGAATATCACAAGGTCTCTAACATCCACCAGCTTTGTGATGTTTTCATGGAAAATTCCAGTGGCAGACTGACAGGGTTAGTCAATAAAAGTTCTTATCGTTTAAAATAGTGTTAATTTTGCCCCAACCAATCAGATGTTAGCTTTCAAATGTTAAATAAAAATCTGATTGGTTGGGGCAAAATTAGAACCATTTTAAATGATAAGAACTTTTATTGAATCTCCCTGCATGTTGCCAAGAGAGTTAAGCAGTGCTGGAAAATAATGGTTGCCACACAAAATAATGACACTGGGCAAAACTGGACATTTTAACTTAAGGCTGTACTCCCTTTTGTTGGCAGAGGTTTATCAATGGCTGCAATAGTTCTTTAAAAAATGAATCTGAATCATGCTCCCGAGGCGTTCTCCATTGCCGGCAGCTGCGTCTGTGATTAGCTGCCTCTCTGCGGGAGCATAGGGGTTGTGTGATTCTGCTTCTTTTTTTTTTAAGTTCTAACACAGCTGTTAGGGGTTGGCAGAGGGTAGTTGGCATATATTAAAAGTTAAGATTTAGGGTGAATAAGGGCTTTAATAAAATAATTTACAAAAATGTGAGGGTGTACTCACTAAATGACATATTATTAATAAAGCTCCTGGACTGATGAGATACATCAGATTCACTTTTGTCAAAAGATGCCCCTGGATTGGAAAAAAAAAAACAACAACAATATTTAAAAAGGGGTAGACATTCACAGCCTGGTTATTATAGACCTGCAAGTTTAACAAAAATGGTTGGGTACATACTGGAAACTTATAGGATTATATTCTCTACTATGTCTTAAGGACTGATCTGATAAAGGGGCGATTTTGTTGAAATTGTCCCTCTATCACAGTACTGAGCATTCCCACGGCCAAGGAACGTTCACAGTCTGCCTCAGTAGGAATGGTCTGAAAATGTCCCTCGCCCACAGTTGTCTCTCTGTACTAAAGTAAAGAGAGAGGGCCACTCTGAAGTAAAATGTACAGTCCTGAACGTTCTCCCAATACTTTATTTAGGAGGAATGCTTGAGACTGTGTGTAGGGTAATCTTTAAGATTCTGCCATTGTTTAAAGATCTTTAGTGTGTGTACCCACCTTAAAAAGTAACTGTAGCTTCCATACAAATACCCTTTATTAAAAAGAGCATATTCATTCCTTTATAAAAAGGACTCCAGGATCATGTTTCTAGATGAAGTCTATCCAAAGTTACAGCAGTATAAAGGGTGGTGTTTCCAGCTTGCACATGACCAGCATCATCTGCTGCATCATAAGCCCCACCCCAAACTCCCTAATCATTTTTAAAGCTAGCCACAAACCTTAAAAGAAAACAAAGTAGAAGAATGGACAAAGAATGGTTGCAGGTATTTGAATAGTCACATGATGATCTGTTTAAGAAGCACATTCTCAAGCTTGAAAAAGGATCCATGTAAGATCCGAAACATGTTACTGAGAGCACTGAATCCATTATCTAAGCTTCAAGATGAGACGTAGATCCAGAGGACATTAATTTTTTTTGTTTTACTTGTTTTATTTAAAATGCATATGAAATGCATTTTTGTACTTAACATAATTGCAGTTTGAGGAGTACATTTATATTGGTGTCTTCTGTATTCTACACAATAGTTAGTGCCATTACCGTCTTCATATATATTATAAGATATTTAATGTGGTACCTTAGTAGGCCAAAGTAAATTACAGCCATGGGATATTAGTCCTAGTATGTTATCTACTGCTGAGTTATGCATTAGGACAGAGGTGCACTAATGATCACAAACAAAGAAACGTGTTGTGCTAAAAGCATTTTAAAATTAGCAAGACATCCATGATTAATTCATATTAATCATAGGCAAAGGAGGATTGGGACATTTTGGCCTGGGTGGGCAAATCAAACCAAGAGGCCACACCCACTTTAAGACCATTTAATTTTACATTGTTGCCCGAAAATTTTCAAGGGTATGATTGCGATTTAGATAACAGTCGGCCCTCCATTTTATTAATCTATTACCAAGACTGGCTATTAAACTGGAGAGCTAACAGAGCTAATGAACTGGAGGGCTGACTAACACTGCTGGCTAACGAACTGGAGGACACTAGCTAATAAACCAGAGGGCTGTCTAACACTGACTAATAAACTGGAGGACACTGGCTAATATACTGGAGAGCTGGCTAATGAACTGCAAGGCTGACTAACACTGGCAAATAAACTGGGGGACACTGGCTAATGAACTGGGGGCTGACTAACACTGGCTAATGAACTGGAGGACACCAGCTAATGAACTGGAGGGCTGACTAACACTAGCAAATGAACTGGAAGGCTGGCTGATGAACTGGAAGGCTGACACACTGGCTAATAAACTGGAGGACATTACACCCCATGTTTTCCCCTTAATATGTATCATGTACAAGGTAAATCAAAAGTTCAGTCCATTGCAAAGCTGTACCATTAAAATGCACACTATGTTTATTTAAGCTATTGGAAAAGCTTACCTTTCCCTCTTTACTTGCTGCCCCTCACTTCACTGCTGTAATTTTGTCCAATCCACTGCGAGACTTTCTGAACATTAATTTCAGTCAGTCAAGAAGGACTTCCCTGCTAGCTGCACATTACACTTAAAATAAATCGTGGACTGAATTAAGAGTGCCGCTTCTATGTATATAATGCAATGATGTTTAAAGGGCAAACACAGTGGAAAATGAATGTTTTGGGCATTGAGCAGAAGTCAGTCAATCAATGTGTGACTATATATGTGGTTAATCTTTTAAAATGTTTCTGTGAACTTCTTGCACACTTCAAATAAAGCATAACATTTTATATGAGTGTGGTATCTGAATTATGTTTTCTGAGTGACATGTGTCCATTAATTTTGGTCGATTGCAGTACTTTTAAATGTAGGGGTTATTGTTGGGCGACATAGTCCCTATTAAGGGGCAGCACGGTGGCTCAGTGGTTAGCGCTGAAGTTTGATTCCGGAGTTCAATTCCACCCTTGGAACATCTGTTCTACCCGTGCTTGTGTGGGTTTCCTCCAGGCACTCCGTTTTCCCCCACAATCATAAAGACATATTGATAGCTTGTACGAGTCAAATAAATGTGCTTAGATTGTACAGGGCCTGATGTGAATGTATATATGTAATTGTAAAGAACTGCGGAAAATGTTGGCGATATATAAATCCACAATAAAAATAAATACAAAAACATTTTGGGTCAAATTATGTTTGGACATTTACCCTGAAAAATTAGTTAAGAAAATGTTGTACCCCATTGTTAAAGGGTAAATTAATATGATCACTTTAAAATGCATTCTAAACTTCTGATTAACAATGGGGTATAACACATTTAATAATTTTAGGGAGTGTGAGCTGGGCGAGGCATGTGGAAGGAAATAATAATACAGTGTAAGGCCTAAAATTCTGTGCACCATATTTGCCAAAGACAATATTATCCCTCATAACTTAGTCCCACATTTTAAATATAAATGTATTTCCCCTGATAGGAATATGAACCTCATTTAAGTCATTTCTCTAGAGCGATTTTCTGTTTTAATGGGATTTTTCTGTTTTTAAGGGAATTGAGAGCGTTACAAAACTAAAGCGTTTATTAACTGTGGTTTGCAGCCTAGTAAATGTACTAACCTAACACTATTTATTTCTAGGAGTGTGCCTGTGTGCCTGTGCCCAATTAATCACTGGTGTGTTTTTTGTTTTTTTTACTACTTACTGCTTGAATAAGGTAGTAGGAACTGTTTGAGTAAACTCAAAGCACTGGGTTACTGAAACAAATACTGGTGTTTAAACAGCACTGTTACCTGTAGAGTGGGGGTTGGTAAGAGACAAAGGAAAGGCATTTTTTTTCCTTTTCACTGATTGGATGGGGGTGTAGCTAATTGGTTTAAATTGGCTGAGGGCTGTTGGCTCTGTGGTTTTGAACCTCATTTAAGTCATTTCTCTAGAGCGATCAGCTCTTGAGCAATTTTCTGTTTTAAAGGGATTTTTCTGTTTTTAAGGGAATTGAGAGCGTTAAAAAACTAAAGCGTTTAAAACAAGAAAGCATTTAAGAACAACACTGCTATTTCTCTGCTGTGTATTGCTGTGTCTCTGCTGTGTATTGCTGTTCCTGTGTCTCTGGTGTGTATTGCTGTTTAGTATGGACAGTTTTGTTGGGGCCGTGCAATGTGCATCCTGCCGCATGTATGGGATCTTGGAGCAGCCGCCCCAGGGGACCTATGTATGTGTCATATGTGAGTGGGTTGCCCATTTGGAATCTGAGGTCCAGAATCTAAGGGGTAAACTTGCAGCATTGCAGGGCTTGGCAAATCTGGGGGAAATGCAGGTACTGGCAGGGGCCAGTAAACTGGAGGGTGGACATGGGGCAGATAGGGCGGAGAAGGAAGATAGATTTGTAAGGGTCACCAGGGGAAGTAGGGGATGGAAGTATAGGGACGCTTCTTCCCAGCTGGTCGATCCCAACAGATTTGCCATTTTAGGTGAAGATGTGGAGGACGATGGCTCGGAAGCAGCATGTATGGAGCGGGCCTTTCCCTTGAGCACCCAGGGGACGGCCATCTCCAATACAAGGGAGGGAGAACTGGGGGTTAGGAAGGATAGGCAGGTGGTAGTGGTAGGGGACTCCATTATTAGAAGGGTAGATAGGGTAATCTGTCGCCAAGACCCTACATGCCGAACAGTGTGTTGTCTGCCTAGTGCTAGGGTTCGACATGTGGTTGATCGTGTAGACTTTATTGTAGATTATTGGGTGGGGCTGGGAGTGACCCGGCGGTCTTGGTTCACATTGGTGCCACATGAGGTGGAGGTGAGGTCCTTAAAAATGATTTCCAAGAATTAGGGGCCAAGTTAAAAGCAAGGACCTCCAGGGTAGTGATTTCAGAAATACTACCGCAGCCACGTGCTACGCTAGGGAGACAACGGGAGCTCAGGAGTATAAATGCGTGGCTAAGAGGGTGGTGTAAGGAGATGGGGTTTGGGTTTTTAGAGCACTGGGCTGATTTTTCTGTTGGCTACAGGCTCTTTAGTAGAGACGGATTGCACCTCAATGATGATGGTGCAGCTGTTTTGGGGGAGAAGATGGCTAGGGAGTTGGAGGAGATTTTAAACTAGGTATGGGGGGGAGGGAACGTTGAACTACACAGGGGTATATAGAGAAGTTAGGGATCTGGGGGCTAGTAACACAACGGAGGGAGGAGAAGGGGAAGGGGGGAGCATAGAGGATAAGGAGGCATGTACGACCATGTATGGAAGTAAATCAATTGATAATCTAAAATGTATGTTTACAAATGCAAGGAGTCTGGCTGGAAAAACCGGCGAACTTGAAATAATAGCATTAAAGGAAAGGTATGATGTAATTGGTATAGCAGAATCATGGCTTAATGATTCACACGACTGGACAGTAAATATTGAAGGATACTCCTTATTTAGACATGACCGAGTTAATAAGAAAGGAGGAGGAGTATGTATGTATGTTAAACAGGAATTGAAGCCAAATTTAAAAGATGGAATAGATGGGGGAGCAAACGATACGGCAGAAACATTATGGGTGGAACTGTGTACAGGAAGCAAGAAGGTAGGTAAATTAATTGTTGGAGTATGTTATAAGCCGCCAAATGCCGGGGAGGAGGTGGAAATGAATCTCCATATTCAGTTGGCGAAGGCTGCTGGTATGGGGGATTTTAACTACCCAGACATAGATTGGAGTAATGGAACTGCCAGCACCTCTAAAAGGTATAAAGTTCTTAAATTTCCTATATGAGCATTTTCTTTCACAGATGGTAGAAGTTCCTACTAGAAAGAATGCGTTGTTGGATCTGGCGATATCTAATAACCCTGAGCTCATTTTGGAGATGAAGGTAATGGGAAGCTTAGGGAATAGTGACCATGATATAGTTTCATTTAATATAGGTTTCAAAAAACTAAAGTGCACTGGCTTAACAAAAACTTTTAACTTTAGGAAAGCTAATTTTATGCTTTTAAAGGAATCGCTCCTGCTCATAGACTGGGGGGAACTGTTTCTAGGTAAAGAAACTGAGCAGATGTGGACCACTTTTAAAGGGATATTAAACTATTACATTTCCAAATCGGTACCTTTAGGTAACAAGTGTAAAAAAATTAGGTCCAGTCCTGCATGGCTTAATGCTCAGGTAAAAAGGGAAATGGAAAAAAAGAAAAGGGCTTTTAAAATTTTTAAAACAGAAGGCACAGAACAGGCTTACAGGGAGTACAAAAGCTGTAATAAAGAGTGCAAGAAAGCAATTAAACTAGCTAAAATAGAAAATGAAATACGGATTGCCGAACAAAGCAAGTCCAACCCCAAAATGTTTTTTAAGTATATAAATGGTAAAAAGATGAGGACTAAGAATGTGGGACCATTAAATAATGGAGCTGAGGTGGTTGTAGAGGATGCCGAAAAGGCTAATCTGCTAAACCGTTTTTTTTACATCGGTTTTTACTGTTGAGAATCCTTGTCCTTACAGTAGGGATTGTAGCAATATGCAGGGAAGAAATGAAGAGTTTTCACATTGGATAACAGAGGATATGGTACGGAAACAATTAGACAAAGTTAATATCAATAAAGCGCCAGGACCAGATGGATTGCATCCTAGGATTTTAAAAGAGCTTAGTTCAGTTCTAGCTAGACCACTGTTTCTCATCTTTTCAGATTCGCTTTTGTCTGGGGACGTGCCGCTGGATTGGAAAAAAGCCAATGTAATACCAATATTCAAAAAAGGTAGTCGTTCACAGCCTGGTAACTATAGACCTGTAAGCCTAACATCAGTGGTAGGGAAGGTGATGGAAACTTTGTTAAGGGATCATATAGTATAGTATAGTATTTGAGGTTGAATAAAGACATACGTCCATCCAGTCCAACCCATCTAGCAATATCCTCATTTCCTGCCTAACTGTTTATCCAGAGGAAGGCAAAAAACCCCCACCAAATTTATGAAGGGGGAAAAAATTCCTTCCTGACTCCAAGTGGCAATCGGAAATTTCCCTGGATCAACTCTACTTTATGTATCAATACCAGTAACTTGCAACATTCCTTGTTTGCAGAAACTCATCCAGCTTTTTTTTGAAACTCACCAGTGAACCTGCCATTACAACGTCCACTGGAAGACAGTTCCATAGCCTTACCGTTCTCACAGTGAAAAACCCTTTCCGAGCTTGAAGCCTAAACCTTTTTTCTTCAAGTCTTAAGGGATGTCCTCGTGTCCTTTGACATGTTCTCTTGGTGAACAATGCCCCAGATAGTTTATTGTATGGCCCGTTAATGTATTTATACACAGTAATCATATCCCCACGCAAGCGCCTTTTCTCCAGCGTACATAATTGTAACTTTTCCAGTCTCTCTTCATATTCAAGCTCCCCCAATCCCCTTATTAATTTAGTTGCCCTTCTCTGAACCCTTTCCATTTCAAAGATGTCCTTTTTGTACACAGGATTCCAAAATTGCACTGCATATTCCAAATGAGGCCTTACCAATGCTTTGTAAAGAGGGAGAATTACATTTTTTGTCTCCAGAGATCATCTTATTAGTAGTAGTCAGCATGGATTTATGAGAAATAGATCATGCCAGACAAATTTAATTGGTTTTTGAATAAGTGAGTAAGAAGTTGGACTCAGGGACAGCAGTGGATGTGGTATATTTGGATTTTGCGAAAGCTTTTGATACTGTGCCACATAGGCGACTAATGTATAAACTGAGGACTGTTGGCCTTGAAGAAAACATTTGTTCATGGATAGAGATATGGTTATTGGACTGCAAACAGAGAGTGGTGGTTAATGGAGCTACATCTATGTGGGCTAAAGTTCTAAGCGGAGTGCCTCAGGGTTCTGTACTGGGGCCGCTTCTGTTTAATCTGTTTATAAATGACTTAGAAGGGGGCATTGAGAGCAAGGTCTCTGTGTTTGCTGATGACACTAAATTATGCAGAGCTTTGGAAACTTCCAATGATGTGCAAGTGCTGCAAGCAGACCTAGATAGATTATCAAAATGGGCAGCAGAATGGCAGATGAGATTCAATGTTGATAAATGTAAGGTGATGCATTTGGGATTTAATAATCCCTGTGTCACCTACACCATAAATAACTCTGTGTTAAGTGCATCTGAAATGGAAAAAGATTTGGGGGTTCTGGTAGATAACAGACTTAGCTGTAGCAAACAATGCCTGGTAGCAACAGCTAGAGCTAGCAAGATATTGTCTTGTATAAAGAGGGGAATGGAATCAAGAGAGAAAAATATTATTCTCCCTCTTTACAAGGCACTGGTAAGGCCACATTTGGAATATGCGGTGCAGTTTTGGAATCCCATATACAAAAGGGACATCTTGGAAATTGAGGCAGTTCAGAGAAGGGCAACTAAATTAATAAGGGGAATGGAGGGGCTTGAATATGCAGGCAGATTAGACAAGTTAGGGCTGTTTACATTGGAGAAGCGGCGGTTGCGTGGGGACATGATAACCTTATACAAATATATTAATGGCCCATACAGTGAACTCTCTGGTGCATTGTTCACTAATAGGTCATATCAGAGGACTCGTGGACATCCTTTAAGGTTGGAAGAAAAGAAGTTTCATCTTCAAGTTAGGAGAGGTTTCTTTACAGTGAGAACGGTGAAACTGTGGAACTGTCTTCCAGCAGAGGTGGTAATGGCAAGTTCATTGAATAACTTTAAAAAAGGCCTGGATAAGTTTCTAAAACTAAAAAATATTGAGAATTACTGGTATTAATGCATATAGATCTGGTTGATCCAGGGATACTTTCCGATTGCCGTTTGGAGTCAGGAAGGAATTTTTTCCCCCCTTTTTTAGCTGGGGTTTTTTGCCTTCCTCTGGATCAACTGTTAGGTAGGGTTAAAAAAAAAAAAAAAAAAAAAAAAAAGGGAATAGGTTGGACTTGATGAACGTCTGCTTTATTCAACCTTAATTCTATGTAACTATGTATTAATATTAACATTAATTGTAAACATATACAGTAAAAGTTGAGGGCAAAACCTCTAGATTAGGAATAGTGTTTGAAACTTCCCCCCCACACACCAGGTTAAGATCTTGTCATTTCGGGTACGGTAATGGCTAATATTTAGTGTTTTTATGTAGCCTTTCAATTGTTAGGGTCCTGACTTCGGGGAGCAAAAATGCAATAATGGCAGTGTAATGCCGTAGTCCCAGTTTTATGTCCATACAGTTCATGGGGGGGGAGAAAGATCCTTGACTATGATTGATACCTTTTGTCCAGAGTATAGATGTTGTTAATGCTACAAGTTTCTCAAGCAGCACTGCTATTCATTTTACCAAAGCAAGGGGGGTAAAAATAAATGATCATGGTATTTCTTCATTTCAGTAAATGTAGCACTGAATGTCTAAGGAGTAATCGGAAAATCTTGATCACCAAGTTGTCACAAGTTCGCAGTCTGGCACGTGCTTGTAGGATCCATCTCTGTCTTGGCCATTGAGTGGTCTTGGCGGTGCTCCTGGGGCTGGGGTACGATGGGCTCCCTCTATAGCAAATTGTATGAGAGGCCTTCCATGGCAAGTTTGAAATAAATCCAGTCTCCCAGAACTTTCCGGTAATGGTGCTAGAGGCAGGAATTCGAGGTGGGAACCGTGTACTGTATCTTCTCCAGCATGGATGCAACTTTCAGCTTCACTGACCCGTTTGAGGTCACGCTTAGGGAGAGAGAGGTCCGACTGTTTCTTCTATCATTTTACCTATGTAGAGTCCGGTATGGTGCTTAGGAGTTGTTCCTGCATTTCATTTAGTGGGGACTCGGTACAGTTAAATGTTTGTACAGAGGAGTCATTATCTACAGGCTTAGTTTGGATCAGTTGCACTAGTGAGGAAGGTGGCATGGTGGCCTGGCTAGAAGTAGCAGAGTGCCATGCAAAATATTTTGTAGCTTTAAAGATTTTTGCCCCTTAGATCTGGTCATCTGGGTGGAGGAGTACCCTGCAGACAACTGAGTAAGCTTAAAATGCAGGGATTAAACCTCAGATAGTGTTGTGATACCAGGGCTAGTTAAGTGTCATGTCTTAAGCCATCGACTAGGCTCAAGCCCCCATCAATTATTTGTATAACATTAGACCGTTCCTTGAATTGCCAAATCCATTCCTGAACCCACAACGTATGAATTTAACAGTCTATACAAAAACCTGTATACAATTTATATAAGGTTTCTAAACATGGTTATCACAAGTTTATTATCACTAGTTTCAAGTGGGATCATAGGCGGAAGGCAAAAAAAATTCTTTGTCTGCAGTACAAAATTTTTAATTTCACGCCCCAAGCCACACCCACTTTAATATTTTCCCAGCCTGGGCAGCTCCCTCCCTAAATGCATTACTGTAGTCTGATTGGCTGCTCTGCTCTGGAGTGAAAGCAGCAGCCAACATCAGGTCCACACCCTGAATGGTTGCTTCTTTCACTCCAGAGCAGAGCAGCCAATGGGACAACAGTAATGCATTAAGGGGAGGGACTGCCCGAGACTGCTACTGGAGTTAAAGAAGCCAATCAGGGTCCACCCTGGAGCGCCAATCGGATCATGCTGGCATACTGAAACCCAACCCCCCCACCGAAACTCTTCGGAAACATAGATGTTTACCTTTGAGAAAGGGTTTTTTCCCCTCCCCCCAAATTTTTGTGTGTGCCATATTATCATTGGGAGCTAAGCCTTCCAAACTTTACAGAAAATTCGCCTATGAGTGGGATATACATTTATATATAGTCTTGTGCAATGCGTAATCTTTCCAGATTAAAGACAAGAATATAGAAGAAATTCCTGATGACGGCATGTAATCTCTCCACACATCCTCTAGCAACAAAGTGTAGGCCAGCAAATAACAGACAAAGGGTGGTGGAGTTTTTTATACCTTTTTTTTTTTTCTTTTTTCCCCTTGGGTGCTCCAATTCTGAAGTCAATCGACAACTCGGCCAATGAGGAGACGCCCTGAAAGAAGCGTGTCTTCTCATTGGCCGGATTGCGAAGTGGACACTGAAGGAAAGTTTAGGTGAAAAATTTACAGGGTTATTCAATAAAAGTTTCTTATCATTAAAAGGGTACTACTTTGCCCCAACCAATCATGTTCGGTTTCAAATGTTTAGAGAATCTGATTGATTGGGCAAATTATCACCATTTTAAACATAAAATCTTTATTGAATCTCCCTGCTAGAGTTATGGGGCTAACATCAGCCTTTAATATAAAGCACTGGATGAATGGTCTCTTCTCTCATTTTAAAAGCCAAAGGGCTGGGGTACGTGAGAGTCTGCAATATGGATCCAGTGCATTGCAAAATGCATGCAATATGAAAATGCAAAACTTTGCTAATGGTAATTGAAGTAAAAAGGTTAGAAGTTCAGGGGCGGAGCTATCCCTGATGCGCCAGAAATTCACAAAGTAAGGCAAAGGTCAGCGAAGCAGAGACCCATATATCTGAACTGGAAGATGTAATACCAGGAACCACACACATAATTAACCCAATTGCAACAAGAACTACAGGCTAATGAATAAACTAGATGACCTGGAAAATCGGTCCGAGACGACAGAACCTGCGTTTCATCGGTTTTGCAAGGGAACCGAGACACCTAACCCCGGAAAGTTTATTGAAGACTGGATAAAGCCCCCATTTCCAGAGTGACAATCTATCTACGCAGTTCAGTATAGAAAGACGCACAGAATTCCCGCCAAACCGCCCTATCCCTGGCGCACTGCCAAGGCCTATAATAGCCAGGCTTCTGAATGCTAAGCACGGACGTCATCCTTCGCATGGCTCGAGATATGCAGGACCACAACACAAAACTCCATAATACGTATCTTCCTCAGATTTTCCATAAGTCTCCAGAAAAACTGGCAACCTTTCCGGATTTAAAGAGATTGGCTCAAGCTAACATCTATTCAATGGCATATCCTGCATGACTACGGCTGAAGATGACTCCAAATACCTATAACACACAATGTTAGAGACACCTGTCTCAACCACCCCGGTGATCTTTGGCCGAACTATTATATTCTTATACCGCAAGAGCCCCTACTGAACGCCAAAATACGCTACTACTACTAAACACTCTCTAACTACCTCCCCTCTGTCTTAACCCTCCTAAAGACTCCTACCCCTCCCTTCCCTTCCATACCCTGAGCTGATGATAAGAATTGACTATCATTGCTCAGCTATGTAGTATAGCTTTCACGATTTCAATAATTCTGACAGTCCCCCCTCTCCACTATCTCCCTCCTCCCCCCCCTCCCCCCCCATAAGGTATATCATATATAAAAAACCTAGGTACCAAAGTGGGAATTTGCGGTACTGTATAATAAGTAAATATAGCAAAGTATAAACCATGTATATTAATTGTGGTTATGAGAAACAGATAGGCACTGATTTGAATATTTAGTATGCGGTTGTGTAGCTGCCTGACTACTGGCTCTACTGCAAATCAGATAT